>CM063283.1:104362898-104680398 GCA_032173965.1 Sitta carolinensis
TCCCTGAAATCTGGAAAAAAAAATCCCATCACTTTACATTTACTGGCAAGGTCTTTGAAAACATTTTATATTATGCCCTAGTTATACATGCAATTAAATAAATCTACCTGTCAGCAGTATTGGAAAGACTTACTTATCGATAAGTGCAGCTAGGATAAAGTTAGAAAAGTGATTACAATGCAGACTCTATCAGCTCTTACTATGACTATTAAATCAAGTTAACATTTTAGCGTATATTCTCTCTTTTTTCCCCCCTATTTTAAATAAAAGTAACTTGCTTAATCACTGTTTGTCAGATGCAGTAATTGACATTTCGTTAAGTAGTAATAAATCCAGTAATGACCATGGGGTGGTTTCTTTTCTTTCAAACGTGAAAAAAATTTTCTCATGGTGTTACCTTTTCCTGTCTTTTCATTCTAATTAGAGTGATGTCATCTTTCATGACAATCGAAATAGATGTACTGATTTTTTTTTTTTTATCTAGTAGAGCAGAGACAACAGTTTCAGACAAACTTAGACGTCTTCAATTGATATTTTTATTTTCATAATAAATTTCTAAATTGAATAATTTAAGAATAACCTCTTTTGGATAACTGTGTGAAATCCCAGTAATCACTATGAGGCCAGAAAAGATTTTGTATTAAAAGATTTGTTTTAATAAAATCTATTAAATTAGAGTCTGAAGGAGAATATTGCATTATCTAATCTTTTATGTGTAAACTGTAACATTCTGTGTAGTCACTTTCTCTACTAGGTTGTGTATTTCTGTAATAAGAATGTATTTCTCAGAATTGTAACTGCTGTTTTTTCATCTTATGATTCTGAAGTTTCAGATTTTAATGTTTAAGGTTAGACAAGTAGATGTTCAGGTTGTTTTGTTTGCTTGCTTTTGTGGTGGTTTTTTTTTGTTGTTGTTGTTTTTTAACAAAAGAAAAAAGACAAAAGTAGTATATCTTAAAATTGCTGAGCTTTGAGGAAAAGAAAAAAAGAATCAAAGGATGAAGGAAGTATGGTCTTTATCTTTTAATGCTCCGCTAAAAATTAAAAAGGAATAAAATAATTTAGAAAGTTGCAGCGCATGAAAACAAAAAGAGGTTTAAGTTTGGTTTATTTTCATGAGAGGACACATCTGCAGATCTTGGTGCAGTCTTGTATAAATAGTAGCAAAAAGTTGAAGTACATTATGTTTCTTCTTTATGAATAAGCTTTTCAGTAAGCATATTGTTATTAAAGTGAGTAAGCTTTTCAACTAATAAGATGCTGGTTTTTCATGTTAGAAAAACAGAAGCATTGTATTTTAAATTGGAATATGTCTATACGTAGGTCAGTATATGAGGATTTGATTTATTGTAGAGCTGTTAATGGGTCTATTTAGACACTTCTGTCTTTTTGCCCTATTTCCGTATAAGAAACAAAACCAGCCTCCCTGTAAGTTCAACAGGATTTTCATAGTTGTCCCTTAAGAAATCTAAAAAAACTTCCCCTACTTCTGGTTCTTTACTATCACATTGTAACCAGTGTCTGGTTCAACTGGACACCACACACACAACTCAAAACCAACTCCTTTCATGATGAACTCAAGTAAAGCTATGTACTCAGCAGCTTCTCAAATCCAAATTTTTTAGCAGTAACAGTTAATTTTTTCAAACATAGAAAGGAAAGAAACAAAATATGTTCTAAACACACAGGTAGGATTGCCTTTTATTCTAATTATTTTAACTTAGAAAACCTCAAAAGCATGTAGCTGGGACCAAGACGCTACCTTAGTGATGCAATTTTAATTACTTGAAGGTAAGCTCTGCCTTCCTTTGTGTTTTCTCTTGGTGTGAACACAGCTTTAGGGAACAGTGTATGATGCTAATATACTCTGAAATAATTATATCAATAGAGTTTAACCAATTTAATTTAGCTAAGGAGCTGAAATTTACTGGGTTTAAATCCTGAAATTCACTGGTGGTTCACAAACCTTTACCACATGAGAGACAAAGAGAATTGTTTAATTTCTCTGCAATTACTCAAGGCAGTTCTTGAAACATTATAATCCAACTGATTTGAATGTACTGTCAGAGTGCACCCCTGTGTGTCAGGATTTGGCTTCTCGAGCCAAATCGCATACACACTTGTACCTCCAAAGAAGGAGGAGTTACAGAAAACAAGTTAATTGCAACATTCCTCAAAAACTACTGAGCTTTCTTTGGACTGCTTTGCATCAGTTCTCATTCTGTTTAGCAAGACTAAATGACTTATCTCTCACTCCAGTTAGACATCATTGTTTTAGTATGTTTCGTGTTTAATTTCAGGTTGTGCTTTCCTCCAAAACTTGTGTTTTGAGAGAACTGCTGAAAATAGATTGAGTATCCTTTACCTGGGTCTTTCCCCCCATGTGATTATACTGCTGGCAGTGCTTGGAAACTGTGGGATATTCTCCACGCTCCCTTCTGAGGCTCTCAAAACTTTTAAAATCTGCCACGTGATGATATTTTGGCTTGAGTTAAATTAGATAATGTAACTGAGCTTGTTTAATTTATGTACTCTTTTTCATGAAACATGCATTACTTCACTCACAAAAGTTGTAATGAATTATTTTTATTATAGCTTCTTGAAGTAACAATCTTTGAGTGTAGCTGAGGTGCCATAAGAGGACAAAGTAAATAAACAGTAGATTTTGTGAAAGAATACGGACTGAATTTTGTTCAGAACTCACTGCTACAAATAATTTTTATGGTTAAGAACTGATATGATTTCTGTCCTTAGTATGTGTTGCAATAGCAGTTAGGTTAGATAATAATTACTCTTTTTTTTTGTGAAAGAGAACAACTCATATTATCATGGTGTTTCAGTCAACCCAGAAAGCATAAAATATGTGCCTAATTATGTTCTTTTATTTTGTTTGGTTTTTTTTGGTTGTTGTTTTGTTGTTTTTTTTTTTAAGAGAAGAAGACAAAAGTATAAGCCCTATGTTCAGTAGAAGTGATCTTTCTTAAAAGTTGCACAAGGTGAAATCTTTTCTGTCAAGAAATGCTACTAAAGATAGGTTGATTCATTTTATGCCTACTATGCCTGAGATTTAACTGATCAATAAACTGTACATCTATTGTACTCATAAAGGTATTTGTGGGTTGCCTGGGCCAAATTATGGTGTTGTTATTCAAAAACTTTTGGGTTCTTGTGGGTGTTTTGCAGCATGTTTTGTGAAAATTTTCATCTAGAAGGTTGCCAGTGCCATAAGGAGGAATAAACTCTCAATGTTTCCAGAGGGTCTGGGAATTTAAGAGCCTAACTCAGTACCAAATGCATACATATTGATATTATTTGTGAATATATTGTTATGTATATTTGTTTTTATATATTTTTTTTCAATTTTTGCTTAGGTTTCTCAAAACTAAACTTCATTTCTTACTTTTTCCTCCCACGAGGATTCAGTGGGTTAGGTCAATGAGAAGTAGCTCTCTGTGAGAGCTTCAATGACTGGAAGGATTAACAATATTAACAATCATTTTGAGGATATTTTAAATAGTCTGTGTAAAATCGTAGAGCTGAATTAATCTGTGCCTTCAACAGGTTTACCACAGCTGAAAAGAATTGTTTATCATATGTTACACAGGTCTCTTTTCTGAAGCTTCAATATTATTTTTCAGTAAGGAAGGATGTTTTATGTATTTCTTAAGATAGAAATCTAAGATTTATTGTTTCATTTTTAATTTATGGTCGGTCTCAGTTAATAGAATTACACATTTATGAAGATAGTATAATTTGATAATCAAATGACCTCGTAAAAATTTCTTACTGTCCTGTTGGTCCTATTAACAGACTGGTGCTTAGTTCACCATCTTGCCTCCCTTTCCTTTTCTTGTGTTAAATGGACTTTCTATACTTGCAGCGCTGCTGTTTAATTTAAACTGAGGTGTCATTTATTTTTCCTTCATGCTCAAGGAGCCTCAATATGGAAGGATTTTCCTAAGTAAAATTCTGTTGTGTACCAGTGGTCCCACATGAAAATACCTATGCTTCCATAAAGCACTGTGTAATGAAATGAATTAATCCCCCCTAGGAAATGTTACTGGCAAAGGCAAAGCAATGGAACATTTTAGTGTACAAAACCATAGCAGAGATGGACACACAACTTTGTTTCTTGCAACCTTCTCCTTGTGCTGAGCCGATGAGAGAATGCTTTGCCAAAGTCCTGTGCTGCCTGATTTCCATGCTGCCTGAGTCTCTTTGCTCCCTACTTCACACATGACATGGCACAGCCAGAGCAGGGGGGCATTGGCTGACAGAGTGCCCCAGGCAGGAGCCAGCAGTGTTAGCCCTGGAGCTGGAGGGATCATCCCAGAGAGGGCACACATAAGGACTTGTTCTGAAACACACAAACAAAAACCAAACAGAAGTCACTGACAAATAAAGGAAATAATCAAAACTTTGCAGGCTGAAGCAAATCAATTGTTCTGGCAATTACCTGTACATGCTAGCATCTGTAGCATGTACATCTAAATTATTTTACCCCTTATATTTAACTATTTGATCTTGATTCATGAAGGTGAAACTTGCTGTAGGTTGACATATTTAAAATTCTAACATTAAAGTATCTTGTATAAGAGTTTTCTAGAGAAATGAAAAGAGCTGCCATGCGTATTAAATGCCTTGCAAGAATTTCAGGCTTAGTTTTTTTTTTTGTCTAGGTAGGCAGCGTATAAATTTAGATATTATTTTGAGTAACACAGGGAGTGAGAACAATCATAAGTTTTAACAATAAGTTTGAATATGCTCCATATGGCCTATCTAAAAAAAAACCCAACACATCATGGGCAGGTATTTTATCATAAATATTGACTTCACCCAGCAACAATTTTTTTTGAAAATTATTTATAACTTAGTGTTTGTATTGCAGTTTTACAGAAAAAAACATTCAGGTCACTAAAGTGGATGTTTTAGAAATGTTTTCATCTCCTATCAATAGTGATATAAAATATAACTGTTGGATAATTTAATAGAAAAAGGTTGTTTATGTAGATTCTGTCTTACATAGATTTTTCTGCTTTTCAGTGTATTGTTCCTTAGTAACTCATTGCTGCTCTCATCTGTTGAGCTCTTTTGTGTCATAGAGAAATCCCGTGGGATTGGAGCCAGTTCAGGAGAACAATGACAAATGGTGCATTGACTGTGAAAAGCTCCTAGGTAAAATATGAGTTTCATGTCATCCAGTTTAATAACTCTTTAGTTAAACATGTCAGGTATTCTCTTGACCTTTCACAACCTAATTTTGAACATTATATGATGATGTGACAAGATAAAAATTGGGACAATACTCCTAGCAGAAGAACTTTCAGAGAAATAAGTCTTTTAAGAAAACCCTGAAACAAATAGCTTTCTTCTAGAAATGTTATTGTGATGGTAACAAGTACAAGCACATACATTATTTCAGATGGATTAAAAAGAATCCAGAAATCTCAGTGTAACCCTCACTTGAGTGTGGTGAAGGCAATTCAGAATGAGTGTAGTCATTACTAGAGGTTGCCAAATGGGTGGGATATTTTAAAACTTTCTACCTGTTCCCTAGTTTTTAGCCCCTGCACTTGTAGTGGAGATGCTGTATCACTTGTGGATGCTTCCTATTAATCAGTATTTCTATTAATATGTGTATACATTAGTAATTATTAGTATTAGTTGGCATTTAAGTATATAGGCTGAATAATTCACTGCGATAAACACTATGTATATAGATGCATATCTAGATTTATGTCTTAGTTTGGAAGACAGGTATTGTCAAGGACAAACAGGACCTTCTCTTGAAATGGAGAATGAAAAAAAAAAACCAAAAAAACTCCTCTCTCCTGATTGTTACAATTTTAGAATTAAGGGGCTCTCAGGCAAAGATGTGAGGATATGGATAACAGTTCTTTACTTGTGTTTAGCAAGGCAAAACAGAACAACAATAACTATGATATGAACCACAGACAGAACCAGGGAAACAGTCCCAGTTTTCTGTGCCGCTGGCCCCCTTTCCCCGTTGGTGCAGTTCCCGACACAGGCAGCTGTGGTGCAGAGTCCCGGGATGCTGGAGATGGATCAGGAGCTCCCCGGCGGTGGCTGGAGCTGCAGCACGAGTCCCGGCAGGCAGGGGGTGCGGGCTGAGGCATGGAGAACACTCGGAGCAGGAGCGAAGGGACAGCGAGGGGGGCAGGAACTGCAGCGGCTCCCGGCCAGGCAGACAGGGGCAGGGGCAGGATTGCCGGGGCACACACGGAGAGACCGGGGCAGGAAACCCCGAACTCCGCTCCAGTGGGGCCAGTGGAAAAGAGATCTCCCCCTGCGCAGTCTGAAAGCCACAGCCTGCTGTGTCTTCTCCCCACAAGCACACCCCAGCAAAAAGTGAAGTCCATGTGCTCCTCCCCTCCCTCCACCTCAGCCACTTCTTTTTTCTTTCTTAACTATCCATAAGTACCCAGAGATCAGTTCCCTGGCAACTTATGGGAAAAAATCTACAAGAGAACCTAACCCCAACAATTTATTAGCAGTAAAGTGAATAATTTTAAAGTACAATATGGAATAAAAATTTGACAAACTTCTGAAGCTGTATGTGTAACATACAGAAGAATTTCTAAGATAGGGAGAACAATAAACTGAAATTTACCTAGTGTGGCATAGAAGTGACTCATAGCTCTGCACATACTATTTTTATACCTCCTGATATTAAAAGTGACAGGAATGTTCTCCTCAGGAAATTCTCTTCTTAAACAAAACAAACAACTTCATTGTCAGCCACTTACCAAAAGAGAAGTTGTTAGGGATAGGTTTGCATTTTCCGACATTTTTTGCTGTCATCCTTTCGTCATTTAGAGATGGTGAACCTCTCCTGTGAGGAAAGGCTGAGGGAATTGGAATTATTCAGCTTGAAGAAGAGAAAGCTTCAAGGGGACCTAATTGTGGCCTTCCAGTACTGGAAAGAAGACTACAAGAAACATGGAGAGAGGCTTTTTACAAGAGTGTGTAGTAACAGGACAAGGGGGATGGCTCCAAACTGAAACAGAGTAGGTTTAAATGAGCTGTTGTGAAAAAATTCTTTACTGTGAGCGTACTGAGGCACTGGAACAGGTCGCCTGGAGAAGTTGTGTGTGTCTCATCCCTGGAAGTGCTCATGGCCAGGTTGGGTGGGACTCCGAGCAGCTTTGTCTCGTGAGAGGTACCCCTGTCTACAGCAGGGGGTTTGGAACTAGGTGATCCTATGGGTCCCTTCCAACCCAAGCCAGTCTAAGATTCTATGATTCTGTGAACCAGCACTGCTGAGATAAGAGTGACAATTTATTGCAATAATTTTTGGAATGGAATGAGGAAATCAGTATCTGAGAACCAGCCTGGGATATAAGGTGATGGAGCTGACTGCCTTCTCCTTTTGCTAGGCTGCTTGTGTGAATTGTGGCATATCTGGCAATCTAAATGCCATTTTCCAAAGCTGTTTAAACACCTCAAGCTAGTTGTAATTAGTGGTGGTAAAATATCTTTTAGAAGAATGCGTTGTTAATTTCCATTTTTCCCGTGGGTGTTGTGATGTTAGAGATAATGGTGCTCCGTGGAGAAAAGTAAATTTCAGTGTTTAAAATGGTGAACCAGAACGTGAGACCTTTCTTATTTATATACAGTTAAGAGCTTATTTTCTTTTGGTGTTAGTAGTGGAACAGTTTTTCAGGGCTGTACTCAGGTGCCTAAATATGAGTGTGTAGCACTGCTTAAGATGCTGTGAAGAATCCAGCTTGACCTCTAGCTGCCCATGCAGAGCCTTCCTTCACTCCAGCATCATGTCTCCCAGTCATATGCAAGTGGGAAATTTTGAGTGTCTAAATGTGTGAGCCTCTCCCTGACCATCTGGCATAATGTGCTGGAGAAAAAAAAAAAAAAAAGTTTGAAAAAAGAAGGCAAGTCTGATATTTTCTGTATTATTTTGTATTAAAATTTAAACCAGTCTTCAAGTATCCAATACAGCTGGTAGGAAAGTTACCATTGTATTTATATAAGGAGCTGCAATATGTGTGTGTGTAACTTTTATCTTTAATTTTGTATTTGTGCGTGTATATTAAGTTTTCAGAGTTTAGGATTATGAAATGATTTGTTAGTAAGAGAATAGTTTATAATTTTTTTTTCTTCTTAAATATGCCTCTTTTTAATGCCAAAAATATAACTTGTAGATTGAGTCATTGTTTTTTTGTACAGCAAACACATTATAATGGCAATCAGTCATCAATCTGCCCTGAGGGAGATTTTACAAATGCCCTAGAGAACTCAATGTTTCTTCTGCCTTATTCTTTCATCCCTGATGCCACAGCTAAAGTTGGGGGTGGGTTGGTGATGTAAGGCTGCTAGTGACAAAGGAGATTGCCCCACCTGACAGCTCTGGTATCAGCACTGGCAATTACATGTCCATGCAGAAAGTCACAGAGGGTGACAAATCTGACAGAAGGGATGTTCAAAATGAGTTACAGGTGGGAGTAAATGGACAAGGACTGGGAATAGGGAGAAGTAAGCTTACAGGGAGATAATATCAAGCCATTTGTAAAACTGTCTCAAAATACACAGAAACAAAAATTATCTTCTTAGTATCAGTCATGCTTTAATAAAACAGCGTTTTACATGTAACTTCACAGACTAATATCACTGTTTTTCTAGTATCTGAAAGCTTGCATCTTTGGTTAAATGATGGGAAACACAGGGCTAGAACAAGGCACATCTCAAAAATGTGCTTCTACAAATCAGAATGAAGAGCATGTACTTTGTTCTAATTATTTCTATATCTTACACATGTAACCAGCAATTAATCTAAGTACAGATAGAATATTTGAAACTCAGACTGTATTTCCAGTAGGACTTTTTTTGTGGTTTTATAGCACAAAAATGAATACTTGGAACATGTTTTCTGATGTTTTCAATTTTATTAAAAATATTGTTGCAACTAATAATAAAAGGAAAAATATTTGGCTTTTCATCTTTCATGCTGTCCATGAAAAAGTCCAGAGGAGGGCTACCAAGATGTCTAGAAAAATGGAGCACCTGTCCTATGAGGAAAGGCTGAGAATAGTTAGGATTGTTCAGCCTGCAAAAGAGAAGGCTTTGGAATGATTTTAGAGTACCTTCCAGTACCTGAAAGGAGTCAACAGTAGAGATGGAAAGAGACTTTTTACAAGGGCATGTAGTCACAAGAAAAGGGATAATGGCTTGGAATGAAGGAAGATATGTTTAGATTAAATATTGGGAAGAAATTCTTTACTGTGAGGGTTGGGAGGCACTGGAAGAGGTTGCCAGAGAAGTTGTGGAAGCTGTGTCCCTGGAAGTATGCAAGATGGGGTTGGATGGGAATTTGAGCAGCCTGATCTAATAAAAGGTGCCCCTGTCCATGGTAGGGTCATTGTATCTATATGGTCTTTAAGGTCCCTTCCAACCCAAACTGTTCTGTAATCTTGTGATCTATGATTCTGTGTAAGCAACTGTGGTGGGTGACCCTGGCTGGATGGCAGACACCCACCAAAGCTGTTCTGGCCCTCTGCACCTCTGCCAGACAGGGGAGAGAAAACGTAACAAAGGGCTGGTGAGTCGGCATAAAGACCTGGAGATCACTCACCAGTTGCCATCACAGGCAGAACAGACTCAGGGCTTGCAGTCAGTTCATCCCACGTTGTCTCTGCCACTCCTGCCTCTGCAGGGGGAGGACTCCTTCCACTCTTGACCTGCTCAAGTGCAGGGTCTTTCCCACAGGAATCAGTTCTCCATTTCTCCACCAGAGTTCTTCCCATGGGCTGCAGCTCTTCACAAGCTGCTCCAGTGTGTGTCTCCCATGGATCACAAATTCTACCAGGAAACCTGGTCCCGTGTGACCTCCCCACTCCACAGGGACACAGGTCCTGCCTGGTGCCTGCTCCAGTGTGGACTTCCCAGAGTCACGGTCTCCTTCAGACACAACTGTCTGCTCCATTGTGGGGTCATCCAGGGGTTGCAGTTGCACCTCTGCCTCCATGGGCCTCAGGGGCACAGCTGTCTCACCATGGTCTTCAGCACAGGCTGCAGGGGACTCTGCTCTGATGCCTGGAGCACCTCCTGGCCCTCCTTCTGCACCGACCTTGGTGTCTGCAGGGCTGCTGCTCGCACATTCTCTGACTCCTCTCTTCAGCTGCTGTTGCAGCCTGGCTTTTCTCCCTCCTTTGGCTCATGATCACAGAGGCAACTACCACCGTTGCTGATGGGCTGTCTTGGCCTGTAGCAGGTCCATCTTGGGGCCAGTTTCTCTCTTGGACAGCTTCTGGCAGCTTCTCAGAGAAGCCACCATGGTAGTCCCCGACTACCAAACCTTACCATGCAAACCAAATACAGCAGCTTCTGCAGAGCCTGTGATGAAACCATTTTGTGGTTCTTGTGATTGTACAATACTCTTAAATCAGAACATATTTCCCTATTAATTTACTAATGATATTTGTGAAAAACACATAAAATGTGTTTTCCTTGAATAATTTTCATTAAAAGTCTACAGTCCTGTCATTTACTCTAATACTCACTTTTAGCCTTTTCATCCATAGATATACTCACATCATCAAGACATTATCCAGCTACATTATTCTCAATTTGTGCATGTTTTTGATTCCCTTAGTTAACTTTTGTTATATATGAAACACAGGAAGGAAGACAATATTTTCACCTAAGAACTATGGTCTTTGAAAGAAATTATTCAGAAAAATATTTCTTTATTTCTTTTCTCTATGGATTTAAAGTTCAAATTCAACACCTTGAATTTAAAACAGAAATATAAAACATGCTGACATTCTTAAAAGCAATGTTGTAGGAAGGATTAAAGATGTAAAGGTCTTTGAAAATATGAAGTGCTACAGAAGAGTACAGTTGTGAAGGAGGGCAGGTAGACATTAAAGAATAGAGAATAATCCATTTCCTTCTACTACTAGTGCAATTTAATCCAGTTTATTAATATTTGGATTTAAATCTTTATAAACAGATTAGAAATATGTAAGTAAATATCTGCACAAGTCTAGATCTATATAACTTACTGGGATAAGAAATAATATTAGGTACATGAACTTCTGCATCCTCTAGTCTCTACTTGCAAATTCCATTGCAAAAAGCAGTAATTGGATTTATATACACTAACTACCAAATCTTGGGTATCTCTGTTTAAAAACTGGTAAATAGATAACCAAATTACATGTAATTGAACATGAATATGAGAAATAACTTTCTCATAAAACATAATTATTAAAAATTATTACGAAAAAACCCCAAAACTTAAAATTAACACCATACTGTTCAGTTACAATACAAAAACAATCCCCAGTGGGCATCCTTTATATCAGAAAGAGGCAATCAGAAGAAAAAATTCAGTTATTAAATTACTGTAAAGCCTGCATCCTCCTAAATATAAAGCATATTCATATACATTATGATTTCAGATTAAGGTCCTGGAACAGAATCATAAAATTAATTAAAAAAAACAAACAAAATGGCTTTTTTTTTTTTTTTTTTTTTTTTTTTAGCTGCGTCTCCTATGTTTGATGTAACAGGTTGAGGTAGTAGGCAGTAATCCTTCTACAGAAGGATAAATTCAAATCAAAGCCTTCTTTTCTCTGACTAAAAAATTTTAAAAAAATCTAAAACATTGATATTTGCGTGACAGAATATTGATTCTTATTCTTTTTAATTTGCATTGTTCCTAATGAAGCATGTGAGATCTAAGTTTCTGCTGAACTGTGTATCTGTAAATCTGTGTATAGACGTATTGGGTTTCAAATATTCCTCTCCTAGATATGACAGTCAAAGCTTAAAAAGATCAACTTGATGATGTTTGCCAGGTTATAGGATCTGTGCTCCTATATTCATCATGCACACAGTCCCTGTATTTTACTCTGAATCCAATCATCTTTTTTCAAAATGTCAGACTGTGCAGAAGTCATGATGGAATAAAATGTAGAATACCTGGGAAGCTTACTGTATAAAACAGAACATAAGAGTGGAACAGCAAGCATATGGCTGCCTGAAACTCTACAGTAAAGTATTAAACCAGAAATATTTAGGAAACAAAATATCTTGGAAATTTCTACCTTGCTAAATACTTGTGCCATTAAAGGAAATAATTAGAAAACTAGTGGGGAAGGGATTAACCAGGTTTTTTTTATTTTATTTTCAATCATATCGGTTGAGAAAACCCTATTTAGAGAAATTTTCATTTCCCAGGGTCAAAGAAATAGCTGGAGGATTCTGGCTGGATAGGATGCACATTACCTAAAGTAACTGCACTGTATTCTTTCACTATGAAAGGATACTGCTCTGTAACAAATGGATAAAATTTCAGTTCTAATAGAAATTGACACAAAGGCATTTAAAAATAGAAGGCATAAGTAGAATTTGTTGTTCTTCTTTCCAATTAAAAAAGATTAAATTAATTTTCCTACGATAAAGGAGCACTTCATAAATGATTTATTCATAGCCACCACTTATTCAGCAATAATGCTGCCATTATTAAAAGGAATATTGATGAGTTAGATTAAACTCTGCCTACATGTGCAAACAAATGTGATTAATTCTCTTGTTTTTATCGCATGTTATTTATGCAATTTGTGTCAGACGCTTGTGTATTTCAGGCATGTTTTCATGTTGCATATGCTGTCATATTGTTGTACCAAATTATTTTCTCTTTCCATTGCATTTTTTATGTTGCTTGTGGCATGTGAGAAAATTATTAGAAATATTTGGGGAAAGGACAACTTTTCAATAAAATGAAAAATAGTGTTTGGAGTCTTGTCTGAAATATGATGATTTGAGTATTTTTGATGCTTCGAGCTTCTGAGTAGAAGGACCTTTATTTTTTTCCCCCCCAAATCTCCTTTTTTCAGCATCTATTGTATCTGTTGTATCTGACACTTAATATTCCAGTAGCCTACAAAGCAACACATTTGCAGTTACTCAAGTCGCCCTTGGCATTTTTTGAAGTTGGTGACTGAGGAAGCTTTATAACGACTATGCTGTACTGTAGGGTTTAAGCACTAAGCATACTTTACCTTGAGAACAAATGCTCACTGCAGTTCCTGATTTCAGAAGCAAATTCTGACCTTGGCTCCTGCCAACCTCAGAGGAAGATCAGAGCTGCCCAGAGCTCTGATAAATGGGTAGAGGAGGCTCCAGACTGGGAGTTTAAGGGGAGAGTAAACAAGGATGGAGTAAATGAAGCAAAACAACTGCTTTCCTTCTGGATCAGTTAGGATGGTTATGAGTTGCAGTGAACCATTCATCCATGCTTTGTCTTACTTCTGAAGGATGTGTACTGTTAAAATCAATTTCTAGCTTCACTGCTGGGTGTGACCCTGCAGTGGTGTAGCATGTAATGCTTCCCGTAGTCCAGCACTATCCTCTGGGGATCTATCCACTGTTTTTTTTGCTGAATGTTATTGGGTTTTTTATGTCAGTTCTTTGCAGTAAGATCTGAAGAAGTAGAGGCATTCCATAAGTATATATTTACAGTGCAGCCTCTGTAAAACCCAGTTAACTTTCTTAGAAGGCAAACTGAAAAAGTCACAGTTGGCTTGTAACAACAATGTTTAATGGGAGCTTGAGGAAGTAATGAAAAATTTAATGCGAACATGAATCACTCCAGAGAATACCAATCTGCAATCAGTAATTTTACTGTCAGAACCTAGAGATTTCACCAACAGGTACTGTGCAGGCACTAAAATTAGAAAAAAATATTATGCCCTTTGAAAAGACACATCAGACCCATAGATTACTCATGGCTCTATTTACAAACTTTAGTTGCAGCTTTCTTCAGGGTAATAGAACTGCTGACTCTATGTGCAGGTCATTATTTATTCTTACACAGACATGCCTAATGTTGACTAAATATTATTTTAGTATATGAATTCCTTTTTAAATCCACAAACTTAAATAATGTAGAATGATTGAAATTCTAAGTTCAGGTAAATTGTTGTTGCTGTACATATAGATAAGCTGCAAAGTCAGTGAGTAATTAAAGGAATGAAATTAGGAGGTCTTAAAAGTCTTCATTGGGAACAGTTTGAATCTCTTTTGCATGGAGATTCACTATTCATCATGCTGAATTCTAGTCCTTTTTTTTTTATTTTCAACCTTTAAAAAAAAAAAGATAAGAAATTAAGTATGCTTTCAACTTCCAACATTTTAACAATTATTTGTTGCCTTTTGATGATTTAATCGTACTTAATTTTGAATATAATACAGCTATTTAATACATTAATAAAATACATTGAAAATACGATGACATTCATTCTCTCTGGGTATTTTGTATGACATATCAATATTGCAACCTCTGTGTGACTCATCTTAACCCACTTTATGCCTAAAAGCAAACTGGGTTTTTGAAGAAAAGATCCATCTATCCAAACCACTGGACTATTCCCTGTGGTGTCTCCGTGTTGGTTTAGGTCACCAGAAATGGATATAAATGAAACAGTGGACAGGCATATGTTGATTACCAAGTGATTAAGATCATGCTAAGTGACAATGGAGATGTATGTTATTTCTGATTTTAGAAATTGTTTAGCAATTTTAGAAACAAACATTACAAGAAAGCTTCCTATATTACAAAATTCTTGTTACCTGTTTGAAATTCTGGTGAAAGACCAAGTCTCTAAATGTTATAAGTGGTGTTCTGTGAAAATGTATGCTATTTGAGACAGACAAGATTTTTTACCCTTAGGGCTGTGGAAATTAGAATTGATTTTTTTACAGGAAAATATTTGAACTTCCCTCCTTAATCTTGATAACTCTTAATGATCTAGATAGTTCCAGCAAATATTACAGACTTTGGTTCTCAGATTTTTCAGTGGTTTCATTCAGAAGGAGCTCTAAGGACAGTGAAAAGCTACATATATGCAGAATTGTAGCTTCAGTGGTTTCTATTTTCTTTTTTCCTATTAACCGTTCTTGAATTAGGAGAAAGCAGGAGTTGAAGGGAGCATTGAAAAAAAAAGTCAGTTGTGTTCTGAAGTGTGTAATAAGAGAGATCTTGGGATTGGCTAATTTTTGAGTATCTAATTTACATTAAACATTTAAATCATAGGCGAGCTACTCAAATAGAGATTTTCAAAACTGTTGTAAATAAGGGCAAGACAGGAATTACTGCACCTGAGTGTTTCCGACTGGTTTTCCTATTTCTGTAGAAACTAAGTGATGATTTATTTGTTTCACTTTGATTTCAAGAAGACAGGAAATGCTATGTAGTTTCAGATAAAGCAGTGAAATAAGGAGCCAATGATTATCAGAGAAGTTCTAATAATTTATCTGTGTGATATGAGTATGCAATCTTTGGTGGTATCTGTGAAATGCAAATTCCTTTTGTTTTGTCTTTGTGAAAGATCTTGCTAGATTAAAAACTTTTAACCACCCCCTCAGACAAAAAAAAAAAAAAAAAACAAAAACACAAAACAAAGCAAAACAGGAAAAGGAAGGATGCTGAAGATATACACACTCTGAGAATATGTTGGTTTTATTTATTTTCAGTGGAATAATATCAGTGCACATAAAAACTCCATGATTCTTTCAAGAGTGGAGGAGGACATAATTTAAAACTTTTATTTTTTCCCTTGAACATCTTTTTCCATTCCTTTAGGTCACAGGTCTCCAGAGTATTCTCAAAGCCTTCATTATTAGGCTATCTTTTCCAGAAAATTGGTTTAAGGGGATACCTGTTTAAGTTTTACTGGACTATCTTTCCTTAAAGGAAAGATAAACTTTAACTGCTGAATATTTTCTGCATGCATTGCTACGTTCCAACTGGGAAGCTGAAGTGTGTGTACACTTTTTCTTACTGCTCAGCTACACTAGTACTCTACCTAATAGACATGGCTGGCAAGCTCTACCATGAAATGGTAAAGAGCCCTTCAGTACAAGAATGCAAAACCTACTTTGTGACACTGTATATTCTGAATTATCGCGAGCATATGTTTCAAATCTGTGTAAGTGACAAGTAGTGAAATGCTGCTGACAATTCTATGCTTTGAAAAGATGATGATGAAGGTGGTGATGATGATCATCATCATTATTGTTGTTATCACTGTTACAATTTTTATCATTATTGTCTAGGACACTTCATTAGACACTGACCCAAGAGGTTAAGGTCCTCAGAATACTGTACAAAAATAACTTCCACTTCAATTAAACTCTTCTACCAATTACCTGAACTCATTATATATATATTTTTTTTTTAATATTCTATTGAATAGATGAGTAAAACTTTTCTTTTGGTTATAATGTAAGTTACATAAGCTACAATTTTGATGTGAATTTTTTATAACTTTTCCAGTAGAAGTCTTTTCTTACGCTATAAAAGGTAGAAAAACCAATTTCTCATGAGAGTAGAGGATAAATTAATGAGCATATGGTGCCTTTTGTTTCCTCAAAGTAGCTGCAGTTTTACTTTCAGTTTTACAATTATCTTCACATCATTCTTGATTACTCATTTTACCTTTGCTGTGATCATGTTGGGAATAAAGAAAGCAAGGCCATGTTCATGATGTTTAAAGAGAAGAAAATATAGGTTATTGTGCATTAAAAACAATTAAGAACATTGTCAAACTTATGACAATGTTACAGCCTTGTAGATAGGAAAAAACCCACAAATGTCTTCACACCAAAATCTTAACTAAGCACAGCCTCAGATGCTTATCCTTTCATTTTAGGCATGAAATATTTTGCATAAAATGACTGAAGTGAAAAATTATTTTTGTTTCAGTAAAATTATTAACTTTTCTGATCCTCCTCTCACCTGCACCAGAAGGGTAAAATCATTCCCAGAGATAAATAAGGGTTTTAACTCAGAGAAGTGCTTAAAAAATCTGTTTAATTTGCAGTATACCAAGATCTAAGCTATTTAAATAGATGTTTTAGAATTTACATATCATTAATAAAAACAAGTTTGTATGTATTTGAGTCAAATAATAACTTTTTTATTATTTTCAAAAATCTGTGTTGGTAATAGGACACTCATTAACTTGGCAATGGATTGATTTTCATGTTAAAGATGGGATTGCCAGAGCATTCTATAAGTGCTTAGGGTAATATCCTTGAAGAACTCTGTAATATGTGAAGTTCTCAAAAAAAAAAAAAAAAAAAAAAAAGATAAGGAGGATAATCTAATTACTTGCAACAGAGCTGGTGAGTCAGTATTTCCAGTCCTGAAAAAGTTGATGGAATTGAAATCACAGATTGTTCACAAAGCAAATAATCTGGACAAGTTTGAGGCTGTTGATGAGCTTTTCCAAAAGCAGGGTTTTTCTGCTAAAATCAAAAGTTTAACCAGTATACCCGATTATGTGTTTGCCAACTTTGATGAAAAAAAGGTGTGAAAATTAATTTTGTTTATTCTGCAAGTGTGGCAGGTTGTTAAATCTAGTGTGAGTGTCTAATTATATTCAAAAAGACAAGAAACTCAGCTATCCTAACACTAACCTCTAATGAAATTCCAAAATAAAGATTAGGAAAATGTACTGAACATAATAGTGTTATTTTAGCACATCTGATAAAGACAAAACATTGCAAGTGTTGATAGGTCTTTCATGTCCTGTTAAACTGTTAAACTGTTAAACTGAAACTTATACCAAATTAAACTCACTTTTAATGACTTTCCTTTAAATTCTTTAAGAGGGAAGGATCCTTTGAACATCTTACTATCTTTGTTGATCTGTTCTGTGTTACCTGTCCACTGTTCTTGTAGGTGTTGCTCCTAACAATTTAATATCGATTTTGTCTATAAATAGAAAATAATTTTCTAAATATTTTTCCTTATTTTTTTCCATCATCATGATGAAAAATGAGACTTTGTAATATTGTTGGGGAGGGGCTGGGAATGTGTGATTTTTCTGTTACCACAGACATAAGCAGAATCCAACCAGCAAAAAAATGGGGTCTTTCAGTTAGATAAAAATGCAGCATCATGATATTTGGACTATTGAAACAACTGAAATATCTGGGAGGAAAAATAGTGTGAAATAGCTACATATTCTGTTGGATAATTTTGCAGTTTTGCATTATAGCAAAATTCTTAAATTTCTAATATATTGAAGTAAAAAGCGTTCTGGCAAATTTCCATTCTTTCCTGTTCTCTTGAGTAAACTGACTCTACTTCACCTCCTATTCTGGCCCATATAGCAAATGGTCAAGCTCTGATGGAAACCTTACTGAAACAACCACCTGCCTTTTATATACACTGTGCACTTTAAAAACTTACTTTTTGATATCTCTCACTTGTTTCATACTGTTTCTTCAACTTCATTTAAGTATCAAGATTTTTTCTTCCCTTTCTATTTCTTGCCATTATTTTCTTTCTCATTGCCTTGATTTTTGCCTCTCATTTATCTTGCCTCCCTTTGGTAGACAGCTTAGTGCAAATCCACTAGAAAACATTCCACTTCCTTTCTTATAGTACTACAATATACCTGAAATGTTCTTGGTTCTTCACCAAAGCAAGTATTTGTGAGTACCTCTATTATGTATAACTCCAAGTAACTGTGACCCCTGATGGAAATATTAATAGAGATGATGAATTACTTATGCAGTCTATATTAAAAGCTCCTGCATTGTAATTTCACTGTGTATTCTCAGCAGAAATTAAATGAACATGTCGCATCATCAAGAAATGGCTGTGAACCAAGGAATAAAATACAGTTCTGATATCAATAATATATTTCCTGTGAGGAAGCAACACATTGCATGTGAAATGCACACTTGGTTGGGTAATGGTTTTGTTGAGTAACTAGGGAAGAATGGGGGAATGTGGGACAGGGGCAAACTCGGTGTGATACTGTCCTAAGATCCTAATCAAAGCAGTTTAAAAATCACTTATGGCCACTAGACTGAATCTGCTAGGTTCTGTTTTTCTAGATAATTGTTTTGTAGGCTGAGTTGAGCTCTTCAGGCTTGGTGCACTGACTGTAAATTACTTCAGTAAAAATTCTATTAAAACTACAGAAATTTACCTCTAAGATTCTGATACATTTGAATGGATGAGTGAATACATGTAATCTAGTAGTCCCTGCTTTAATGAACAACAGTAGAATTTTAGGAACTTTCCTATTGGTCCAGATGACTTAAATGCAAAGAATTGCATTTAAAAGAACAATAGAATTGTTCACAACTGTTAATAGTTGCTATCTCACATTAATTTAGGTCACTGTATAAGCCTTTTCTTTAGAGCTAGTGGAAAGTATTTCTTTTGCTGGTTTACCTTTATCCCTATACATAAGTAATTTCTGTCTCAAGTAGAATCATGTAATGATTAAAATGTTACCTGATTAATGTAGATTAATTAATTAGTGAAGATAAATCACTCCCTTATGATCACTCCCATATGTTATTCCTCTCACTATACCACACAAATTCAGAATAGTTTTCCCCCACAAAGCTAGGTTACATTTAGTGCATTACTACCTCCCTACCTTCCTTTTCTTCCTTTCTTGAGAAAGGGGACAGCAGTGCATGGCCCTGTGGTCAGCTCATAAATAACACACTGAAGTTTAGAAGCCTCAAGGTCTCCCCTTTGACCTGAAGTTCTGGACCTAAATCTAAATAAGTCAATATAAGAAGGTAGACATGCCAGAGTGGTAACATTTGGTGACTGCTGACATTTTCTCTTTGAAGAATGTCATACTTAGCCTTACTATATAGTAGCAATATTTATATATAGGAGAAGAAAATAAAAAAAACCAATCAACAATAAAATATCAGCAAGCAAATGCAAGATTTATTTCCTCTAACAAATACCTGAATAGTGGTGGTGTATTTTGCTGTGGCCGTATCCTTTAAAGGTGACTGAATACTCAACCCTTTTAGAATGCTACCTGTTCCAAGAAAGTAAAGCAATGCATTTTTAAGGGTAAGTGATAATTATTAGCTATTGTTATGCAAGATCTTTGATGAAAAATACATCAAACTAGTCAAATCATATGTTTCTTCTCTGCGATGCTATTTTACTAGCTCTGAGTACATTTTAGAAAAGTTAAGAGACTGATGAAAGCAAGGATATAATATATCTAAAAGTTGGAGGAAAAAACTTCTCGATTGTATTTAGCCAACAAAAGATTTGGGGAGGAAAGTCTGAGAAGGCTACTGAGAAAAACTAAGGTGACATAATTAGGTGGTAAGAAGTATTATAGTCCCAAAATTCCTATAATTCATAATAATTACTTGATGATTGCTGTTCAGTTTTTGACTACTCTCAGATTGTGATCTTATTTTTGTTTATCAGAAGAGTATTTAATGTTCATGAATTTATTTTAATTACAACGTTTAGGTTTTTTGTTTACTTTTTACTTGCTTGTACCCTATGTCATACATGCTTTATAGATCAGTCATGAAAGACTGATCACAAGAAATTGTTTATTAGAGAACATTCAGAGTTTCCAGACTTATCTGGCATTCTCTAGAGGGTATGTAGTCACAGCAGAGATTCCCATGAAGCCAGGAATTCAAGAATTTCTTTTACATTGATCATTAAGGAGACTACTTAAATTCCATACTCCAATGAAATAACTGCCGAAGAAATGATTAGGAGAAAAAAAAATCTAAATGAATTATGTATAAGAGCATATTATGTATATAATGAAATATATCACATTCATAGTACTTTTATGTTTTAACACATAATAGAATATTTTAATAATAGAATATTTTACAAGAAATAGAATTTAATCATTTAATAGACATTTTCACTGAAATATAGCAGTTTAATACATTTCTTGTTCAAGCCTAATCATTAAGACTTTCCAGTTGTATAATTTAGATTTTTTTTTTAATTGAGTACCCTGCATTATGATTAAAGAACTTCCTGGTATTTACATACCTTGAATTATTTAAGACAAATATTAAAATCTATCTACTGTAAATATTTAAGTATTCTCTGGGGTCAATAAAAAGATTCTCCTGGATTTTATTGAGCTACCTATGGAACTGGATTCCGTAGGAGAACTCCATTTTTGAAAGTAACAATGAAGATCCTGACTTTGGAAAATATCAAGATACTTTTATATCATTTTATATCTATGCCCCTGTCATGACCTTCCTTCTGGTTTCAAGGACTGTTCCTCCAGTTTGTCTCCTAAATTAGGATTGAGCTACCCCTCACTCCATGGTTGGCTTCACAGAGTTAAGGTGTATTCTGGGGGGCTGTACATTTGTCACTGCACCTTGCTCTGCGTTGGCCACTGACATCACAGGGCCCCTCTCTCCTGGTGGCATTTGGGCACCACAATAATGCCAGTGTGAACCTGTATGCTGAGAATTGCAGCAGCCTCTAATGTAATTTCAACCACGTACTCATTTTTCTGAGTAAAAGCTGACAATTTTCTAAAGGCTAAATTCAAGTCTGTTGGGCATCAGTGTAGCATATTTCAGTGGGTGCTTGTTCAGAGCCTTCAAAATCAAATGTAGTAAATATAAGCAGTAATTTTACTGTTGAAAGGATCTCAATGAAAATAATTTTTTCTATCTTTATTCTTCTTTATAGATAATTGTGAAAAATGACATTTTTATTGATTTAATTAATTTAGAATAACACCATCTAACTCATGCAAGAAAGAGTCATTAAAGATCAATAAGGAAAAAAACGAAAAAAAATACCAGGCACTGATGGATCTGTCAACAGTTAAAACAGCCAGACTTTGTGTCTCTTCTTTTCCTTTGTAAGTTGTTTTCTGCATCCTGCTTTAATGTCAATATGCACTGAAATTGAAACTGATATTGACATAGACTTGTAAAAAATCTGTATGTCTAACATGACTACTTGATGGTAATTCAAGGCTCAGGATTACCATCTAAATGAAGTCCTGTGGAGTGTATTCATGAAACAAGTAGAAATTTCTTTTCCTACAGGTTTGCTTGAGCGTTTCTTATTTGGTTTGATTGTGGGGTTTTGGTATTTTTAAAACCCAAGTACTTAAATTGTTGGGGTTTTTTTCTTAGTTTTCACCATCTGGATATTGGCAGCTGGCAGTCGCTGTTCCAAAAAGCATTTAGCTATGGATCCAAAATATAATAGAGGCCTGTTGGAAGATTTCTAGACTTTAAAGAGCCTCCAAGATTTTGTAATACTTCTGAGGGCTGTATTTAGAGATGCCTGTCAAAATGTTTACTCTAGTGTCTTTACCAACACTGATGAAAATACAGTATTTAGCAAAAGGATTGGATATTTAATGGAATTTCACCGTCCATACCACCATAGAGGTGGTATACATTTCCATACTTAGAGGTATCCCTGATGTATGTGGCTTCTTATTTTGTTATATTGATGAGTAAATACAAGATTTTTATATCCTTTTATTAAGGTATAGTGCAACTTTGCAGTTTGAAATTGGCAAGTATGGTTCCTTCTGCCAAAATGGTTTTTAAGAGAAAACCTATCTTGTACTTTGAAACATTTTGCCATCTCAGGAAGATTGTGTAGATGGGCAATGAGGTGTGTGAAGAGGTTGGAGGAAGAAAAATAACAATACTTCTGTTTACCAAAGGAAACTCTGTTGGCAACAATAGTGAATAAACGTCTTGGGTTAGTCTCTTCAGCTTGAATTCCAAAGTGCAATTTAATTATTTTTATTCCTGACTATTCATTTAATACGAAGAACATCTTTAGGTGTGGCTTGTGCAGCTTTTTATCACAAGTAAATGCTAAGAGGACACATGTAAATATCTGTTGTATTTATTTTTTATATGCTGGACATGATGCAAATGTACAGCATCAAATATCTGTGTGGATGAAGAAATAAAATAAAGTAAGCTATAGTTTTTTTCAATAATGCACATTGCTTAGGTCACTTCGTTGTGGGATCTAAGTGTTTAAGGGAATTTTTATTCATTTTGTACTAGGAAAGGTACAAGGACATTGTACATCTATTGAAAAGGTAATGAGATAATAGTGATTGAAGTGTTATCTTAATTCTCAGCATTTTTTTGATTTCTTATATTTTCTTTTTCATTCATCCATGACTCAATTCTCAAACAATCCTACTGTGGCAGTAATGCACACATATTTTTTTTGTCACTGTCTTGGCATGAAGAATATGTGGGAGTTAGCCATGATTATTTACTTCCTAATAGGTTTGACTGTATCAGTGAAAAGCATGATATAATGCTCAAAAATTTTTTTTTTCCCTTTTAGGTTGTCTAAAAAATATTTTAAAGTATTGTTGATTAACCTAAATATTATAATCATATATTACATATTTCACAGAAAAGTTGAACTTCTTACATTGCTGGGTTATTGATGACTCAGAACTGACAGTTGTTTACTGTCATGTACAGATGAGAGCCCACTTCTCAGCAAACAGGGACCTTAAAAATAGCCTTTAAAAGGTGCCAGGATTCTTCTACCCAGTGCACTGATGCACGCATCCCCTTCAGATATGGCTGATATGAATGAACCCTAAGGCTTATCAGTAAGGCAGAGAAGCAATTTTTTAAATATTTTTTTTCTTTTTCAGGAGTAGTTTAGTGAGCTGAGAGTTTGCTCAGGAAGGTTCTTTTGCAGACATCCCAGAATAGCCCGAAATGAAAATAAAAATGTAAAGAAAATATTCCAGCTACAGAGGCATCGTGCCTAATGTGTGTATTTGAAATTGTATACATTCATTTGAAACCATACCTTAATCAGGATGTCTCATGACTGACTCGTCCTGTCCATGTAAACAGGTGTTTCTGCGTGGTGATAGGGTCATGGCCATCCCAGAAAGTGCTCAAAATGTGATTGTGGGCTTGGAGACGTGGTTTAGTGGTGAATGCAAATGGTGCTGAGTTAATGGTTGCACTCTGGTCTTGGAGGTCTTTTCCAACCTTAGTGATTCTGTGATTCTGTATTGATCTCTCCTGATTTTGGTTTAATCTAGTCCTTCCATCTTCCTGTTTGAAGTCTGCGGGGAGAGAATTCTATCCAGAGGTGGTGACTTCACTACTCTCAGGATGAAGGGAGTCTTTTGTTAGAGCCTCTTTCCTTATGCTACTTACAGGTCACATAAGCTACAGATGAATGCACTGACAGTACAGACTAGGAAAAAAGGAGTCCAAACAAAAGTGGAAAGTCAAATCCTGTTAACACAGCAATAGGAGATTCTTGTCAGGCTTGCATGTGAACTATTATGCCCATATAATAAGCTACAATAAATCTTCAGCCTGAGGCTTTTCAGGTTGTATGCCAGGTTGAAGAAAACAACCAGTGGTGATGATTCTGCAAAGTGTTTCTCTACTCATGTTGTTCATTTCATGATCTCCCAGTCCAGATCACAGTGTTTGCTAATATATTATGTATCACAGTATTGATATCTAAGAAGGTATTAGGCTTGCAAAGGTTCAAGATCTTGCCCATGTTTGGCTTCAACCGATGGATATTGCAGCACATTGATGCTTCATGGGCATTAACATTTTTATCATGTGAAAATTTGTATGAAAATCTTGATGCAGAATATTATTTTGTGAGAAATTTGAAACCCATTTGAAGAAATGTGTTCCACAGATCAGTCTTGTACTTTTATTGCACAGAAGGCCATTGTGGTTGATTTCCCAGTTCAGAGAGCTGCTGTTCCTCCCTGTTGGATTACAGAGTGTTAGGCTATCTCATGACTGCTGTGGACAAACAAATATAATGAAATAGAAGTGTATCTGCCTAATGAGAACCTTTGATTTGTTTTCCATACAATTTTGATATGATAGAATTCCTATGAAATAATTACCTTTGGCTTTAGATTAGGAAAATGTCAGCATTCCATATTTATATAATATGCAGAAGGTCTTTTATTGAGTAGTGTTTCAGGTTATTTTCATTTGGATATAGAATAGGACTTTGTTTGATAAAATTACAGAGATGTTTAGTAAAAAGGGCTACATAATTACTGTCATCTAAGGATGAAGCAAATAATGAGAGCTTTACCACCTGCAGTATTCATAGAGGTTATTGCTTTCCCTAACTTTTCCTTCTCAATCAATTTTCTACTTTCCTTCTGTGAGTTCCCAGCTTTCAAACTGATTATCCTTTGACTTGGCACCCTCTAATTTTGACACATTTTCCTTATTGTTCTCAGCTTGCCATCAAAACTCTCTGAAAACTCCTTCATTACGAAGTAGTGATCTCCTTGTGTAAAGGCATAAACTGATGTTATTTTTAATGGAAAAAATAAACATCTAACTTTGTTGAGGATAATACAGGGGAAAATTCTGTTTTCAGAAGTATAGATTCTTCCACTTAATTTCTCACAGCTATTTTCTGGAATTCTTCTTTCACCAGCATGAGCACCTGTTAACTGTCACCAAGTGCTCCAGTTTGTTAATAAAGTTCTCCTCCTACTTGTATCAATGTGTGATAGGATAATGAATCACCAATGAGGGGGGAGAGCCCCATCCTTTCCCTTAATTATGGAGGCCACTGACACTGTGAAAGGAGCTAATGGCTGGAGGTACATCTGTGGTGGAATTCAAATGCAGAAGGCAATTTTGTCCATCAGCAAGTCCTAGATATTCTGGGTCTGGCAGATTAATACAAGGTGTTTGAAAACAGGTCTTCCCAGTCTGCTGTGTCCTGTTAGGATAGGCCCTCATTCCAGTAGTTTTCAGTGGCTCCTTGGTTTTCTAAAATTTTGTAGTCTTCTCTGAATCTCTAGGAAGATTTTGCATTCTTGATTACTTCTGAAAGTTCTGGAACTGCTGGCCTTCACTGGACACTGCATTGGTTTCTGTTGGTTTCATAGCTGCACTGGTTTCTACTGATCCCACAATTATGGTCTTATTCTGAGCTGTGCATTTGCACTCGGAGATTATTTCTGAGCAAACACTATTACTTTCAAGAAGAGATCCATGCCCTTTTACCCAGAAGCATCCCCATTTGAGCCACAGGGAAGCAGTCAGGATAAAGCAGATCACCTCTCTACTGTCCAGTCTCCCACCTAAAACTAATGCAAAAATCAGCATTTGCACAATGCATTTTGAACAAACAAATAAGGATCCATGTTTCAACTCAATGAGATGTCAGTGAGATAAATTTCCACTCAAGGGTATTTCACTAGTGAAGAATGCATGAGCAATTCATCCATAAAGTGGAATTTTTGCATTTTGTGTTTTAGGGTTTGATTTGTGTAACTTCATGGAGTTTTATAAAAATCAAAATCATCAATGCCTGCTGTGTATTTGACTTTATATAATTTGATGAACTGAAGAAATATTACTGTGTCTTTTCTATCCACCATTCCTTCCCTGATGATCAGAGAGTCAAGATGACTTCTATACATATTTTATTCTCACTATTTTATTCAAAAATGCTGTGAACATTTCTCAGTCACTGCAGTTCTGAGCTAAGAAGTTGTCATAGGATTTCATCATAAATATTACCTTGGGAGAAAGGGTGATCCTTGTGCTTTTCCTATCTTACTAAATATGTGCAAATGGCTTATAAAATACATTGAGAGATTGGGGGTGAGAACAGCATTACTTTCCATTTCATTTGGTTCTGGAAAAGCAGGAATGTAAGCCAAGTTTTTTCTACTGCCAAGAAAATTCAGTCTTACTGATCGCTTAAGTGTTTAGTGAATTCATCTTGGTGGCACTGCTTATTAACTAAGGCCCAGTGCAGCATGAGCTGAAATAGAATAATTGGTAATTCATTGTAACATGACTAGTTTTATGTCCATTTTTCACTTCTTCTTGACTGGTGTTTAGTATTTATACTCCAAAGTAATTGGCTCCCTTCCCGTCTTCCAGCTGTGGGGCTTGAGGAATTTCTTTTTCTGAGTGAGGTGTGTGTCCTGTATTTAAAATGTCTGCTTTGAGGTTTGTGGAAAACTCCTCTTTGTTTCAAGCAAAACAAAAACCCACAAAGGATCTATTTTAAAAATACAGCAATCAAGTTTCGAACTCAGGATACCAGATACAGAATCAGACTTTTCAATGCTTTCTCAGAGATGATAGCTTGCATGGTGAAAAGTGGTGATAAAAAAATGTGTGTTTAATGTGAAAAGCATCTCATAACAACAGATAAAATAATTGAACACAGAACAGGAACATGCCAAAGACTAATATGATATTGTGGTGGATTAGCCTTGACTGGATGCCAGGTGCCCACCAAGCTGCTCTACCACTCCCCCTCCTCAACTGGACAGGGTGAGAAAATATGACAAAAAGCTCATGAATCAAGATAAAGAACTGAAAGAGATCACTTATCAGTAACTGTCACAGGTAAAATTGACTCAAAGTGAGAAAATTAATGGAATTTATTGATAATTAGTCAGAGAATAGGATAATAAAATCTAAAAAACACCCTTCCCCCCTTCTTACCAGACTTAACCACTCTCCACCTCCTGGGCCCAGGCAGTGCAGGTGCCCCAGGAATGGGGGTTGTAGACAGTTCATCAACATTGTCACTCTTTCCTCCTCAAACTGCCCACTCCAGTGTAGTGTCCTTCCCATGGGACACAGTCCTTCAGGAACGGCCCCAACAGGAACACTTTCCACAGGGTGAATGCCTTCGGGAAGAGGCTGCTTTACTCTGGGTCCCCCATGGGGACACAAGTCCTGTCAGCAAAACTGTTCCAGCGTGGGCTCCTCTCTCTGGTGAAGGAAATTATTTTTAGAGGTCAAAATTTCTGTTTCCTGCATTTTTAAATTTTTTTCCTGTTTGAAAGATAAGAAAAGGTCAGAGAAGGAGAAAGAGCTTGTAAGGTTTAATGGCTGAGTTAAGTATGAACATGATCAAGGTATTTGGATTTTAAGGCTTCTCTATGGTTAGGATCAGAGAAAGCATGCTTTATTTAAATAATGCTTACAATGTACTGTTGTATTGTCATTACAACCTAGTGTTAAAACCTTCTTCTTAATGCAGCAAAACATTTCCCATAATTCAAACATTTAAATATGTTTTTTCCTTTAAACCAAAGTATGTAGTATTCACTTTTCATATGCATAATATTGTCTCTTTTCTCAATAAATTTAATAGAGCACAACTTTTACATAAGTTATCTTACTTATATTTCCTACATGATAGTAGAGGTTGTCTTTGTGAAATTAATATGTTCATGTAGATTCTTTTTCTTCATTTTGTGGAATGGAAAAAGAACAGGCTTGCAGGCAAAAGCTAAGCTAACTCATCTACAAAGTATTTTTGAAGTAAGGAGAGTGTAGGAAGCAAAAGTGACTGATGACAAATACGTTCCTTTGCATCTTCCTGTTTTAAGGGAAACTATTTACTAAAAACTTCAATTCCCAAAGTGGTACCTGGGTTTTACTGTATTATGGTTCAGCTGATAAAGTACGTCACTAGTTGTGTTTGGGTTTTCTGTTAATTTCCACTGCTCTTTTCTCACCGAGGAACCTGGTATATTTTTAAAGCATTAAAAATAATTTACAACTAGCTTACCTTCATTCCTTTGTTCATTACATTATAAGACACCCTTTAAAAAGCGTAGAACACATCTTTAAATTCACTGTCCTTATTGACTGCAATAAATGTTTACAATTTATATCACTAAATAAGAGCTTCCCTTCAGTTGTAAATATAGGAAATAGACCATAATAATACAAGAGAGAGACTGTAAATCCAATCAACACTTCCCTTTACTTGTTCAGAAAGAAATATAATCACAACTTTAAGCGTACATGGTATAACTTACACTTGAAGAACTTAATGTCCAATGTGTTCTCATACAAGGCTCAATGATTACAGTTTATTCACTGTAGTAATTGTGAACATGTAATTATTTCTTCCATTACTAATAATTACCTACCCATTTTGCTTAGACATAAAAAGCTAGACAAAAAAAATTAAATTAAGGAAGCCTGAAAAAGAGAAAAAAATTTATGTTCTTTAGTTGTGGATTCTAAAATAAAATATACAGAGCCAATGGGCCAAAAAATTGCTTTTCCTAGACAGTTACGTAACCCTCATTTCTTATTTCGACTTTCTGTAGAACTCCAGTCAAATGGAAATCTGCATCTTTAGCCTTTTTTTTTCCCTGGCATTCAGTTTCTTGCTTAGTACTCATTATGTTTTGCAACATAATGTGTGCCTGCGTAGAGTGCTGGTTTATGTATCAGTGATTTTCTCTTGTGAATATTGATACCATTACCCATGCATAGAATTGCAGCTGTGAGGATGGAACTTCTAAAGGTATCCATACATTTGAAAGAACAGGTCCTACTGAACAAGTCCTTAGTCTTGGAACAGAACTATTATCAGCTTGCAATGAATGCCATTACAGGGAAATATAAAACAGTGCTATAAAAATCACTGATTAGAGTATAGGTTCTTTGGGCAGAGATTCTTTCTTGGACTATAAAGTTGGGAAATAAGTTAGGATCCATAGTCTGTAGCTTTTCTAGATGAGAATATTATTAACTCCTCTTACCTGAGAAGTTTTTTTCCTCCCTGAATATTGTTTTCAGAATTGATGCTGTAGATTGGGTGTCTAGGTACTCTGAGAAATAATAGACAATTGAACACCCCAAAAGAAAACATAATGCATATGCATGCCACATTCCCTTCTTTTTTTTTTTTTTTTTTTTTTTCTTTTTTGAGATAAAGGGTTGAGGAAGAGTCTTTAGTACGCTAAAATGTTTAGCCTCTCTCTGCTTTCTGACAGAGTTTTCTCCCAAATCCTTGTCATAAGAGAACTGACAAACTCTCTGGGTATTTTTTACTGAGTCCTGTCACAGGGCTTTTATTATTTTTTTTTTTTTTTTAGTTTATTTTTTTTTATTTCTTTATTTATTTAATTTATTATTTACTTTAATACAAACAGTAGTGGAGCAGAGATACCTGCTAACCCTCTAACCCCCACCTCCTCCTCCTCCTCCCATGGCAGTGGGGCATTGAACACTGTTTTGTTTTTTTTTCATACAAGCATTAAAAAAAAAAAAAAAAAATCATCACCCTCTCCAAAGCTTTCTTCCCAGGAACATCTGAACTGAAAGCAAAGTTAAGTTAGTCTGATTTTTGGATAACCTTGTTCCAAGCAGTAAGTGCATAGAGTTTATCTATGCAATAACCTTTTACAGTGAAGTATTTATCCTGAAAAATTGGACAAATCATAAACAAACTTTTTTTCCTGTGAAATATACTGAAAACTATTAAGTACAGGACTGAGTCTGTAAATGTGATAGCAGTATAGCTCTTTGGAATAAATAAAAAACAATTATGGGAACATTTTCAAAGGTTCACGGCAACTTTTCAGCATAATTGCTAACTTAATGAGTATTTTTCAGTATAACTCATGCTAAACACCATGGGAGGAATCAATTGTGACAGGTAGGAGGACTAGTTATTGAGATGTCAGCAGATTGCTCATAATCACATATTTTCCCTGTAGGTTTGTGCTTCGGTTCACACTCTTAAAGTCCATTCACATTTTAATGTAATTAAATCTTTGCTGTATCTATTTTGTAGGCTGTATTTGATTTCACCAACTATGGGTATTGTAAAATAAACCTAGTATGATAAACCCAAAATGTATCCAGGTCTGTTTCTAGTATCCATTTTTCTCATTCTTCAAAGTAAATTTACTTAAGACAGCCTAGGTACTTTTCCCATGCCCAAAATTTCTATTTCATATTCTTCTTATTCGTTAAAATTCCCCAGCTTTCCAGTTATTTGAGTAGTGCTAATCAACCTGGTGGTTAGCTCCTACCTCCCTCTTTTACTGGATTTCTTCTGCAAAGTTAAGGAGGAAATACTAAATGGAACTACAGCTTTCTCCCTCCAACATACTCTTAGCTTGTTTAGGTTTGGGTTTTTTAATTCCTTTTTTTTTTCTTAACATCACTGAGGTGATGAAAAGGCATTTTACAAAAAAAAACGTGATCAGAGACAGCACACCTTCAGCAGCAGTAAAAATTACAGAAGGAAAAATAGTAAAAAAAAACGTTTTGAGGCATCTCACCTCACTAATGACAGCATTTCTGTGGTTCATTTACCACTAGAAGGTGATAGTTCTCGATCAAATGTTAACTTCCACTGGAGGAAAAGCAGAGAACAGAGAAAATGTGCTCAGATTACAATTTTTTAACTTTTCTTACATTTTTTTACGGATCACTATAATGTCTCAATTATGAAGCCAAATCATGCACTCTCTCTGACAAATGCATTGAGGCTTGTCACCTCTTCTGGTCAGGTTTCATTTGTGTGTGATGAAATTTCTGCACTTATTCAGGCAAACTGAAAACATCATTGTTATTTAGTGGTTTTAAGCAGAAGGCTTTCATACTGAAACTGTGTGTATGTGAATTCAAGTGAGGCTTTTGTCACCTCTGAAAGATACCCTGGCTTATAAAAATTGAATGTGTAATGGAAATTAATTTTTATCAGATGAGAAACAAAATAAAAAGATAAAAATAAAATCTAGAATGAATTATTGAAATTATCCTGTATTCAAATAATTATTTCTCAATTTATCTGTAATAGTTTTATTACTCAGTCCTTCATTCCTAAAGAAAACCAGGCAAACATCTTTTTGTTCAATACCTCCATTTGTCTTTAAAACTAGAATTCCTTTCAAAAAAAGAGAGTGATTTCTAAATTTAAGGGGTTTTGGCTTAATTTTCCTTGAGGGAGAATTTTGTAAGGAATTTGATAGGTTTCTTTGCAGAAATGACAATAGACAGTGATCCAAATGAACAGTTTATACAATATATTCTGGCTTCTTTGTTCTTTGTTTGATACAACAGAAATTATGCTAGTTAGAGTTCTACTGAAAATCCAGAATTCCTGTACATGTAAAATAAATTGTCTTCCCATAAAATTATACTGTGACCCAATAGCATTTATCTTCATCAAAGGTAATATATTTTGTATTCTATATTTACTTTTCATAATAACATACAGAGTCTTAATAAATCTAAACCAAGAGTAAGTACCATCAACTTATTTATATATTTTTTTTAAATGTCTTGCCTGTTACTGCTATTAATGTGGTGGTCTGGTATCAATATATTATGCTAAGCTAGTAATATTTTAATTTGCTATTATTTTTCATTTTACAGAAACTCTGGCATCTGTCCTGTCCAAGTCCTTTTTCCTTGCACACCTTAGCACTTTGGCTTTAGATCTTATGTACCACGAAGAGAAAGTTTCTCTACGTCCATGTGACAGCTTATGGAAAATAAAAGCCACAAACAAACAAACAAACAAAAAAACCCCAAAAACAAACAAACAAAAAACCCAAAAAGCAAAGCACAAACCATTTTAATAAGATTCACCTCTAAAAACAGGTAATCACCTGAGACTCAAAGTCCTGAACTCTTGCAATGAGCATATTGTGGCTTTTAAAGAAATATTCCTGTGGGGTGACAGCACAGCTCTGTGATCTCTGGGACATGGAGTATATTATTTTATAATTTGTCATGCCTTGCCAGAGAATAGAATGCCAGGTGTGGGAACTCTGATGCTTTTGCCACTTACAGAAACCCTAAATCATCAGCATGTCTAAGACAACAAAAAGTATTTAGTCTAGATTAGTATTTAGTTCTAGATTTCATCCTTTCAGCAGCTAGTGGAATTCTTACAAAACTACTGGCAATGCACAGTTAAGGCACTAGAATAGTGAATGTGTAATGTTACAATTATGCAACTCAAATTTTAGACATTCGAGTTCATTGGTTATTAAAAACTTAAGGCACACAATCAGCATTAAATCTAAATTATGTAATTGCATATGATGTTTGTAAGTACGAACAGATCCTCCTGAGACACAGTTAAGTTGCTTGGTTAGCAAAATCTTTGGTTAACCCTGCATATTTCCATGAATTCCAAGGGAAAAAATTATTCCTCAAAGATGCAGATGTTCAGTCAATTAAAAATGTTCACAGAAAACTGGAGTAAAAGAAATGTTCCTGGAGGCTGTTGGTAAGGCTCTGCTTCCATCTTACTGTAGTACATTTCCTGCTCAGTGGAGGTGCCCTCACCTTTGAATCATCCCAGGAAAGCAGATCCACAACCTCAACGTTGTAAAAATTCTCTTCTACTCGTATTTTGAATGTGAGAATTTTTTGGTTTGTTCTTTTCCTTCCCCTACCCCCAGGAACTCATCTCCAGGAGTGTTGGGGTGTCTGAGGTGCATTGTGGTTTGTCTGCTGGGCTGGCTGTTGCATGGACCTGCAGAACTGATCTGTCCTGTGAAATCAGTGCTACTTCCTGTCAGTCTTAATCCTGTGTGATATTTGTATATTTTTTGTGTCCTAATGATTACTGTCGTAAAGAAACAACTTACCCTTTTAAATGCTGTCACTCAGGTTATGCTGTTAGACTCTTCAGAGAGACTAATTAACCTGAGCAATCTGGCATGAAATTCTGGTTTACTTTGTTTTTAAAAACCTTTAATCAGTGAATCACCAAAACTGCTGGTAGAGGGCAGTTTTATTCTCATTTATTTTGCAAACTGATTCCTTCTTCACTTGCTGTATAAGGTGAGTTAGTTAAAATAAGTATGACACTGACATTTAAATAATTTTGAAGAACTGATAATTATGTATTAAAAACACAAAACAAAACAACAAACCAACAAACAAAACCTTCTATTCTTTTGGCATTTAATCATTCTTAATTTTTTTTTTTTAATGACAAAGTTTAAAAGATATGTTGAAATACTGGGATAAATTTCAAGACTGGAAAGTCTCCAAAAATTAATGTCAGAGATCTGTCAGCACTTTTCTATGGTAATAAAAAAAATCCTATAAAACAAGACTTATGGTTATCCTTACTCCTTCATTTTCATTAACATTTTTTTCTTAAATTTTATTTTTAGTTGTCTGTCTGATTGTTTTGTTGTGCTTCAAACAACAAAAAGAATTTTTTGAGGCAAAAGACTTTTCCATTATAGTGGATATGATTGTTGTGACAGGGGATCCTTGGTGCTCATTACATCCTCAGAGGAAAGGGCAGATGGTGTCCTGTGTTTTAGTACTAAAAACCTGACCAACTGATAATTCTATATGTATATTTTGCAGAGTTAGAGGTTTGTTAGGCAGAAGCTGAACAGTCAGGGATGAGTTTTTGAGTTTTGCAGTTAATTTATTTATTAAAGGATATTATTCAAGAATTTGATCAGTTAAACCTTCCTGATGGTAAGTTTTGGGATGATCTACACTGCCTCTATGGAGTTATATTTTAATGAATAATCAGACAACTATTTGCTAAGATTGTCTACACGTCTACATCACAAATCTTTAATGAATTTTCTGGTGGAACCTAATTTTAATAGTAAACCAATGTAGACTAGAACAAAGTGTTTTTAGAAATAGGTATGACATCCACATAACTACAAAACAAATTTCTTTCAACTACTCTTACTGCAGCAAATAGCAAATTAAATTATGAAAATGAATGCTTAAAGTCATCATTCTTTCTAATATACATTGACATTAATGCAAATATCCATGATGTAGGAGGAAAAATCATGAATACTGGAAGTTCCAACATGGCTGGAAGTGGGAGCTAGAAAACAGGATTAGCTGTCAGGGAAACATTATTCTTTGGAAGAATGATTGTGGTGGGTTCTCTTTTATAACAAAGATGGCTGTGTGGGTTTCAGTCAGCCAAGGTCAACCCAACACAAGGAGTTTTTTTCCTCCTAAAATATTTTCCAGTTTGAATAAAAATAATTTTAAAACTGTCTTATAGCTAGTTTTATGTATGTGTTGGGATATTAATGTATCTTTTTAGTTTTGAGATTTTTGAACTGTTGAGAAACACAGCACAAAAGTACACTGACAGATTTAGGTTTTACTTAAAGCAGAAGACAGTACTGCACAGTATTGCAAAACTACATTTATGCATGTCTTCCAGTGGAATATTTTTTAACAATATCTTAGTTTTTAAAAGATAGAATGAATATGACATTTATTTGTCTACTCTGCATGAGATGCATAGAAGAGTTTCAGCTGATATGACAAAACAGTTACTCTATTTCTGAATTTTCCGTGTGAATATTTCTAATTGTCAAAGAACATTTTTCATTTCTCAATTGAGTCTTTTAACCTTTTTTAAAAGTATACTTGTATTTAAGATACATAATAAATGCTACCCTGATAGTCTCAATAGTTTTTCAAAGCTCTATGATTATCTTATGGACCCTTGGAAATTTAAGTTTTTATTAGAAATATTAAGCTTAAAATAAATCTACCTTTTTCTGTTTACTCTGTTGGATTTTTTATCTGGATTCATTTGATCTGTCTCTCCTTTTTTCGTCTTAATCCCTACATTTCTCTGTATTTCCAAATGCAAGAGAACTAAATGCATTGTTAGACTTGGGCTAAGAATTTATCCTCTTCCCAGCCACTCCCTTCCTTCTCTATATCTCATGTAGATTAGAGGTCTGTCTTCTTTTTCTCCTTTTCTTTTCAAATCATTTGACTTCAGGTATTCAAGGTCTGAGATTCAGATAAAACCCTAATGGTTCAAGTTTTTGATATTTTCCATTTTAGCTTTGCTATAGTGTTGCAAAGAACATCAGCAAAAAGTTTCAGTGCTGAATATAGGACATGCAATCAATTTCTGTAAAACAAATAAATATTTCAGGGGAAAAAACCTATGAGTAACTGTGGCTCAAATCTAGCCCTAAATTTGGGTAAGGTCTGCAAGCCTGAAAGACAGCCTTTCTTCTCTTCCACTCTTATTTATGATTATTTACTTGGTGATTGTGCCAATAGATATGTAATCACAAATTGTGTACCTTTTCTCAGAGTAGAGAATTTAAGTGTCTGAGGAATAGGAACTTATCTATATCATATATAAACAGCCATTTGTCTATTAAGCCAAAAGAATTTTACAAACTGTTAATGAAAGGTATCTTTCATGCCTGCAGGCAACTTTTTGTGGTTTTTATTTGATGGTCCTAGATAGAAGTCTATCCATTCAGTCCTCCTGATTATTTCTTTGTCTTTGGACAAGGACAAAGAAAAATAATTCACTCTTATCATTCCTTTATGATAGGAAATATAAATTAATTAAAAAATTTAAGTATATTCAGTTTTTTTCATGGGCACAGTTACATGGGCATCCAGTTAAAATATACCTCTAAGATCTTTGTATGAGTGTAAAAACTTTCTGTTGGACAGATTTTGCCCATTGAATCCTGCAGTTGTTTTGAACAGTAAAAAAGCCACTTTAATATAAGATTATAACAGCATACCAGCAGTGTATGTTAATTGGGAATCTTTCAATCTCAGTCATTTTTTGCACATACTTGTCAGACTACTTTTTTCTGTATGGGCACTGTTTACATATACTAAACGTTCAGTTTTCTTTTAGTCCTCTGACATTTTCAGTTTATTGATTGGATTAACATTTCTAAAGATGTGGTGGCACTTCCTCAGATAGCTAAGAAAATATATGCCTTTATCACTGTGTGTTCCCACGCAAAACCTAAAATTTCGATGGAGAAGAACAGTAAGTAATATCTTTGGTTGCACAGTGCCGTATATAACCTCAGTTTATTTTTTATTGTGAAGTGGCAATATGGCTTATGAAGCACAGCTTGAGCATGGGAGAGAAGTGTGACTGTCTTTTCAGATGTGCCAGCAGCCTGCTGCATCTCTGAGGAAAAACCACCAGACTTGTGGTATCTCCTACTATTTGTAAGATTAACACCCCATGTTAATTCCAGCTGTTGCTCAAGCCATTGTGTTCCCAGTAGCCAAATGAGTGCTCCCTGTGCCCAGCTAGGGCAACTGTGTGTCAGCTTGGCATTTAGAAAGTCATTCTTGAATTATTCAGGAATATTCTCTCTCTCTGTTCATCAGAAGTCCCTTTCCTACGTATTTAAAAGAGTAGAAGAGTACAAATAGCTGATACCTTGTGGTTTGTTTGTAGATGATAACTTGCTTGCTGATTTAGTTCTTCATGTTAAAAGTACTCTTGCTTTTTATTTGCTTGTCCAGGACATTTTCTGGCTTTTCCTTCCTAGGAGCATAGTGTGTGCAGCGAGACATAGGAGGATGCTAGTGAAAACACTTTTCATTCTTTGCATTTTGCATCAGTCTGGAGGACTGATCTCATCTGGATGGCAAAGAGTCCGGGTATCATCAGCACTGCTGAGCCTTTTTGAGTGCCAGAGGCAGTCTGAGTGACTCAGAGCTGAGACAGTAGGGCTTTTGAGAGCTGCCTCTGGGGCAGAGCCACACCGAGTCTCACTGTCACTGTGCTATCAAACACAACAATAAAGCTTCACAATGCCCTGTGTAAAAATACCAAACTCTGAGGGGGTTGCTTTCTCATACTGGTAAGAGCTGTGAATGGTGCAAAAGTTCAAGCTCACATAGTTGGATTTATTTTCCTCATGACTGAAATCATAATAACAGATTTCAGATCTCTGATTTAATTCCTAAACGTGGCTGTTTCAATGATTTCTTCCAGGTCTCCCTGTCTTTATCGCAGTTGCCTCCAGCAGTAGAGGCACACCTGCCAACATGAGTCAGAAAAAGCAGTCCAGTGCTAATAAGAGGCACTCTATTAATCACCATCTTGCTGACAAGCTTGTGTGTGATGTGTGTGTGGGCTGCTAGCAGATTAGTGTAAGTACACACATCACACACAAGCCTGGGATTTCATTAATACCTATAAAATTTCTGTTACAGTTAAGGGGTCTCTCCAGTGCAGCTTATTATACCAGACACAGATGTCCTAAACAAAAAACAAGCTAATGAACAAAAAATGCTCTGTTCATCCTTGTATTCTCTTGGTGTCAAGAGATTCTATGTTTTTTACAAACTCTTTTTTGTTTGCTTTTGAAAGCCTTTTCAGAGAACAATTGTTAGTCCTCAAAACAAATAATTCAAAATTTCATGTGGTGTTTAGGCTTTTTTGTTAATTGAAATATTTAATTCTATGTATTCTGCAAAGTATTTGGGGTAGGGAGTACCTTTTCCTAACCTTCCTCCATAACATTATAATGTACTTGGGAAAAAAACAAAAAACAAAAAAGCATGAAAATCTAGAAGTTTCTCTTCCACATTTTTCCTGAGTGATCTGATAATGTCCTTCGGTCCTGCACTTCTATTTCTTTTTATTCAGACTTTCCTTTCTTCCTTGCCAATAGGCCTTTTGGCTTTATCTCTTCTCTAATGACAGACATTTTTTATTTCTCTGGCTATTATCCTGTCCTGAAATTAAACTCTTACTCATTTTGTAGAAGGAAAAATACCAAAAAGAAAATTCCAGAGACACAGGACAGGGCTGAGTAGCTGCTGAAATTCCCTGACTGCAGAACTCCTACCTTAGTATATCACCAACAGGCCAAAGAAATTGCCTTAATCTGAAAAATGAAATATGAAATTTCCAAAACTGGAATACCACAGTGCTGCATTCTGCTGTGTGGCAAAGCACCCCAGCATGGAGAAGAAGGTCATCATTGTTCATGAAAGCTCCTCTGTGACAAGACTGCGTTTTTCTGAATGTTAGTTTAATTATTATGATTTGGGTTACTTCAGTTTCTTAAAATTCCTGTATTAAAGTTCTAATTTTTAATTTTTTTTTTAATGAAATCCCAGGGTTCACCTTATGATGTAGCTGAGGAAAACAATGAGGCAGATTCAGCTGCTTTTTTAATTTTATCATATTCAATGTAAAAAAAAATACAACAAAAAATTCACTTGATTTTTGTCCATTTTGGACTACAAAGCTACATAATGGAACCATTCTTGAACTTGCATCCAACCATCTAAGGTTGCTTATAAGAACCCTATATGCATATCAGAGGACAATACTATTAGTATTTTCCTTCAGTAATTGAATATTATTCTAAATAGATTTTGAATTAGAGGAAATAGCGAGAGAGAAAAACATGATATTCAAACAGATATGAAAGGCCTTCGTAGGAACAAACAGAATGCTTAAATTGTTAATGGATTATACAATTTTACTTTGATTTTACAGTTTTCTGATGGGATAATGTATATTGGGGAAATGGCATTCTTATAGTCCTCTCAAGTGTATGAACTTCATTGTGCTGAGGTATTTATGTATAAATGAAAAGAAAAATCTTATGTGCAACTATGCTAGTAGAAATTATCTTCATGAAAAAAATCAATTTCAGGTTTATCCTGGGGAAAGAAGGTATTGAGAGGACTACATTAAGAAGAGAATGGGATGTACAGTAGTCCCTTGATGTGGGGAAATGATTTCTATAGTCAGCTCTATCTGTACAGAAGAACTGATGAGCCGACTTGTGATACAAGAATCAGAGCTCTAGGGATCCATCACTGTTGATACTTCACCTGAAGTGATTTCTATTCAGGTAGTTGTGGGCTGAGATACACTGGCAGGAGGACATCTGATGTGAGCTGTGTTTTAGAGAGCAGGCCCATCAAACACCAATTATCTCTTCCCTGTACTAAAGCACAGCAGGAGAATCTTTCATTGTGGCCACTGTTGCTGTTTTTCACAGGTTAGATGATATGTCTGACATTGCAGTGTATTAATTAGCGATGGTGGGAATAAACAAAGAGCTTAAGAACATGTTTAGAATGAATTTTATAATCCTCCAAGATATTGATATATGGTCTTCTCCTCTTCTAAGTTGTCTGTTATCAGCCAGACAAGCACACAAACAGAATTTCTCTTTTCCATGATCAGTAAACTTTAGTTGTCACTTGTCATTTTGCTTTTATTCATTTTTTTTTCATGCACAGTCAACAGAAGCCTTTCCAGGAATGCTAGTGAGGATGTTCTATGGCAGTCTCCTGCAATGGCAGCAATAATTCAGCAAAATGTTTGGTGGGCTGCCTCTGCAGAAGATGCTTTAAAGCAGCTTTATTACTTGTGGTAAGAATGTTATTTTATTCCAAATAATTTAGGACAACACAAAATATCTCCTTGAACATTTGTGAAGATAAAATTGGCTTTCAGATCTTTGCTAACACTTGATTTTTTTATAAAGTTAGTAATTTCAATTAGTGTTTGAGATAAAAACGACAAATTCAGAACTTTGGTGCGCTCATATGTCAAGCTCATATCATCAGGTTATTCCATAATATTTTAAAGGAAAAACAAAACAAAATAACAAAGGGCTGTTGGAAGTTGGGAGGTTTTCCTCACTGTAAAGAATAAAATAAAATAAAATAAAATAAAATAAGATTTGGTTTAAAGAAAGATAAATGTCATTTTAAAAAGGAATATAATTAATTTTCTCTCATTTGTCCATACCTTTTCCATTTCAATCATATGTAGCACAGGCACATATCCTTTCTGAATCTATGAAAATCAGATTATCAGTCTTTTTTTTTTTGTGTTGTTATTACATATTTTCAATAAATCTAGCATTTCTGCAATGTCATTTATCTATTATAATCCCATCCTTCCTCAAATAATCACTTTACTGTGAAAAAATTCTTCTTCATAGAAGAAGAAGATTACCCTTTGGCCTATGTTTTCAGCAGTTTCAGTGTCCGTTGTCCAATACTGAAATTATTACTGAATTTTATAAATGTTCTGAAGAGAAATAGATATTAATTTATAAGAAAGTGTTTGGATTTTAAATTTACCTTCACAGGGTTAGGAGTTTATTTGTTATAAAAATAAATTTTCTGGACTATTAGTTTGCAATTTAATTATAAATCCTTAAGGTAAATAGGTCTCCAAAATGATGACAAAACACAAGAATCTATGTAACTAAAGGTATTATATTCTGAAGAAGGAATTATCATTAAATCTGGTAATGCAATTAATTATATTCAGGGAATGGCTAGATCTCTGTTACACTGTATGTAGAATCACAGAATATTTTGCATTTGAAGGGACCTTAAAGATCATCCTGATTCCACCCCTGCCATGGGCAGGGAAACCTTCCATAGACCGAGTCTCTCAAAGACCCATCCAGCCTGGCCCTGAACACCTCAGGCGATGGAGCATCCAGAACTTCCCTGGGCAACTTTAAAATTGTAAATTTTTTTCTTCTTTTTTCAAGTAAAGATATGTACCTTTTCATAATAAACATCGGAATTTGGAAGCTATCATGGGAGAGTAAAGCAATACTGAGAAAAAAAAAAATTCCATATGTGTTATATACAATATATGGCATACATTTTTGTGTAAATGCATATGTGTTATATATGTGTTTGTGGTTTTACATTTATGTAACTATATCATGTAATGCCCTAAGAAAGAGGATACCATCCTGGTAAGTGAAACATCAAAAATGAAAACATCAGGTTTCTTGACCAAATCATTTTTCTTTCCCATTAGATTTTTGTGTAAGCTGCATAAGGTTTATCACTTTCTACACTATTCTTGATGCTGTCAGCTCAGCTTCTCCATGGACATCAGCTGTCCTAATCCTGATGTGTAGGCTGGTGTGGTTGTCTCTCATCATGAAAGAATTCATTTGATGTCTTCATGATTCCCTTGACAGTATTTTCCTTAAAGTGGGGTGTAGCTCTGTTTAATATTCATGGTGCTGCTCCAGTCAAGAATTCATCTTAAAGTTACTGTTTGGATATCTAAATTATGTCAACAAAAGAGCAAAAGTAATTGGGGATTTGAGTAATTGCATTCTGAAATACACATATTATTTAATATAAAGTATTTTAACTCTAAATCACATTAGTCTACTATTTATTGCGTATAAAATATGATAAGATTGAGGGTTTTTTTTCCTTCATCTTTTACTGCAGAATCTGCTTTTAATGGGCTGTGTTAATCTTCACATATAGTATAAAAGGACACAGGTGTAGTGGTTTGCTTTGACTTCAAAGGTTAGCCAAAAAACTTTACCAGATGAAATGAGTTTTATGGTGTAGTGCAGCTGTGCCTGATATTTCTTATTGTTATTTAGTTTCATTAACTGATTTAGAATGTTGTTTAATTGACCAACTTCTGTAGGCAAGTTTTGATTTTCCTGTACTACATATATTTTATATACATATATAATATATTTTCCTATACTACATATAGGAATGCATGCATTTTTAATACTCAACAGTGGTTGGAAACTGAAGGTTAGAGTAAGAAAAGCACAGTCTAAAAGAAAAGAAAGACATAGTCCATTAAGAAGATAAGTGGCTGTAAGTTTCACCTGCAATGGCAGGGTTTCAGGTGGAAATCACCTTTATCTTGCTTTATACACACCTGACACTCAGCCTCTGACATCCTGCTCTGAGTTTTAATTTTCCCCACAGGCCCAGCAGTGTTTTGCTGCTCTGAGTGTTGTTATTGGTGTGTACACATAGGATACACACATACTGATGTGTGAAAGACCTGTTCCTTATGTCCAGTGGCAGTGCAGTGTTGAGCTGCTGTTGGAGGTTGGTTTGGATCCAGGCAGCCTGGAGCACCTGCTTGGCAGGGCTGGGACCTGCCTGTGCAGGGCCAGGCACTCCCCTGGCTCTGCTCTGAGCACGACACTCCTTCAGAAGATAAAGTTCCTTCCTTTTTTCCTATCTACTTTTTCTACTGAAATTACTTTGCCTTTTTACCTTGTAGGCTTCCTTTGAAAAAAATGCATCCCACAGTTTCTTCCTAGCTCCTGTAGAAGCAATTCAGTGAAGGAAAATACCTCAAAGAAAGCAGAATTTTTCCAATCTCACATGCCCAAGGCTGTTAAGTAAATCTATTATATAAGCAGAAGTACAAAGTCCTCTAATTCTTTTAGGGGTGCCTTTGAAAACTACCTCTGGCATTTACTTTCTGTCATTTAACTGCAACTCTCCTGGACCAGAGGAAATCCTTTAATAACCTGCCTAGCACTAAAGGCTTCTCTCTGTGTGAAGAGTGCTAACTAGTTTATCAAAGATACTACTTATCTTGCTTGAACTGAAATTGCGTGTCAGAGCATAGTTACTAAGAAGTAGAAAATAAAATTATTTTCTTTATGATTTTAAATATTGCATAAATAATTTCAGAAGGTCCCTGAAAAAAGCAGGGGCAGAGGGAAAAACTTATGATTCTACTTTATGTTCAGTCAAGTAAAAGGTACATTATTTAAATGATTACTCATTTAAGCCCATGCTTTTCCCACTTCCATAATCTCCAAATGCAGATGATTATAAATCAAGGAAATCTGTTTTTCATATACAATTAAAGTTGCTATAAATTTTGGTTTAAAAAAAAAGATCCTCACTTTGCATGCAAAATTATATTTGATTTCTGTTACTCCATAAAGGAAGCAGCATTTCTCCTCCCTCCAGTTGTCTTAAAAAAAGATGTATGAATATAAAGCGTACAGTAGTTACATATATATAATATATATATTTATTTGTTTGTATGTTTGTTTTCTGTTAGTCTCATTATAATACTGCATTGTTTCATGTAATAACATTATCAGAGCTTGAATATATAGCATTATCACAGCTTGAATATGTAGACATTTCTTGCTGATTGGTTCTTGGAAGATCCAAAGTGAAGTTGTGCTTTTATGCATTCATACTTTTATCCTCCGTTTCCTGCTTTTAGCATACATTTTCCTGACTCGGATGCTCTTCATTTTTACCAAGTACCATCCTACCAGCCTTTCACTTCATGTTTACAACATTCATTGTCATCACATTCATCACATTTTCAAACATTCAAAATTTCAATTTCGTTTCTGTTCATAGACCTTGAAAAGAATAATGAAGTAATTAAGGGAACATATGGAGAGAGTTTATTTTTTCTATACTGTGCTATAATTCCAACATATTTTCTTCCAGTTGAATAGTCTGTTGGTATAGAAGAAATCTTAACAATCTTTTGCATAAAATGAAGAAGAATTCACGCAAAGTTCTGCATTTCTATATCAACCTCACTGAATTATCACAGTGCTTTAAAAAAAGGTTTTTTTTTTTTTCAATATATGAAAGAAAGATGAGCTATATTTTAAAGGACTGAGTCCTTACTGGTGCTAGAGTCACCTATTGACACTGAGTAAAATCCTGCTTAATAAGTATTTATGTATCTTTTAGAGGATACCTGTGAGAGAGGGATATAACATTAATCCTCTTGCTATTTCAGCACACAAAGACATAAAAAATGACAAAATACAATTCAGACTTGGGTTTCTGCTAGTGGATCTGTTTTTGTGTCAATCTAAAACACTAGTACACTATTACTTTAAACAATCTTTTTTTTTGGTGGAATAGACTTTGGAGCTGTATCAGAGTTCAGGATAAAAGACATCTTTTGAAAATATCTTATATTTGGTAAAGAACCAGGGTATAGCAATTTATTTGACTTATTTGTACTTGAAATTGCTGTGACTTGAATTCTCTTAAACTACAACCTCTGTTCTATTTAGGTGTCAGGGTGTCTTGGAACATGTGGTTTCATTGTTTTTCTTAAGAATTTCTGGGTGTAAGAGGAAATACCCGGAATAGATTACTTTTGTCACTATATAGTTTAAAACCTGAGATAACTCAGGGATTTTTCTTTTATAAGCCTATGAGTTTATCCTCCTTTCCTAACTGGAAAACATGAATAAAACTGCAGATCCCTGTTATCCATACTATTTAGTAGGTACAGAAAGTAATTAATCTTACAGATTTCTTTGTGTTACAAATTGACATGAAATAGAAACCACTATAAATTCCAGAGTGGTTTAGAACAGCTTTTAGAAACAAATTAAGCAGCACGTAGCACTTTTAGGTTACTGATAGGTGTTTCTTTTTTAATTTCTCTCTTATGGAAGTTATGTAACAATTTTACTTCGTAACTCAGGATGACTGAAAGACTAATTTTAGCTCTGAAGTGTTTTTACATCTAAATTGATCAATAAATTAGATGGACTAATTAATTTCTGCTGTCAGGGCCAAGGACTATCAGTGTATGTAACCTTGCTAATGTATCATTTATTAATTTTTCCAACAGTAACTTTTTTAACTCTCTGAATATCCCTTCCATTTTTAAGTCTTTGAAATGGCTATTGCAAAGAATAAAATATCATCCTGTTAGGAAGAGGCAAAAGTTTTGTCACTAACACAGACCAGCACTAACCTGCAAAAAGATGAAAAACTCAGGATAAATGCAATTTATTTCTGACAGCTGCATAAATTAGAAAGACATTTCCTGACAAATGAGTATCATTACATTTTTTCCATATAGCCAAGATTTTACTTGATCAGAATGTAATGATGTAGGTGAAAACAGTAGAATTACTGACCCATGAACAAATATACATGAATTCCCATTCATTGAATGAGAAATCTTTTATGTTTGGTGAAGCCTTTTGAAAATATTTAGCTTAAAAGAAGATGTCATTCTCTTGTTCATAATTTTCAAAAGTCACAATTCATTCTGAATTAAAAAGAAAGAAAAGAAAAAAAAAAAAGAAAAAGAAGGAAAAAAAAAAGAAAAGTGTCTAAGGAAGACCTGGGCTCTTTCCACACATAACAAATCCTGGAATATGCTAAACCATCAGAATTCTTATGAATATGCTAAACCATCAGAATTCTTATGAATATGCCAAGGATTGTGCTACAAGTTCCAGCAATTCTGTCTCTCAGGAATAATTCCTTTAAAGAATAAACATATCTTCTAAACTGTCATGTTCTAATGACAAATATATATACAAGGGAAAGTAACCATAGACAAGTTGGTAAAAATGTGAAACAGTTCTAGAAAAATTCTACAGAAATGAAGTATTGTTCTTCCAATTTCCTCTCTGTACTTCCTCATCTTCAGTTATGTTTCTTTTAAACTCCTTTACATTCAAAATTAAATTAAGTAAATGAAAAAAAAATGCATGAGAAACCATGTAAAAATTGCCTACCATATATACATTCCCGACTGTAGTTTGAGAAATAAAATGAACACTTAAGCAGAAAAACAGAATAAAATACATTATACATATTTTTTAATATGAAAACAAAACATATGTTCATGTAATTGTAATGCCCAATGTATGTTTTCTGTATAATGTAAAATTTCAGAGGAGTCTTTTATATAGTATTTGCATCATATTTATTGCTTCTTCATTTTGCCCCAATGGTTCCATCACTTACTGCTAAATGAACAAATAACAATAGTTCTGAATAAATTGATTTCATTTGGCATTCTTTCTGAAAACAGCTTCACTTCATCTGAATCCTCAGTATTTGTTTCTATTTAGCAAACCCACTTACCTTGGGTTGATAAGCCTTCATTCTGCTGATCTGTAAAATCTTTTAGGTAAGTTGATTTATGATTAGTGGTCAGTTAGATAAAAGCCCTGCTGTGTGTGTTTGCATATCTGTGTTTTCACAGCTGATACAGGGCATATATTTCCATCAGAATAGTTTGGATATTGAAAACTGACCAGGTCTTACATCCCCAGTCTCCTTTTCCTCATAAATAGAACACTAAAAAATGTGAGTAATCTTTATTTCTTTCAATTTATGCTTATAAAACACCAGCTTGAAACTGCTATAAGATTATGAGGTTCTGATTCTGATTTCTGTAAAGTATAACTGGCATGAGTAGAGATAGCTGGACTTTTTTTTTTTAGAGATGTGTCTTGAGTACCTTTGGTCAGGTACTCAAATGGACATATACAGAAGTAAAAAAAAAAAAAAATAAAAAAATAAAAAATTAATGAGCTGGTCATTAGCAAAATATGATTCTTACCTATTTCCTCCTTTCACTGTTCTCTCTTCTATCCTTTGCTTTATGCTTACTAGTGCTTTATGCTTATTAGTGATTTTTATGATTTATGCTTTATGATTATTATTTTTTTATATGCCTTATAATTATTAGTGATTTTTTGCCCTTCAATCACTGGTTAAGAAACCATTTGAAGAATATAAAATTATATACTAAATATATAATATTTTATACTATATAGTATAACTAAATACTAAAACATACTATAACCAAATATTTTCAAAATACTTCATCTTTATTCTTAATTTTAAGAATGTAGGAAGTAGAAAATGCATGCATGATGACAGATCTTCCTTTGGCCAAACCTTAGCAAGCAGTTAGTTGTGAACTTCTAGGAATTAGGGAGTATCAGTAGACACCAGTACACCCCATTCAAACTAAAACCTTGCCACCTGGATTTTTTCACTATATTTTGTGTTTCATTTTTTCTTTAGTTATGACAGTAACTTGGGTTTCAAGATCATTAATTTCAATACAAATATCTATTTACATCTCAGAGATACTTTTGCTACTCACATGTAGCTATGGGTACTTTCTTTTGTTTTCTATCAGCATTTCTTTTCATTTACATCAACTACTTCAACTTTCTAGTAAAAAGTTTATATTTGGGTTAGACCTTCACACTCAGGTAATACCTGTCTCAAGCTTATGATGCCACTACAAGATATTAGACTTAAAAAGAAAACCAGAAATGAGAGAGAAGTAGTCAGAGAAGAATGTCAGAGTCTGCAGTTGGCTCTGCATTTCTCTGAATACAGTGCTGCTGTTTGGGATGCTGTGGTAACAAGTGGTTTAATGTCTATGTGTAGGAATCTGACTTGCACTCCCTCAAAAAACCCAGCAAGGCATGACCTGCATCATGAAATATCTAAATGTCTGTAATGGTCTTAGTCCTGGTATTTATCTAATAAAAGAAATAGTAGTGAAATGACTCAAACAAAAAGTATCTGTAATATGTTAAAAAATTATATAAAGGTGCATACATTCATTGTAGGGATGCATGATCCCTCTGTTAGTTTAAGGGTAAAAACATTATGGCATGTAAGGAAAAGTTTTCAAAACTTTGGAAACACTCCTGAGCTCTTCTGTTAAATGACCTTCATTAATACATTTCATGAGTACATAACTAAAATATTACTTTGAGAAATCTAGTTTTTGTATTATGATAAATTAATGAGTTTCTCATTTAACTTCCTAAATTAACACCAACACTGCACAAAAAATTACAATAGCATGATAAAAACATTAATTTAGTCTTAAGTATTTAAAATTTATTTCTCAGAAGTAAGAAGAACTGTAAAAGTAAATATCATAGCAAGATGAGCAGAGCATTTCAGAAAACTATTGCAAATTCTTATATTTTGGAGTTGCATGTACTCTGTAAATGTAGCTCTAAACTGTGCTGCAAAGATTTGCATGCAAAAATCTATTGTGGAATTTTTTATTTCAACGGAAAAAAAAAAAAAAAAAGGGAATGAGAACACATCCATGTATTGGTGAACTTTATTCCCTCTCCCTTTTCTGCCAGTAGTCACAAAGTACAGAGAATTCAGTCCAGGAAAGAAAAAAGTCCTTCTGTAGGTAGCTCCTATTTTTCTTCAAGAAGTTATCTCCGTATTTCTGCAATATTTAATGTACAGATCATATAGCTCAGCCCTACCAAGCCCCATGAATTAGGAACACTTCTTCTCCTATTGCATCCTTGCAGTGCCTGCAATTCAGGCTTTCCCAGCACTGCACAGGGGTGTCTCAGGGATGGGATGTGTAAGACAAGACACCATTTCTGTCTGTTCTTCTTGCTAGGTCATAGTAAGGAAGGAGGATCTGTCCATAGCATGGCCCTGTTGATTTTTGAAATGAATGAGGATCTGGCCAAGCTGCCTATGGTTCAAATTATACTGAAAGAAATAGATAAAAATTCAAGAAAATAAAGGTGCATTTCTTTCTCCTTTTTTGACACATTATTAATATGCCTTTTTTTTCCCTTCTATCAACTAGCTGTAAAGTGCACTGTATACCCAACATTCACATTTCTACTTAACAAGTGGGATTCTTTTTGTGTCTGAAAATGTGATTGCTTTCACAGTAGAGAGCTCTTGACAGAGTTGCAAAATTAACTAAACTGCAACTGCTTTGCCAATTAAGTTTCAAGAAATTACATGTGGTTCTTCTTTATAAAAAATTCCAGCTTAATACTGTTGCAGAAGTATTAAGTTTATTCTTCAATTTCAGCTGTTATGATCACCAGCTTCTTTAAATGGAGGAACTCTTCACGCTTGATTTGTTGATAGGTTTGCAGTACTACTGTACTCTTCATGGCTTCGAGTTGTTCTGTATTAAAAAAATGAGTTGCATTATGAAAGAAGAACCACAGCTCACAGATACTGAACTCTGAAAATAACTTCCCTTGCTGGTTCACGGTAAAAAAGTACCACCTCTGCTAGCCCCATCGGACCATTCTGGTTTGGGATGAGCATTCTTACCTAGACTTGGCTGTTGAATTATCTGAAAATCTCCATTGGTAATTCAGAGGCACGGGAAAAAAAAAAAAATTGCTGTTGCAAGATCAAATTTTTATTTATTAAATTAGAAATTAGAAATATAAGTAGAGGACCAAGGTATTTCTCCTCAGAGGAGTACAGATTCAAATTCTAAACAAATAAATACAATTTTTTAGGGTACATCAGCAAGTTTCCCGGAATAATCAATGACTATGATGATGTACAATGTCTTAAGTGCTATCTACCTTGTTTCCTGTATTTATTACTATGATATATTTGTTCATTTTAGAAGCGAGTATTGCTTTAAATAATATTTTCCAAGTCACAGATTATAGAAGTGATGTATCAGTTCTGTTCCCTACTGTATAGAAATGCTTAAAGCAATACATTATACCAGAATACTTTATCTCCAGTGCTTTCAGTACTACTTGCTCTGTGATTTCTTGAAGTAGTCATTAATTAAGGAAGCATAATGCAAATTATTGAATTTCAGACTAAGACCAAAGTAAATGAATGTACCTTTAAAAGGAGAAAAGATGCTATTATTAGAATACTTCTAACTTAGTTTATTTAAATTATTTGCATAGCTGTAATTAAACTATAGTGCACTTCATTTCTGCATTAAAATTAAGTAGAATAAAATTATCACTTTTTAATAACATCCAATTAAATGTCATTAATGGGAATTTAATAACCATGTTTCATATTAGATATAATTAGCTAATGATCTGTAAATCTGTATGAAACACACCTTAACAATATAACACTTTACATAATAAAATAACCTAAGCCCAAGAAGTAATTAAGAAGATGTCATATGTGCCATATTTCACTGGTCATGAGAGAAGACAATTGAAGCTTGGATAAAATATTCAATATTAAATTTGACTTGCTCTGCCTAAAGCCAACTCTACCATTATTTATGCTTTTATTTGGTACTTTCTATTTAAATTGTCTTAGTGGTCTTGTATTTCTTTGCATTTGTGTTTTGATAATTTGTGGCAGGTGAGGAAATAGCATCTGTTGCAGGTTACTCCATTATTGCATAGACTATGCTAGAGATGTTGGCTTTATTTTTCTTGGTTTTTTCTTTACATTAAGAATTTTCACCAGAGAATTTATTTTATTAAAATAAAATTTGTCTAAGAGAGAATTTTGTGATTTCTGGAATTAATTTTCTGAGATTCTCTGAGTACAATTTCTCCTTATAATCAGTTAGAAAAAACCCTCTATTTAGTTCATTGCATCAGTGCTACTATAGGATTTCAACTTTGATGACAGTACGAGCTAAACTATCCTGCAAGTCTGCTGAAGTCCTGTCATACTTTTGTTTTTCCAGTCATCAAAGGAAACAAAGCCATGCAAAACATAAGAAACCAAATTCCTGCACATTATTACTATTTCCTTTTGAAATAAAAAATATTGATGGAAAAAAATATGATTGAAATTTATTTTTTAACTTGCCCCCTCATGTTTTCATTTTAGTTCATTAAATTTTGTCATCTTTTAACTCGGATATTTAAAAGCTGTCTGCACGTGGCCCTGAGCAATCAGCTCTGGGTAGCCCTGCCTGAGGCCCTGCTTGATCTCCTGAGAACCTTCTGAGCTCAGACATTCTGTGATTCTCTGACTCCTGTGGTACCACCTTGTTATGACTGTCTCCTGCACTATCAGAATTCCAACATGAGATAAGCACCTTCTGTCAGCTCTCTCTGATTAGATGCTGTGGTGTACCATGTTAGAACTGAGAATCTTGTTTGCTTTTAATAAGATGCACCTGTCCTTGAAGCTGTCCCATCAAAAGACAGAAGAGCCCTTTGGTAAATACATTGCTATTCAGGGCAGACTTTGTACTGGTATTTCAATTTTAACTTCATCTTTACCTTCTTTTATGCATTGAATTGTCTGTCTTTGGAGGCTGAAACAGAAATTGAATCTTTCCTTTGCCCATGTTTTAGTATATTATAGTTATGTACTGCATTACTTACTTAATAAAGATTTAGAGAAGTAAAATTTTTCATTGATCCAGACATGTTAGACCGCTTTTAAAATGTGTATTGTTATATCATATCACTCATGTCAAGCCTTGCTTAGAAAGTCTTAGTAATAAAAATCATCAACATTAGACTTAGAGAAGGAGAGCAATGATTTTCTAGTACTATAAATGATAGCTAAAAATCACTGTCATATTTAATAATAATTCAAACTTATTTCTCTAAAAAATTCTTAAGTTTGCTTCTAAATACTGACTGGTACAGAATGAAGCTACATTTAGGCAGAAAAGAATAAGCAAATTACTTTTTAAATTTTTGTCTCAGAATAAAACACTGAGTTTCTCCATTATCACATTGAAAGAAAAATATCTTTAAATTCATGTAATGGTTTCCCTCATGATAAATATTTTCTCTGTAACTCCCACATCATAGAAAGTGCAGCTATATAAAACTGAAAATGTACTGTTAAAATTTCACCACTTCATAATAGAATTGGATGTCTGAATGTTCTTTGGGTTTCCAGTCATTTCCTACTGAATTCCTAACCGAACAAATTTTATTGTTATGGTTTTATAAATGTTATGTTTGGATTCTCAATCACAAAATGTTATGTTCTTTGATTTCTCTAAGATCCTTCCTCACCGTCCTTGTAAATCTCTTGTCACAGAGCAAAGGTAGCAAAGCGGGTGCAAGGTGAAGCCCGTGAAGGCACGGTCCATTGGGGGATGCTGAAAGCAGAGCTTACAGCCCCTGTCCTGGGCACTCCTTGAGGGGCTGGAAGGGCTGGCTGGAGATGTGCTGGGATGGGATTGCTCCTCCAGCGGGATACTCCACCAGCTCAGCCTTGCTGTCAAGATCTTACCCATGGGGGAGAAGCCCAGCTCTCAGCCCCCTACTGATCCTGTGCCTAGCTGTTGGGACTCTTGATTTCCAGCAGCTGAGAATCTTCATTCTGTGAGGTCAGGGAACATCCTGTTCTCAAGACGTGGTTGTAATCAGCAATCACTCAGCTGAGAGTGTGATGATAATCATCCACTTTCATCATGGAGTTGCAACACGTGGTCAGAGTTTTTTCTCCTCAAAGCATTCGAAGGCTGCAATTGTGTGCATTGGTTAGGATAAAAGTAGCTTATGTACTGTTAAATTTTTGAGAAAATCTATGAAAAGAAGCATTTCTCTGGTCTGGAATACATATTTCACCTTCTAAAAATTAGAATGGGGGAAATACAGACACCATCATCTATTACAAATTATATAAATGAGGAAGACTGACTTTATATAGCTTTTATTCACATTTTCAGAAAATAAAATTAGAAATGTTTAGTTCCTAGTAAGTTTAGCCAGAGGAAAAGGAGACAGATATTTGCAATTATATGTGTGAGGAAAATCAGCATAAGATGGCTTTGGTCCTTTCATTTCATGTTTCATTTCCATGTATGTATTTTTGCCCTTTCATATGCCTTTCTGGGGCCTGAACTTCTAGTTCCTCGTGGGAGATGGAGGATATGATGTGAGGTGTGGTGCTGGATTTTTCCAAGCCAGAGGAGCCACCTGCAGGTTTTGGTGTGAGGGGTTTGGTTTCCAGTATGAAGAAGCATGAGATGAAAGGTGTAAGAATACACTAAGTATGTGTGGTAGGACATAAACACTGCTGGCTGAGTCAAAAAGTGGAAGGATATTTGGCAATATCATATTTTCTGCATAGCAATGTGTGTAAATTTGTTTGATGTTTAGTGAAAATTGTTTCCAGGACATCCAGAATTATCTCCCATATTCTCTGCAGTTCAGTGTTCTACATACTCCAGAGATGCCTGTTGTTGATTTTTAGCTACACAATTAAACCAGCAACATGACTGGGCATCAGGTTTCATTTCTTCACCAAATAATTTTGAGAAAATCCTAAAAATTAAAAGATGACCAAACGTTTAAAAAGCAGATACTTTAAACTAATTCAGACAGATGTTTTGGTTTCAGATACCGTAACATCCCAGCTGCTCATCAGATGAGGCATGTATCTTGACATAGTGGTAAGGAGGATATAATTTCCAACTTTAGTAACTCATAGCTACTGGTAAACACCTTCCTTTTGAAATCTGAGTGTTTCAGGTTTGTCCTAGTTTAGGGCAAATCTGGGAGAAAACCTCCAAAGGGAGATCCCTCCCGAGAGCAAACCCACATGGTCCCTCATGCCAGCCGGTTCGGGAAGGATTCCTCGGAGAGAAGTGGAAAGAACCTGTTTATTTAACAGGCACAGCACCCCCAGCACACAAAATGAACAATACCAGATGACAACACTCTTTCACCCTCTGACAAAGATGACAAATTCAGCAAGTCTCTCTTGGGGCGGTCGCTCTGCTGTCACTCCCTCCGGCGCTGGGGATGGCTGCTGCAGACACAAGGTGTTCTCAGGTGCCAGCCCGGAGCAGGTTCCAGTAGTTACAAGAAAGGAAAAGGGGAAAAACAAATCAAAACAAAACAAAAAGCAACAAAACAAAACACAAAACAAACAAACAAACAAAACCCCACAACCCCCCCCAAAAAACCCCCAAAACAAAGCAAGAGCAAGGCAAAGCAGAAGCCAGAGCTCGAGCCAAGTGAAAGGAGCCCAGCAAAACACAAAAGCCCCACTATGCACTGCCCCGTCTGTGTGTCCCGCCAGTCGTGGGGGAGCAGGCTGAGAACAGAACCAAAACAAAACATTTGTCCTTCAGAGCCAGTCTCACAGACACAGAACATAACATCCAACACAGCAGTACACACAAATGGGGATACAAACATCACCCTAGGACAAGGTTCTAGTTTGATTCTTGTCATTTCAGCAAAAATAGTCTTCAATTCTGCCTAAAGCAAGACTTTCCAAAACATACACTTCTTCCTTATTCTCATTTTCCTCTTCTGGAAGTTTCAATAGAGATTATTCAGAACTATAAATCTCAGGGAGGAATTCATAGAAAATAATTGGACTCTCTAGCTGAAACAAGCTCTCAAAGAGGCAGTGTACCAGAGTCAGGTGGAGAAGACGCCTCATCTTTTTAGTATTCACAGTTTGTGAATATTTAGTTTGGGTTTTCTTCATTGTTCTTTTGAGGATCACAGCTCCTCAAGTTCATAAATAGCCAAGTGTCTTCACCAACCTGGTCATTAAATATATTTACCCGAGTTTATCAGAAATTTGTTTAAGACTGTATCTTAGTTATGAGTTAACATAGCAATCCTAAAAAAACCCAAAACACAAACCAAAACCAAAATCCTCGTGTTGATTTAAGTGGAAACCATAAAGTTCAGGTATTTTGTTGTGAATTTCCTTAGGTCCTGCAATGCATTCATTACCTGGCAGGTAGTAAATCTTTACTCACTTCCAACTGTAGGCTCAGACTTCTGCCTTTTCTCCATATCTATTAAACATATTTATTTATTGCACATTACCAATTTGGAGTCCTGCAGTGTTCATTAGGAGATAGGAATCTATCTGGGAAAAAGACTGTCATTTTAGCATTCTTATACAAGTTACTCTCTAGGAAGCAGTTTCTGATGTTGGGAATTAAGTACTGCTATAGCATACATTTTAAGTAATCAGATCCATTCAAAACTCTATCTGGGGATGTTTCTGAGTCATAAAATGCTGATGCCTGACTTTCATTGAAGGTTTCAGCTAAAGTTCTGTTAGTCTGTTTTGAAACCTCACCTTATATTTGACAGCATTTAAAAAATAGGAAACTTTGATTTGAAGACTAAGAACTCTACTGATTCTTGAGAATTGTGGATACAATGGAGTTTTCAGATATTCTATTAACTGGATGAGAGCTTTATAATAAAAAAGTTAAGACCAGAAGTAAAAGAGGACATGAATCTTCAGCACTTTCCCTGTGTCAATTAGGAGAGGTTGCTGTGAAGGAACAGTCTGGTATAACCTCGGCTGCTGCATGCCAGGAACGTGGATCGTTTTGCTTAATGTAGATTGAATTCTGCTTACACGAAACAAGTACTTTTCTTCAAAACCAGTACTTATTCTGAGGTCAATATGAAATGTTATCTCACAATTTTATTTCTCCCTCTTCAAGTGAATTCCATGGATTTTAATTTTTTTTCTTTCGACAGCATTTTAAGTTAATAACATTCTGCTTTTAAGTAAAAAATCTATATTATATTTTGTTGTGGGTCTGTTAAATTGTTGACAGAGTTGCAAGCACAACTGGACCTTCTTTACTGCTACCCTTACTTATTTTCTTCAGTGTTCCATCATAACTGGTATTACAGGCAATAACAGACAAAGCAAAGAGATTTTATTGTTTCCTTTGTGTTGCAAGTGTCTGAAACCTAGCTCTCAAATTCTGTAGTTCCAAATAAATATTTGGGTCTAGCCTGGGAGGAGGCTTGCTGCTCTGCTCTCTAGTAATAGTGCTAAGTGGTTCAAAATCATTTAAACATAACACATATTTAGCATAATATTTAATAATTATATTTAAATTTAATAATAATATTTAGCATAATAGAAACAGAAAGTGTTAGTATTAGAAGGAAAGCAATAGTTGATTTCAGGGACGTGGATCTCTCCATTTCTCCATAATAGTGAAATTTCCTGTTTTTTCAAGTGATAACTGAAAACGTCTCCTATCTCATGAGTTTTGTAGCACATTTCAAAAAGAAACCATCCTTTTAGTGAAACCAAGAATTATGACATAATGTTATCTCAATAATCCGTAACTGCTATGTATTATTGCAAACTCCCAGTGTATTTCCTAACTGACCCTTCTATAGTGTGTAACCCAGTTACCTTTCACTAGTTTTTTGGGGTTTGTTTTAACTTTTGCTTTTTTCTTGATATTAATATCACTACATTATTGGCTACATAGAGACACCTGTGACTTTTTCCATAATGGGATATGTGGGGTTGGTTTCCACAGAGTTGGTGTCCCTTCCCAAAGCCTTGTCCATTCTCTGTGTGGAGAGATCTTTAACCCAGAAACAGAGTTGCTGTATTCTACCAGAAATACACAGAATTTGCTGAAGCTTGAAACCTTTTGCAGAGCAGTTGAATTCTGGGGAGCCTTAGAATGCTTTTTGAGATGCAAGAGTATTTTTTCATGTTGCTTGCCTCATCCCAGGTTGTATCTATGAGCTATGTTGTTGTGGAATCCAGCTAAAAACTTTACATAATTTAATTGCAGAAGGCTTTTCATAAGTTTTCAATCCTAACAAGTTTATAAAGATGTCAAAGCTCAAGACATACATCCTATGAACTTTGTTGTAGAAGTGGTGACTTATTCTTCTCAGAAAATTCACATATAAAAGTTTAAAAGGATTATCTGCAGTTCCTATGTTACTCTTTTTTCTGATACATTTTTTCCAGATTCAGTTATGATGTTAATTCTTCTTCAAAAACTTTATTGAAAACTAAGATATTGTCTCTCTTAAGCTGTACGTGTTGCAGCCTATTCTCTGTCCTACTTGGATTTTGTAAATTATCTGTTTTACAATCCCTTGCTTAATTTGTATGTGCATTGAAGTTTAGTTAAGTTTTTCAGTATAATTTCAATATCAAGTTATTCAGATGGTTATTGCCAGAAACACATATGTTTCATTAATATGTTTATCCTTCTGCCTTTTCTGGATTGGTCTTCCTAGTATCTCTTAAAGTGAACTATTTATACAGAAATGGGCAGATGGGAAAAAGAATACTTCTGACCATAAATTTTGCTGCTCTGTGAACACAGATTACTGATTGCACATGAATGTTTTCTTATTTCTGAGGCAGAATTATTTTTCAGACTTCGTATTCTTGATGTAGTTTACTTTTCAATTAGTTTAGGATAAACTAGAAACAAAAGCAGAAGAAATCCCTTGAAGGAAAGTGAATTAAGAAGTTAGACATGAGGTCAAACAGAAAGTAAATGTACAGCTCATGGGCACTTCAGAACCATCCTGGAGAAACAAATATAAGCACGCATGGGTGCTCCCATATATTACATAGGCAAAAAACTTTAATAAAAAGAAATCAGCCTTGACCCAACAAGGCTGAAATTAAAGGGAAGAGAGGGAAGAAAAGAGAAAAGCATACCTTCTATTTTTCTTAGGTTATTAATGTATTTGTTCATCATTAGGCAAATATAAGTGTATTTTTAAAAAGTTTTTCATAAAGAAACATACCTTTAAGCCTTTGTTCTCATTTCAAAGCCTCTAACAAAATCTTTTTTTCCTCTTTTTTTATAAATATACTTATTGCCTAAAATACATGCAGTGGATGTTAAAATGACATTTCAAAACACTCAGTTTTCTTACCTCTAGTCATTGCATAATTTCAAATTATGTTTAATCGATATTGTATAATTGTAGAGTTTTCCATGACCTCTGAACTTCTGGAAATTTAATTTTGAGAAGGGAGCTGGAGTATGAGTCCTTAAAAAAAAAAAAAAAAATAAAAAAAAATCCAACCCCCTTAAGAAGTCCCCAAAGCTAACTAACCAATTAAAAAACCCCAAGAAACCCACAAAGCAAAGCAAAACAAACAAACAAAAAAAAATCCACTCCCCAATGAACAAGAACAAACTTAAATAAGAAATTAGGGATTAAATTTAGGTATAAGAGCACTTTGATATTGTATGCACATTAAACTGAAAAATTGATTGAAACTTAGTTAATTTATGATCTCAGATTCAGTTTGAACCATCCACATTTTGGGGAAAAAAAAAAATAAAATCCAAAAAAACCAAAACAAAACAAATTAAAAAAAAAATTAAAAAAAAAAACTGAACAAAACAAAACAAAACAAAAAAAAAAAAACCACCAAAAAAACCCACAAAAAAACCCCCACAAAAAACAACCCAACAAGAAACAACAGACCAGTTTGGAAAATACTGAATTAAGGATTTTAATTTCATATGGAACTGTCAAGTGGGCGCGTTCTTCCTTTCTCAAGGGATTTGCCTGTAATTTATCTTCTAGTTTTACACAGATCTTCGCTGCCCTGGTGAAACAAAGAATCAGTAATGTTTAGAATCTTATATGTCAAGTGTACTGTCAGAACTTGGTTCTGGCAACCTCTGCTCATACATTGCAGAGCCATATTTTATGAGTGATATCTTTATAGTGTGCAGATGTCTTGGTGCTAGTAAGGAATAATCAAGTGGATAAATATAATAACAGCCTCCCTGTGAACATCACTAGTAGAGCATATATTGACTGCAGCTATTGGTAATCCTAGACTGAAAACAGAATATGAACTCTCTTGGTGAAAACAGAAAATAAATTATAAATGACTTTGATGCTTTTTAATTCACTGAATTTCTGTTTTGTTTTCCAAGGACAAAAGATTTAGAAAGCAAAGCCAAATTCAGAAAGACTAGTATTAGGTTCTCCTCCTCACACTGATTCTGCCCTGTGTCTGTTTTCTCCTTTGCTCTGATTACTGTGTAGGTGCTGCAGGTACTTTCAGTCTGGAGGGGCCAGAAGAATGTTCCTGGCTTCCTTATGAATGACTGTGGCTCATTTGTTTCATATTGGTCTAACTTGAAAAATGAAAATACCAAATACCAATGAATTTGTAGTAAATCTCTTATTGCTGAAAACACACAGTATAGTAATTTTGTACCATCTTTGTCTTTAATTAAAAAGAAGAACAAGACCCCACACAATCTATTTTTGAAAGGTCCAGAAAGACTTTACTGAAAATACAATTAGAGCTGGTTTTGTGTTAGAGCATTATGTGCAGTCTAAAATACAAGAGATATAGAAAATAGATACAGAAATTGATCTTTCATGTTTAAAAAAGCAGAAAAATCTTAAAAAAAAACCCAAACAAGACAAAACCCCCCAAACAAACAAAAAAGCACCAACAAAACACTGCAGACAAACTGATTGCTTGTAATCTAGTTTATGTGTGGGGAGTTACAAAGTAGACAAGCTTTATGTGCCCAAAGCCAAAGAATGGATTGGTGACACAACTAAGAGTAGCTAATAAAGATTCCCTCAAAACTTATTCTTTTAGAATATGACCTCTCTGGGACATAGAGTAGTGTATTTTTACAACACTACATAGGTTAAAAGACCTTTTAACATATGTCTGGGAATTGAACCAACATAAGTCAAAGCCTGGTTTGAAAAACTGTCAGCATGAAAATAGAAAATTATACATTTTTTCTTCCCAGAGGGTGGGTTTCCATAATGAAATTATGATCAAATATACAATTTTTAAAAGTTTTTTCTTTAGCTTCGCATCGTTTTGGATAAAGTATTCAAATACTGTGGTTATAATCACAGAAAATAATTTCACAGTAGGAAATTCACTGTAAATTCAGAAAGCTCAAATACTTGAAATACTGGAATTATGGTAGATATAGTACACAAATTCCTGTAATTATGGAATTATTCTGAAGACTAAGATCAAGGACTAGATTTACAAGGAATTCAAACCTTAGGATAAATCCCTAGCAATATTTTGTTACCTAGTGTTTAATTGTACAATGAATTTCTCTTTCTTGTTGCTGATGGTGGGCCACTGGGCAAATTATAAGGAAGGAGCAACATATGAAAGGACGTGTTTTACACAGCTAAATGTGCTGCAGTGTTGGTGTTACAGAATTAGTATGTCTATCCTTGATGCAATATGTACACTCTGCTTCATAAGAAATGCCTCACAGACTAAAATATTGATATTTAATAAATGCATCAAAATGCCAGCAAAGAATAAATCAAAACATATTTTATGTTTAAATTTATGATAAACAAAAGGTCAGATGGCATATTTTTTGTGCCAGATTTATTGCTAACATGCTGTGCTTCTTACAAAATAAATAGAGTGTTCCTATCTTTGAGTCCAATTTTGCTTGCAAATCCTTTAAAAATATTTCGTTTCAATGGGCCTTGCAAATCTCAATATAGGAATTTTGACATTTCATCTACTTGCTGACACGGAATTTAGAGCTCCTTTATGATTCCTACAGAAAAAGAAAATTCAAAAGGGAATGACTCATAACACCTGTATAGTTAACAGACTACCAAGCTCAGCCTCTCCCTTTCATTCAGATGTTTAGACATTAATAATTGGAAAGCTGGTACTGAAAGTTGTAGAGAACCATGGACTACCCATTGATCTGCATTTCTCTCTGTGAAGTAGAAGGACAGAATCACTGATAAGATGTTAATTTATTAATCAGAGTTCCTAATCTTCATTCTTCACATCCTATTCTCTTTGTAGATTAGGTGAAAACTCATGCAACCCTCTATAGTTGTATAAAAAAGCATATATAAATCAGAAGTTGTATATAAACCATTAAACTGTAAAATTTTTAAGAGAAAAACTGTCACTTTATTTAACATTTATTTAAACCTCACTAAGTGGTTCTGGTAATGTTATTTGAGATTGGAAGCCATATTGTGAAGTTAAGAATTAAGCAAAGAATTTAAACAGGAATTACAAACTTCCATTTTACCAAACAACTTGCTTTACATAAATGGTTTTCTGTATATTCTAGGATCATTTCTTGGGTCCAAGATGGAATTCTGTAACCTAAGAGTAAAAAAGACTAAGGAGTTGATTGATTCCATAATCCTTCACTGTGGTGGTTGCAAGATGGGCTTGGGAGATGGTTCACTGTTCTTTTTTTTACCCCCTTCTACTGTGGTTGGGATATTATTGTATTTCAAACCCTCATAGCTTTCATGTAATTAAGTGATATTCCACTAACCAGTAGTAAGTAAACTCTGAGGGCTTTTTTTGAGATGTTACTCACTTCAGGGACATTCTTATTCTTTCAATGAAAAATATGGTGAAAACATCTACACTGAGCTGTTTTTTATGCCATGTCTAGAAATACCCACCTGAAAGTTGTTTATATTGTCAGAGGAAATATTAAGCCTAAACAGTTGACACAAGGAGAAGATTTTTTATGTTTTGTGTTATTTTCAAAATAAATCGTAAGTATAAGATGATAGAAAGTTATATTAATCTAATCTCAAGAAAATAGATTTTCTCTTTTCCTCAATAGAGTTGGTGAATATAGTAATTGCAACTTGAACAAGTAATAATTAGCAATTCATTCAAAAAAACTGGGAAGAAAATCTCTTTTCTGAATAGCAAGATTTTCGAGGCATAAAAGAAAAAGTGCATGCATGCTTATATTTTCCTTTTAATTAAGCTCCTTTCTTTCTGGAAGTATACTTCTATTGATACTGGTTTAAACTGTGTGTCATGACAGTTCTTCAGATCCAGTCCTCCACATTTGCTGTATAATTCATCACCTATGAGGCTAATTATAGGATTCACTATTTTAACCTTATTCTCTTGTCAGAAGCATAAATGTTAACATACATTGCTTGGTCTTACTAAGACCAAGATTCAGCCAAATCAGATGGATCACCTTCACAAGTAAAATCTAATTAAAATTATTTTAAATGCTCAAGATATGAAGTAAACATACATAAATTTAAGCGTGTTTAAACATATGCAGACTATGTCATAGAGAATTAAGATTAGTGTAGAAGGGCTCTAGTTCATTATTCAACAGACTGAACTGCAACTGGGCAGTTCCTTGAAATATAAATATCTCATATTTATGAGTAGCAATTGTGGTGCTGATGTGGATGTCGAGGGAGCTGAAGGAAGCAGAGCAGAACTCTCAGGATGCTTCACACTTCATTCTCCAGTGTCCTGCCTGCACAGCTCAGCTGTGTGGTGAGGCTGCAGCCAAGTTATTTCTGCATCTTGACAGGTAGCTATCAACCAGCTTTAAGTTAACCTGAAAATAATTCTTACCATTCATAAGCTTTTCCCTTAAAACTGACTTTTTGTGCCTTAGTCATTAGTACTCCTTTTAGATGTGAAAGATTTCCCAGGCAAAATGGATAGAATAAGATTGCTTACCTGTTGTTAGAGGCATGATTTAATGTAAAACTTTATTTCTTGTAGAAAGTAGTATTGTGGTTCTTTTCTGCTTACCATATTATTTAAATGCCTGGAAAGCTCAGTACTTTTTCCATAGGCAAGATTCAGTATAAAGCTGAAGAGAAAATATAAGCAGATAAATCTACACTGTCAGGGATTTTCAGAATCCCATGTCTTTTTAGAACTGAGTTGCTTTTGAGGTACCACTTTGAGGAAGTTTAATTCCAGAAAAGACAGACATGCAAAATTTGAGTTGTTTGGGGTTTTTCTTTCTTCCCCACAACCCTCATAACAGAAATACTGACATCATGATAAGCAAGCTTGCAGTCCAGAATAGCACATTTTGTGTATCAGTTTTGTTGAATCATTAGTGTTATTTATAAATATCTAGTGGTGAAATAAGAGAGAGGTTCAGGAGTGTATTTAAGTGTTCAGTTTTTTAAAGCATCTTTAGAAGACTTATTCTTCCAAAATTAAGCTATGAAATGGATATCAGTTTTTCTCTAGTCTCCAAAAGGTGCCACATTTTGTTCAATCACATCAAAGTGCTTTCAGATGATTTTGTGAGAAAGGTTGTGAACTGTCATTACACTTTGAGATTTCATATTTTCTGTTTGAACTGATTCAAGTAACAAGAAGTATTTGTGACGCAGCTCTGGATTCCCATTCCCTAGAGATGCTGTTGTTCCCAGTGGGAGCTATCCTAGTTTGAAGGTTGTTGTACCCAGAGAGGATTAATGTAGAACATAATAGAGAATGTGATTTGTCTGTGGTCCCGGCCATTGCAGAACCACCAACATTATCAGTTAAGCAACTACATCCATACTGCTTGCAAATATTTTTGTATGATGCTTCTCATCCACTCTCATTTATGGTGTTCTTACTTTTTAGTTTATCCCAGTCCACACTTTTTCATCCATGGGTGATTGTTCTTCATTTCACTGTTTCAGAAAAAGGGCAATTTTATTTGTATTGTTGCCTTGAAAATATGATCCATTCCCTGGAGTTTTCAGATTTTGTAGAGACTGTTCTGTTCCTTTATCAGTTTTCCCACGTTTTATCTTCTTTATCCTTTTTGGTTGCATTTAGTCTAACTCTTCTGTACCTTTTATAAACTATGCAACCAAGCATCACAAAGTAAAACTTACACTTAATAAAATTCAGGCAAAAAGCTCCAAACACCAAATATCTGCAGTCAAGCTTAAGGATACTCAACCCCACTGGGAAAACCCAGCCTCAATACAAATCGATGTGTATCTATGGCATTTTCAACCCTGACTTTTAAGCAAATTTATCAAAATGCAATGAAATACCTCTGCAGCAAAGTGCAATGCTTTTCAAGAGCCTATGCTACTCTAAGAGAACATTTTAACTAAAAATTAATGTGAGAAGGGTAGAACAGTGCTGGCATCTATGCTGTGAGGTGAAACCAGTGAGGTACCTTCCCCAGGTGAAGTTTTGTTCATTATCACTGGATTTACATGTAAACTACTGTGATGACATTAGCAGAACACACTCATATACTTCTCACTCTTTACCCTCCTTTTAAATGGAGTTGTGTTAAATCATTTGCCACTAAAAACAGAATACAAAAAGAGTGGCAGTATTTTCAGGGTATGTAAATGATGGCTAAACATTTATCTTACATAGATATGTTTGCTTAGTGTTGCAGTGAAATATACTTACAGCCAAAAAAATTATACAGCTTAAAACTCATTAAACTTATTTTATTGGTTTATGGACAAAGATTGGACAAATATGGGGGAGGGGGTGTTGTATCTTTTTGTGCTGCCTTTGGATTAGATGGAAATATAAGAACTTTGTGAAAATACTTTGAGAACCTGCCAATTGTGTCACTGGACATAAACAAAGTACCAGAAAATTCCACAAAACATTGGCATTTTTCCTGAACTTTGGGCAATATTATATACAATTTTCTTTTTAACAATTACGAAAGTAACTGTAAGACTAATTTATAATATATTTCCATGTGATTTCTGAGATTTTATGTAAGAAAATTGTCCTTTTCATAGGCGAAGCACTGACTGGTGTAAGTTGGGCCTACTTTGATGACCTCATTGGAGATTTTAATGTTTGTGTGAAAGTAAAAAGTGACGGTTGAGTTTTTAAACTTAGACTAATTGTAACTTTATATTTTTTTAATTTTGACTTTTTTTTTAGTATTTATAGCTAAAATATATATAAAATTATGTACAATTTTTTAATAATTATTCTGAAGTATTGGATAATCTGAAGCACTTTTCATAACTGAAAATTTTGCAGCTTTGTTCTCCTATCCTAAATTGTACCAACTTTCCTGAAATGGTGCTCAAATATTGAAATATATATTTTTTTGCTTTATTCATCTTAGAAGAACAACAAAAGCCTGAGCTAGACAAGCAGCAGAGTAAAAATTAGTATAATGCAGAAAAAAATTCAGAAAGTCCAAAAGACTTCTTCCAGTAAGCTCAAACACACACACAGTGGAATACCTCCTTTTTGCTCACTATATACACTAAGAGCTAACAAAGGCAGTCATTTAAAAAAATAAAAATTGGAATCATACTGAGAATTTGATGTTTGATGCACAGAAAACACATACTGATATATATATATATATATATTTGAATGTTCATGTGTTTTGAATTTCACTTTAAGGCTACAATTACTTTCTCTTTTTCACTAGTCTCAACAGATTCCACTGATAGTGGAAACATAATTAAAGACCTGTAAACTGAGAAAATAGACCAACAATATCAAATTATATGAAGATCCCAAAGTGCCCTTCTTATTCTGACAGATGGGGAAGATAAGCAAAAGTAAAGAGAGTTTGAAATTAGAAATTTGATCATTTACATTCCAGACAGGGATTTATAAATTATGGCATCATGATGGTATAAATATGTAGTCACCTTTTCATTCCTCCTAAGCCCAAATAGAGTGAGAATAAGGAATATAGATTTTCCTTCCACTTTGTAATCTGAAATGTATTCCAAGGAGAATATAGTGCTACATAATTGGAATTGTCAGTGGGATTTTCAGAATATTAATTACTGCTTTTTAAATTGTTAACCATTAGTGAGTCATAAGACATGTCTACTTGAAATTATTCAACCCGCAAATATCAAATTAAAAAAAAAACAACTAGTGGGGATGGAGAGAAACCTAATTCCTTTTCTATGGCAACTTAGAATTTACTGATGATAATGGAAATATCTGGAAATTTTTAAGTTCTTCATGATCATTTAGGCAAAGCAAAATACCTATGGCATGGTGATTATGGGATTTAGGTCAGTTTTTGTGACTAATGTTAATGCTGTGAGGATGAGCAGTCTGCTAGACTTGAGGAGAATATGCTTTATGTTTCATAATTTTTATTTTCACGAAGGAAATAAAATCCATGGCATTTCTCTTACTCTGCTGAGTACTCCAAATACGTAAATAAAGAAGAAAACCCTTTTTTTTGTTTTTCAGGTGTGTGTACCCCCCTGATTCTGAAATGGAGTGATTTAAGTGAAAACAAAGAAATGAAACTTAACATTTTGTTTTTGTGTAAAGCTGATGTGAAGCAAACCTCTTGAGACCCTTTAGATCAGCAGTTATTGATACAGTGTGCAGCCATGACTGTTCAGATGGATGCACAGGTTTGACTGGTGTGCAAGGGTAATGTACAGAGTAAATACCTAAGGAAAATTAAATTTGCTTTGTAATTAAGCAGGATGTTCTCTCCTCACCTTCTCACTTCTCGGTCTCTGGCACAGAGGTTACTGCTTAACTGCTAATTCACCTCAAGGCAGTTTTCACTCACTTGAGGCCAAACTGGTGAGCAGATTTCAAGACAAATAACAGGGAAAATAGGCAGATTTACCCCTCTTTAAAGTAATCGTTCTAGCAGGTGTTTGTGGGAAAGGTCTGGCACGTGTTCCAGGCACTTGAGCCATGGCAGGGGGGTTGTACAGGGTGTCACTCTTGCCTTTCCCAGGACTTCACAGCCCAGCTGAGGAAGGCGTGCGTTTTGGACAGGGCACAGCTGGTGCAGCTGCACTGGGAGCCTTGGATGGCTGCAGTGTGACCTAGTGGGGCAGGAGGGGGCTTTCCCTGGGGCAGACTGAGTCTGGATTCCAGCACCTGAACCAAAAGCAAGTGAAAGGAGAAACAGACTCTTCTGTGCTGTAAATAAGAGCCTCCTACCTTCTCTAAAGGGTAGCATCCTGCAGCCGGTGTGTTCATATCCTCACCCTCTGTGTACATAATACCACTGACAATCTGGTGCATTTGGTATCAACACTATTAAAAATGAAATATTATGAATATTAATATTATTATTAATTGCAGTCATCTCACTCTTGCACTGCACTTTCCCAGACCTGATTTCAGTAATTCTGTATTGCTGCTGCCATGTCTCCCTGTTTTCCAAAGCAAAACCCAACCCATCTCTGGAGGGTTGCCATGGAGCTCCTTTCCCACAGGAGGATCAGAGTCCTGACTTCTTCCCTGTGTCTTTCACCCACTAAAAAATCCCTTTGAAGTGTGAGTGGGGGATGAGGTCTGTGGGTCTTAGGAGAGAGGCCACAGTGAGGGGTGGAGTAATGTGAGGAAATGCACAAAGTTTACGGGAGCGAAAAGCTCAGGAAGCTTTTCACTTGGCCCTTTTCATGGGGAGTGATCTGAAACAGGTAGATATGGGAGACATGCTTCAAATTCCCCTGGAAAGCTGAGAGAAAAACTTGATGGAAATGAGGAAAAAAGTGTGGAGATGGCATTCAGGAAGGTGGGGCTGAGACCCGAGCAGACAATGGGATTCAAGGACTGGGGACTGGTGTTAGTGGTGGGCACAGGGGGGATGTGAGCAGCAGCACGACTATTGGAGCTAGCTTTGGGAAATCAGATGCAGAAATGGGGCATCTCGGCAAGTGAACATGGATCAAGGGATCTGAGTCAAAGCCTCTATAGGAAAAGGGGAGAAACTATGAAACTTATCTAGAAAGGTGTTTGGATGAAGCATGTAAAGAAAAATGCCTGGGTCTGAGGCATGAAGTGGAGACTTGAGTGAAAAGTCAGAACAGTTAGGAAAAATCTTTCTATTTGAAGGCAAGTCCACATTTAAGCATTCCTCTGATGTTAGAAAATAGACATATTTTTGAAGGAATGTCTCACTATGTAGTTTGGAGGCAGTAAATTTCTACTCGTCAGTTTCTCTGTTTCATATATCTGTCAATAATGATTTGTATTTTTAATCTTGATTAATTTTACATATTTTGTTAAACTATTTGCTGTTAAAATAATAGAAATTAAATTTATAAAATAACAGATTAAATGCTGGTATAATTAATATTGTGGAGATATGAAAAGTCATTAGGAAGTTCACAGCTTCAGTTCTGCTGCATTTGCACACTTGCTATAAATACTTAATAAAAGCACTAAATCTGTACAGATCTGAGTGGTCAGTATGGTCTGATTTGAGCTTCCTCATGCAGGAGCAAGAAGAAATATATTATGAGGAGGAATTTATAAAGTACCTGACTTCAATGATTGTTGGAGTAGGAGCATGTCAATAAATAGTTCCTAAAATAAGAAGTCCTTCTTCATCTAGAGAGAATAAAAAAGGAAAAAAGGAAATTGTTACAGGGTTTTTGATTTATATTGGTGGTTGATACTGAAAAAATACCCAAAAAAACAATAGAGATGGTTAAATCAAATACTGCCCTGCAGAGATAGATTTTGTCTCTCTGCCAGAGTTCCTATGTGAATATTTTCTCACAACCACCATTTTTCTATGTAATAATGAAAGAGTTTTTATTTTCAAGTTTTGAACTTCAGATCTGAAGTCTGATTAGTAACCACTGGGAACATATCATTGAAAATATCAAGTGCTTGTTGTAAATTTAGACACCTGAAATTTTAATTCTAATTTTCTTTCTGTGGTTCTATTTCTCTTCTGTAGAATGGGGTAGTTGATGAACTCTTGTCTCATAATGGTGCAGAAATTAATTTATTGATAGCTATGCAGAGTCAAAAAATCTGATGTGATATTGCAATTTGTTTCCAGAAAATGATTTGAAGGTCTAACAATGAAGAAGAAAGAGGATATTGAGGGATTTGTCATTAAACATGTACCACCCATTATAAGATTGAATGCAGCAGGTTTCTTGGGGAAAAAAATGATATATTACCATGTCAATAAAACATGCATGTGCAGAAGGGTAAGAATATTCAGGGCTTAGTTAGTTTAGCAATACTCTGGGACTTTTTTAGAGTAGTTGGTTAGTATCTAATAAGTGAATCTTTACTAATAGTTTGAGTTCAATGGAGAAAAAATAATTTCTCCTTTATGCAGGCATAACAAAAGGCACAATTAAGCAGATACATGTATAACAGTTGCAACTTCTAATACCTCAGTTATACATCCTGAGTCCTTTGACATCCATGGGAAACTTGAAGCAAGTTAGTAGTAAAAAGATTTCACACCAAGAGATTTTTATTAATTTTTCTTTACTTGATTTTGGACACAGGAATTAAACACTTTATGTTTTAAGTAAATAAACAAGGCTGTGTCTTGCATGCTGCTCAGGTAAAAAAATCTTATTTTTTATATTTTAAATTTTTCCATTTTTAATAATTTCTAATTCCAGTAAAATAGTGACTTGTATATATTTCTCTGTCTTTAAAATACAATAGATGGTTATTTTTTCCCTTAGTTTCCTGCACTGTAGAAAGTACAGGAAGTTAAAAATCAATGGAATAGACACTGTATGTGCCTGACTGGAAATTCTAGTATATAATTTGGTTTTTAAATTTTTATTACAGCCATTTCAATTTTAACTGCAGATAGACCTGCTTTAACTGTATGCTTCCTGTGTCCCTCCTTTTCACTAGCATCAGCTGACATGACTTTGGGCCAGCTTTGGGAGCTGGTTTTACCACCTTTAAATTCCATATTTCACCTGACTTTTCCATTCCTCACTAACTATGTTTGAATGTGGTCATTTAATGAATTATTTTTGTTTAATGAAAGATATTACACTAATTGATTTGCTTAATTATGTAGCAGAGAAATTTGTAAGGGTACATCATCAAGCCCAACATGGAAATTAACTGGCTGTGAGATCTAATGTTGGAGATCACAGTCTCATATGTCACCAAATGGAAAGTGCTTGTTCTGCCCCTGATAGGTGTGCAGGAACAAAACCAATCAACTTATCAAGCCCACAAGCAAAATACAAGATAGTTGCTCTATTGTTCAGCAGAGCACTTAGATACATGACTCAAATCCTTCAGCAAAGGAGTCAGGTGCTGAAGTAACTGGACAAATTCTTTTCCAAATCTGAACCTCGTTGTCTACTGCCCCAAAGAGTTCTCATCCCACTCTGACATACTCATATTAGATGACTCATCCCACTCATGACTCTTTCAGAGGAGGCTTTTGGTTGTATAGATCTTCCTGCTACAGGAAGGGCAACATTTTTTTAGTGTACTGATAATGTCTGGCAAAACTTTACATTTTATATTAACTGATCTAACTACTACCTGATTAAGGAAAACTTCTCTAAATATTGAAGGTTTATATTTTCTTTTATTGTTTCAAAGACGTTTTAAAGTGACATTTCACTATTTCTTTTTTTTTTTTTTTTTAAAGGTACAGGCAGAGCTATTGTTTTTCCAGCAAAATGCTTTGATTTTATTGAAATAGGACAAAACCTATGTAACTTGAAACATAAAAGGTTGCTTAAAACATAAAATGAGTAAATCACATTCATTTATAGGGAGATATTTTTCTGTCACTGTTCATAACACATGAAATTGAGCAGGCAGACCATGTCAGAAACAGAACTGATTTTGGGAATTATATGTATTCAGCACTTCAATGCTCTGGTTAATTATTTAAGAGAGAAAAGAGGAAGAAATGGAGCCAAGAGAATGCCAATTTCTTCACTGCCTTGAGTGCAAAATGGTAATCAATAATCTGACAATACAAAATTCAGTTCACAAAATATGCAATTGATCTGAATCTTCTATTTTTGTCCTTACCTCATCCATTAATTTTCTTTCACCTAGATATCAAAGACCTGAAATAAGCTCTTCCTTCTATTTACATAGCCTGGCAACTTTCACTGAGATGCCAGGTTTGGTGGATGAGTGTAGAAGAGTGAGTAATATTTGTCTTGACTTTAGCAAGACTTTTGAGGCTGCCTCTCAGCATCACCATAGACAGGCTGATGAAGTATGGCTTGATGAGTGGACAGGGAGGTGGACTGAAATCCAGCTGAACATCCGTGCCCAGAGTTTTCTGAAGTTTGTGTATGATATTCAAAAAAAGGAGTGTCAAGTCCTGCCCATGAACAACCCCAGCCACCAGTGCAGACCAGGGGTGTCTAGAAGGCAGCTCAACAAATATTTGATGGGAAAGAATCTAGAGGGAACCAGACTCTTCTCAGTGGTGCCTCTGACAGGGCAGATGCCAGTGGGCAGAAAACAAAACTCCTGATTCCTCGTGAACACAAAAGGTGATTAATACTGTGAGGATTCAGTGGGACAGGTTTCCCAGAGAGGCTGTGTGAATCTCACTGGAGATGTTCAAAACCCAACCTTGGACACAGCCTGGATGCTGCTCTGGGCACAGGCTGGGCTCAGTTATCCATCGAGTTGCCTCATTGTCTCTGAGTCCGTGGCATGGACTTCAGATAGGGCTTGCATTGTGTCTCTGGGAAAGGCTGATCAGAACTGAGGCAGTATTTTATCCCTGTTAAAAATATCTTTCTCTTCTTACCCACAATGCTTAATTTTCTGTACTTTGGGATGATTACACCTGTGTGCATTTTGTTTTCTTGTTTTTCTTGTCATGTTCTTGTTGCTTGTCAGGGAAAAAATGTGGTCACAGATTTTCAAATGACAGGGGGCCTAATGAATTGATAATGTTTGGAGACCAAATGTTGCTTCACTGCCATTTAGTTTATCTCTCTATTGGGCCCTAGGTGGTAAAGACAATGGATTTAGTTTTTATTTGCCTTTGAGTTGGTATGTACACCATGTATGCAAGACATTTTTGAAAAGTAAAATAGGGTGTGCTGTGAATTTCCTTTACTTTCATTATCAAATGAGAAACTTCAGGCACAGAAAAAAAAATACTGGAGGGGCAAAAACCCAATCTCTCTATGGATTCACAGTCAGGTGCTGAGTGTGAATTTATACAAGTGTTGGGACAGAAACTGAGTTTGCAGGCAAGTGTGACTGTTATCACTTCTTCATTTTTAAGCAGTTTTCCTGAGAGGTTTTCTGAGACTGTTTTGTATTTAAAGAAGGAACAATCAAAAGGTTTTCAGGCCAGATACTTAACAGTTAATGGAACATATTCATTATGCCTTATTTCTAGAAAAACAAATTCAAGGAAAATTTTGCCCAATTATCTGTCATGAATATATTGAAAAGCAATCATTATTCTAACCTGCAGTTAAAAACTAACTGCACTCATCTCACTTTGTATTTTTAAAAGGCTATGAGAATATTCTAGCTTTAGATTTTTGAAAGCATTGCTTGGTGTGAATTTTGCTCTTTTCTTTTTTTTCTTTTTTTTTTTTTTTTTTTTTTTTTTTTTTTTTTTTTTTCTATTTTCACTTTTTTTCCCCCTTACTTTTCAAACACAGTAAAGAGGAAAGCTGTTAAATTTACTCATAAATTTTAGAAATACCATTTATGTTTGGGCTTCAGAAGTAATAGGTCATCCATTCTGGCCTTGATATCACCTGTTTTTGTATCTGCTATTAAAATGTCAACATTTGCAATCAATTACCCCAGAATCATATTTGCAGTTTCTCAATAGCTAAAATAAGAAATAGCAGTAGTATTTCAGATAATGTAGTGCTTAAATTGTTAGAAAAATCCACCATAATTGATACTTTCAGAATTCTTGAAAATCATAAAAGGCTAGGGAGCAGAAATCAGAAAAAAATCGTATGAAATACATATATGGTGAAAGTTCAAATTATTAACATCTTGCTAATTTTCTTGTTTAAAAAAATCAGTAATAAGTTGTGTTAGAGAAATTATAAGATATTAGAAAATTTAGTCTTTCTACTATGTTGCCTATGATTTTGAATTATAAGATGCTGACACTTTTGGAAGATTTTTTTTTTCTAATTTTCTAAGTTTAAGCAGTAATATTTACCTGGAAATTATTCTTTATGAAGTCATTAAGAAAAAATCTTTGCTAATATTTTATTGGGACTTTACATTTATTCCAAGGAGATAATGAGGAGGCAAGAGAGATAAAAAAGGAAACATGTCTTTTTGAAGTCAATCTGTATTATTCTTATAATTTCTTCATGACCACAATTGCTTTGTGATTTGTTTATTTTATGTTTAATTTAAACTATTATAGCTAGAAGTGAATCTGGAATAGAAATGAGGAAGTCTATTGTGATACACAACTGTCCTGAGACACCCCAAAACTCTTTTTGTCTGAGGAATTTAGGCTCTTCATATTTATGTCAGGTGTAATATTCTAATCTGATTTCAGTGGAAATAGAAAGGAGCCCTTATTTTGAAAGATCCCAAAGACCTGGTTTTTCCACTCTGTGTATAACCAGGCAGTAATTATGGGAGGTCAGAGAAAAAAAAAAATTCTATATTGGCACTTTAATATTGAACTAGGGTTTTTTTTGGTTTTTTGGTTTTTTTTTTTTTTTTTTTTTTTTTTTTTTGCTTGTTTTTCAAGCTGATAACAAGCATTAGTGTTTACTACTGATTTTCCAAAATGATAGAATTGTTTCATGACCTCCACTTTTATCTCTGCAAAAATAGCATGAACAAACCCTTGCTGTATATTGTATGAGCATTACCCATTGACTAACATTAGTTTCTGTCATTCAGTGTAGAAATGCTTGCTCTTCAAATATGTTCTTCCAGGAATGAGTTTGTCTTGTCCATGACACTTTACTAAAAACCTGGATGTGCTGTAACTGTTCTGCATGACAAAAAGGGGGTGCACGTTTTGTAAATAATGGCTTTTCTCATTTGGGAATTACCTTCTTTTTGCATGTTGGTCAGAGTTCCATACTCTCCAGCCAGGCTCTGTTAGATATTCCACATGTGGAGGGGTGTCTAATTTACCTGTATGAAGACAGTTGATGTTCCATGGGATTTCTGACCTAGTGGGACAGTACAAGATATACTGTACAACAAAACATACCATACAAGCGTGGGTTCCACTTAGTGAAATGCAGCGATATGTACAATCCAGTCACAAGTCTATAATGCTCCCACCATCACCAAGCTGAGCATCCCCCCTCATCAGGAAGGCATATGGGTTGGTTAAGTCAGCTCAAGCCAGTGGAGCTCTTCAAAATTCCTTTGTTAATTTTTTGGGTTTTATACTCTTCGATGGGCTAATCCACAGTTTCCCCAGATATTCAGTCTCACCTGTGCTAAATTGGCCAACTCAGGGAGACATTCCCACTCTTCCAATGAACTCAGGGAGAAACTTTTGCAGTTCCTGTTGATCCACTCAGCTGTTGAAGCTATTTACCTGAAACAAAGGCCACCCTCTGGTCATCTTGGGGCTGAGTTGGCTTCTATAGAGCAGCTTTGGTCAGTCAAACCCTGCATTACTCCCTGAGCTTCATGAAATGCCTCCTTGCCCCTCTCCTCTATGCCTCCTTCCACTGTAGGGGTTTATTGGTCAGTCATAATGCTTTTAGAAAAGGGTCTTGGTTATGAAGATGACAAAGAAGTCCCATAACATTTTGCAGTGGACTTAAATTTTATTTCACAAACACATTCTTTGGTTTATAAAGTCCAAAACCAGACACCCTCATTAAATAAAGTTGGATTCCTCAGTTTATTTCTATAGTACTCGTGTATTTGCCAGATCAACAAGACATTAGAGTTTAAGAGCTAAAGTAAATGACTTGATATAACAAAAACTCCTGTGTTGAAAATCTTGAAAATGAAGCTGTAAGTTTTATTGCTTTGTCATACAAACTTTCTAAATTTCAGTGTACTTCCTTGGTATTTTCAAGAAAATCCTAATAATCCAGAGAAAAATTGACTAGCTTCTATTTATGTCAGACCTGTGGACATCATTTGTAGACTCAGAGTAGTTCTTACATGGCTGTTACAATTTAAGTGATGATTTCCCACATCTCCTCAGAACAAGCTTCTGCTGTAATGTAATCTTCCTCTTTTCATTCTCTGTGCACAAAGACATGCACACCCATGCAAGTACATGTGTAAAAATAGATGACCCAAAAATCTCTCTACTGTAATTTCTGCTTCAACTGGACTTGTGTTTGTTGTAGGTACTCCAGCTTGATTATTGTATATTATTTCATAAGTAAAAAAATATTTTCAGTAGGTAAAAAAAATTAGAAATATATGTGAATATTTTTTATTCTTTCAAAGTGACTTTATAAGAAGAGCGACTTGAAAAAAATGTTTATTTCATAGCTTTAAGGCTTCCCTTTTTGGATAAACAGTAGATAACACTGCCCATGAAAATGTGTGTTAATTACTTGTGAAAACAAATGTTCTGTTAATACAGTTTCTAGCTCTAGAACACCACTGTCTGAATCTGTGTGTGCATGTGTGAGCTTTTCCCTCCTTAAGGTTTCTTGCTCTTCTGAAATAATGCAAATTCTCTTCACTTGTTTGCAAATAAGTTTCCTGATATCGAGCTATATCAGAATGCCAGTGTCTGCTTCTCTTCTCATTAATATGACTGGAAGTGGGTTGCAACAGATACTCTCAAGACACAAACTGGACGTGCTAAAAAATGCACATGCTATTTTCAGAACTTGTGACCAGTGGTGGGAATGTAGACTACTTCTGAATTATGAGATGAAATGGCTAACTTATTTCCACTCTGCCATTTTTTCCCCTTCCCTTTTTATTCATTTTCCCATCCAATGTGTTTACCCAAGCTCCAGAGTAAAGCAGAGAAAAGACAAGAATTAAATAATCAACCTTCACTCCTACTGTATGCTTTCTCTTCCTAGTATTTTGCTATGGGTAACTGGAACTTTAAACATATACATTATATTTTAAATATATAACTTTTGACTTTTAATGTTAGATAGATAACCAGACAACTCAAGACACAGTCTGACAAATGATGCCACAATCAAACAATTTGTGTTTACCAACAAATCAGAGATCTAACATAGAGATGTCCCCAGTTGAAGAGTCAGCTGGTAGAGTTTGTGTGTTGGACCTGTGGCATGATGATTCCTCTGTAAATAGGAAGAGTTCTGCAATATTTCTTTATCAATAGATTCTCTGAGATAAATGCAAAAGAAATGATGACCAGAAAATCTGTCATCCGTGCAGAAACCTTATGAATTTAATTATCAGAGTAATAAAAACATCACCATTTTCTGTGGTGTCACATCTTAAATCTCTTTATGTATCAGCGTGCTTAATATTTTTGAATTACAATTATTTTTTATGCCTTTTTAGCCATTGGGAAGTAGAACATCCCATCACACTTGTGAAATATTTATGCTTGTGGTAGCAGAATTTATGTTAGTTTCTCTAACTCTGTAATCCTTGAGTTGTCACAACAATTGCTTGGTGTTTGAAACTACATTTATTCCCCTTTTCGAAGGTGGTCTTCAAACCTTCGTCTGAAAATGAGGGATCTACCCCTGAGTCTCAACCTCAGCATTCACTCACTAGAGATGACAGCCCTGGGTCATGTCAGCCACAGACTTTACAACACTTCAATTAATTTATTTTTTTTAGGATTCAGGGAAAATTTCAGCACCTTCTTTTTATGGGGCTCTCCCCTAATTTTTTTCCACAAGGGAGAGTCTAAAAGTCTTAGCTTGAAAGTGAAGTCATGAAAGAAATAAGTTTAGAGCACTGACCATGGAAAAAAGCGTAGAACCTGAGATGGTTCCATGCAGCACTTTCTGTCAACCTAATTGACTGAGAAAAACTTATTATTAAATTGCTGGAGAGCCTGGTGCTCACCGGTCACGTGGACCTCAGGGTACCATTTCTGTGAGACAGTAACAGATGGAGGGTGTCTCTCTTGGGAAGCTGACAAAATCATAATGACAGTGATGGGCAGGGACCTGCTGAGAACAAATACCTTGATAGCTGCCTAGGTTTCACAGAAACTACCATTAACAATGCTCTTTTAAGATTTAAAAAAACAAATAAACAAACAAGAAAAAAACCAAACTATTATTTTGATGTTGAAATGGAACCTTCAAAATTATTTCACAAAAACTCTTCCAAACAATGTTTATTTGTACTTGTAGAAAAACAAATTATAAATCCTTACTGTTAGTAGAGGTAGCTATAATTTTTATCAAATTAAATCCATCTATAACTTTATTATAAATATTTTTTCATTAATGCTTCCATGCCAATGATGTTTTTCTAGACATAGACCTGAAATGCTAGTTAGATCATTTTGAAAAAAAAACTCCATAAGGTTATTATAAATAATAATAATAATAATAATAATAATAATAATAATAATAATAATAAATAATAATAATAATAATAATAATAATATAATAATAGTATTCAAATATATAATAATAAGCAATTATTATATATTTGAATAGTAATTTTTCTCTTTTTTACTTATCTTGTGACCTTGATCTGTTGACTAAACAATATAATGTAATATTGATCCTAATTCTGTAGATATTTTTTAAGTAAAAAAAAAAAAAACAAAAAACATAATATCACTGTGGCAAAGAGATATAGGATGAAAAATTGAAATAATGAATTGTGTAAGACTCAATAATCCTTATATATCTTGATTATAAACACTCCACTAATAGTGGGATTTGCTTTATAATTATGGATTGAAATGGGTGAGGCTAGGCAGTGACTCAGGAAAGAATTTGCATAACAAAGATACAACACTCAAAGGGAAATTCCTGTAAATAGCATAGTAAAGTCAGATTTTGGAATATGCTAATTATTTTCTACACTTCATCAGTCCTTTGAAAAATAAACACTTCAACCTAAATAAGACACTTCCTGGGGGATATGACTGACCCTTTTAAAAGAGACAGTGTGAAAAGGCTGTGGATTGCAGCAGTGACCGTGGTGTTGACAGTACATGTGAATGTTCTTTCCCCTTTTATGAGTCAGTAGAACTCCAGAAAAGAAGTTTAAATACTTCTTCTCCAAGTAAAACTTTTTTTTAGCCAATATTTCTGGAAATTTTCTGTATACGGCACATGATGTTTGCTGTATAAGTTCTCTCTATCATTAGATTAAGTAATCAGTAAAAGGGCTTTGTGTTATTTGGGGGTTTTTTTTGTGTTTTTTTTTTTTTAAATTTGCTTTCTGACATTGTTTTTATCCAATTCTGCTATGCTTATTAACAGTAAATCCTTTGTTTAGACATAAAAATATCCCAATTAATAAGAAAATACTAAGGATTACATAGGGGGTTGTCTTCTTAACTTGATAAATAGAAAAGAAGTGTAATTACAAGAGATTGAGGGAAGGGTGTAATCAACAAAAAATTTTAAAACTCTCGAATTAGTCTGTTTCCTTGTCTTTTGCCTGTAAACGAAGTTACTGTAAGACAATTTTTATCCCAGGTACTTCTGTATTTTTGCTACCCTCAGCCTAGAATTAGCAGAATTAGCACCCCAAAACCTGTGAAAATTGATGTTTTGCAGTGAAATAAAATATTAGCACCACCTTTCCCACCCTTTATTTTGTGTATTAGTTGTACTGAAGGACACTAAATCACAAATTTGCTGCCCTTCTTTTAACTGTACCTATTCTGTTTTTACATGGTACATCTTCCCTGTTTCTGTTTCCCACACCTTTTCAGTTAGGGGGAAAACAGATCTTTTGCAATTCAATCTTTAAGTGTTATGGTTTGTTGTAATTTATTTACTATTCTTGCTTCTGCTACATGTCACTCTTGTTTACTCTGGGATTTTTTGATCACTGAAGTTCAGTCACTGTATAAGGAATTTTTATCTTTATAGTTAAAAAAAGTTTACTTACTAGCCTGATACTAAATAATTTGAAGTGAATGCAAATTCTATTAATTTTGTTGAACTTTTCATATCCTTTCATATCATATACATCATAAGGTTTTTTTTCCCCCTAAAATTGTGTTAAAAGGTAAGAGAAAACAGCAAAACCAGCACTTCTAAGCATAAGGAATGCACAGGAGTGTACTAAGGACATTTCTACTAAGTCAAAATCCACCTGACGAGTAAAGTTCTAAAGCAGGAAACTGCCACTCTTGCAAAAAAACAGAGATAAAGAATATGTGGGTTTGCAAGTCATAGACATGCTTCACAGGAAAGATTGTATATATATATATATATACACACATATACATATACATATACAATATACATACACATACACATATACATATACATATACACTATACATATACATAATAACATATATACATACACACACACACACACACGTGTGTGTGTATATATATATATATATATATATATATATATATATATATGATATTCTAACTTCATCAGCTGGAGAGAGGTCCCAGTATCTGTTCTATGAAAAAGTGAAAAGTCATCTGTAAGAAGGCATCCACTTGCACACATATTTAATGTTACCCTGCAGAGACCATGGAAACTCCTCTTCACTGGGCTGTGATTTTATGGGGAATACTCTAATGGAATAAAATGCATATCTTTGTGATTTAATCTTCATGAATATGAATACTGAATTACTTTTCAGTCCTTCATTATTACAATACCAAGAAATCTTTTATAGCCATGTTGAATACATTAAAAAACAAGACTGTCAATGAAAAGAGGTGATGACATTCTGTATTTTTCACATTTAACTATTTTACAAGAATCTACTAATTGTCTCTGTCAGTTGTTGAAATAAGTAAGCAAGATGCCCTCTGCACGTCTATCAGGATGACTGGCCTAATCAGACTCAGCAAATTCAATGAGTATTTTGCTAAGCTTAATTAAAATTCAGTCCTGCATTTGAGTAAGCCGCAGTGGTTTGGCAGACCTTCAAAGGGCTACACTGCAGCACAACAATAAAAGTGATAAAGGCACACAAGAACAATAAATATAATGCAAATGTTCCCATTATTCACAAATCAGGTATAACGTTGCTCCTTCTATTTTCTGTTTTCAGTGGTGATAAAATTCAAATTTTTGTATTTTTCATCTTCAATCTCTGCAAGTGTTATTATTATCCACATACCATTTTATGGTTCTAAGTAACTGAAATGAAATAATTCTAATAATTTGAAAACAGTATGTAAATTATTGCCAATATTGAGAGAATTGCAGGGTTTTGTTTGGTAAAAAATTCAATGGGACTTTGCTTTGCTTTGCAGTGGCAAAAGTTCAGACCCTTGGGGGGTAACACCTCAGCTCGAGCAGTTGCTCCTTCAGGTCTGTTCTTCATTGATGTTTCTTGTATGACCTCAGGTCTAGATTTCTCCTAGCATTATGTAAATTGCAGTTCTTCAACTTTAGACATGAAATGGAGCCTTCCCTGCAGGTCCTTCAGTTTTGATTTATAAATTAGAATTGCATACCATCACGAATCTTGTTTTCTCTTGTTACAAAATATCTGCCATTCCCCACACACGTTAAATATCTTCAGAATTCTCATTTATCACACCTCATGAAAAAATGTTAATTAGACTATATTATTTCTTCAGAATTAGAATTTCTTTTTGAAGGAAAAAATTGTTATGGTCCCTTGGAATGGCGAGGGCTCTGCATCATAAATAATTTACAGCATACTCCTATGTCTTGTACATCATGATGGTTCCCTTACCCTTGTCCCATAAAATTTGTATCCTGGCATGGGCCACTGATATTTTAATATTTTGTCTGTATTCTTAGCAAACAATACATTGACAGTCAATATTGGCTGAAGATTTTTTTTTTCCTTGAAAATGTCATTACTTTGAAGACTTATGTAATTCCCTATCTTCTGCAATAATGTAAACTAACAACTATGGTAGCAAGTTTTATAACGGCAAACAAACTCATTTTTCAGCATCTCGAGAAGCAAAAGAAGAGGATACAGCAAAAACTGAAAGAAACAACACTTACTATTGAACACATGCTAAAAACAGATTTTTGCCATAAGAAATAAACATTAGGATTATTTAGATTGAAAAATGGTGTTTCAGAGAGAAACAATGATAGAAATATCACACAGTGAAAAGACATTCCTAGCTAATGACATATTGTCTACTTTGATATTTAGTATTTGCTAAAGTTCATTATCCCTGTAGTGGCTTCTACAATCAGAATCAGAATTGTTTCTCAAAATATATTAAAAAACCCCACTTAAATATATATAAGAACCATAAGAAAATACAACTATCAATAAGAAAAAAATATTTTTCTGAGATTAAAAATATTCTTCTTTAAAATAATTTAACATGCTGCTAATAATACTACTTTCACAACTTTCACAGCAGAGAATAAAGTGGAGTCCTTATTCACGTGAACTCCACAAACCTTGACAAAGCAGTACAAGGGAGCATGAACCTTCTTCCCATGTCTATAGCAGCAGATGACCTATCTGCCATTTTTTTTTCATTTCCCTTTTCTGCAAATCTAATCTGGACTTTAGTAAAGGAAAACCTTTGCATTCCTTCAACAGATTTGCAGAGAGCAGATCCTTTACTAGGCAGCTGTTCATCTATCAGTCACTGGCCATTTGTCCTGCCTCCATTCAGCCTTCCTGTTGTACAGTGATAGAAATGCTTCCAGAACATTCAGGATATTTACAGGTAATGGTGAGAGGAATAAAAGGAAATTACAGAATTTATGCTTTTAAAGTTTTTAAAAATTTAAGATTTTTTTTTGGTGTATATGAAGGTATCTTGTTAAATGAGGAAGGTTACTAAGCACCCAAGGTGCTGAAAGATTGTGAGTACTGCCTACAAACTATGACTAAACATTTAATTCATATTAAAACCCATTCTTTCCAATTCAGTGTTTTTTCCATGCATGATGACTAAGGATACAAAGTTATATAAATCTTTATAAATGAGGATTCTTTCTAAATGTTTTCCCCAAATTTGCTTCTGATAGCATGTACAATTAGTCGCTGTCAGTAAAAGGATCAATTAGAGGCAAGATTTTTCTTTCATAAAAGTAAAGATTCAGAAAGTCAGATTCCTTTATAAGTACTTACCTCAGTTCTTTTTGTGCTTTGGAGAAAGTGTGACTAACACAAAAAAATTTAAAAAATGGACATAATAAATTAGAATATTATTAGAGATCCAATGAACTATTTTTAAACATTTATTTCAGAAAAGTTTGTTATGAAATTAACGTAGGTCTAAAATAACTTTTAATTTCCTGCTTCTCTAAGCATTAAAATAATAGCGGGTTGGATGCTCTGCTTGGTCCTTAACAAAATGACTTTCAATAAACTTACATTAAGTATGCTGTGACACATTTTAAAAATAATAGGGATCAAAGGAGTTAGAAGATTGTTCAAATAGCTTAGTAGAGTTGGCTTTCACATGTCAGAGTATGGAATGTAAAATTCCAGAGTAAGAATTCCTTGTTCATACAAATATCTGTCTTTCTAAGTGTGAAGTTCTCAAGGCTACCTCAAAGTAGGATTTTAATTAAGTAATTTTAATATCAATACTCTGCCTTTTACAAGCCAAAAAGGAGACATTTGTGGAACTGAGGAACTGAGTTAGATCTGACCTTTAATACAGATGTAGTAAAACATCAGGTATGTTCCTGTATATAATATTTAAACTGAGAGACAGCTTCATTTAATCAGACGCTGTAGCAGCAGCATCTGAAGAGCAATGCCACTGAACAACTTCCTGGATAATCTTTCTGATCTTTCTGGATTGATCCTTTCCTTTCTAGAAGCAAGAAAAGCTTTTCAGGTGCTGGTAGCATTCATTAAAACTCCTGTACTAACCACAGAAATTACTCTTTCGTTTCCCCTTTTCAGTGCTCACATTTGCTTTCTCCTCTTTCCTTCAGTGCTTGCACCTTCTAAAAGTTTTGGGGCTTTTATTTACCAATGAGATGTTCAGGGTTTCCACAGTAATTACGCAATGCAATAGATCCCACTTATGTATACAAAGCACTTTACCAGTTCGTGAAACTTTTTTGTTGTCTGTCTGCCTTCATGAAAACATTATCAGTGATGCTCTCTAACTCTTTGGGGTGCAGTTTTGTCTGGGATTGACACGTACAATGTTTTGCAAATTTGGAAGGCAAAACAGCATGGACTTTATGGCTGAATTTTTTATTATTCATAGGTATCATTTTAAGTTTAATTAATCTGAAGAGACCTTATTAGAAAAACTAAATTGGAAACTAAATAAGAAATGGAATGGAATTGAAGATTTGTTTGAGACTATGTCAAGTCTCTAATCTGACTCGGTGGGCTGGTGTGCAAGTGTGCCAGCATGAGGGAATCACTGAAATTTTACCTTTGGGTCAGAGCTGTAGGTGTAGATGAACTTTAAACAATAGGGCAGCCACCATCAGTAAATTGTCAGACCTAACTGTCTGCAAGCAAAGTGTCACTTGCAGCTGAAATCAGAATACATCACCAATATAAAGCATGAGATTTAGAATTACAGATATTCCAAAACTTGTAATTATTACAATTCACAACAGCTAACAGCTAAACATTCCAGCCTCCACAGTAGTGCTGGGAGATTCATGCAACATATTTCATTAAAATTTTGACATTATATCCATTTTTTTTTTCTTTCAGGTCAGAAACTAAATTCAATAGAAAATTGTTAATGTAATAGTTTAATAATAGTTAATATTAGCTGAAGGTTTAAAGAAAAGGTGACAGCTGATGCACAGAAGCTGAAAATTGCTACTAGTTGTTGCACTAGCATTTACTATTAGAACTGCAGTTTAAGAAGCTGTTCCCAGAGCCCTCACACATGATATAGGAAAAGCAGAGAGGTGCATAGTGAAAAGTTCTGGCAATCAGGACCCCAGACATCTATTGTTTGTAAGCACACTACTGCTATTACTATTTTCATTTATATGTTCAAAAAAAAAAAAAAAAAAAAAAACAACAAAAAAAAAAAAAACGGTCATTTTTTTGTGGTTGGTATGCAGTTTGTTGTCTTGGGTTTGGGTTTTGGAGATTTTTTTGTTGTGGTGTTTTTTTGTTTCTCCTGGGTTTTTCATTTGGGTTTTGGTTTTGGGGGGGGGGGGGGTGTTAAAATATGCATTTACATATGGTTAAAGCAGAAGAGTATTCATGGCACCTAAAAGCACAGCAATGGAAAAAATATCAGGCAAATATCATGAGTATAGCAGTAAAGAAGTGCTTCAAGCACTTTGAGTATTTCAAGTTCTACAGTTTAGTAAGGTCTACAGCAAGGCTTGAGAATATCAATATGCACCTTGGTGAAGTCTACATCCCCTCCTAAAGTTCTGCTTTATATGCAGTACTTCATAAGTGCAGCAAAATCCAAGGTACAGGTGAACATGAGCCCTGTTTGCTTACAGCCCCAATGCTCTGCCACACTCACCTCTGTGACTCAGCTTAGCAGATTCAGGGGCAACTTAGAACCGTACAGGCTGCCTGAGCTGCACCTGCATGTTTGTTAATCACACATCACACAGACACCTCGTGGTGTGCGTGTGCACCACTCACGTGAACTCCATGTTCACATCTGCTCAGGCATGTTTAATGTGTATGTGCATCATATTCCTGTCCCTTTAACTGTGCACATGAGGTTATAAACTACCTTCAGACACATGACAATTTCCTATTTCTTACTTCTCATTAGAAAGTATTTGTCTGTAAGGTGGAGTTTGACTAAAGTGTATTTCAATGTTTAAATGTTCAGCAGCTCTAAGCCTAAAAATCGGTGTCATTTTAGGAAACATGTCATTTTGCCCCAATATCTATAGATTGAATTATTTAATAATGCTGAAATTTATATATTGATAATTTTTATTCCAGTTCAGATGATCTCAATATTTAAGAGTCAAGGGGGTTGAGCAGGGAAAGGGTTTTGTATATTGTTTTCTTGCTCTTCATCTGATAGAGTGGAAAGAAGCATAACAGCATTGTCATTGAAGTAGTTTTGACTGACAAAAATCAATCTTTTAATATTTTTTCTTTTTTAAAATTAAAACTTTGGCAGTGAACTATGTGTAGCCCATTTCACTTTATGTTATTTTATTCTGTTATTTTGGGAATTACATTTTTCAGAGCACAAAAGGGATGAGAAATGTTTTGCAATTAGTTCAGCAAGGCTTTAAACTTCACAGCTTTTCTGAAACACATGGGTATATGTGGAAACTTAAGTTATTTTATAATCTCTGAACCCAAGAATATATCAAACTGACTACATTATTTTTCTTGTTCTTTCTGTTTAATGCTATCATCTTATGTCTGTACACTTGAAAAAAGTGGTTGGACTGTTGGGATCTAATCCTATAAATTTCTCTTGGTTCACTTGTTTAGGCAAAAAATGGGAGTTTCTGGAAGTTTCTGGGTGTCATGAAGTCTGTGGTCCTGTGGGAAAAGCAGCTAATGAGTCATAGGAAAATGACTTTGTCTTCTTACCTTTTTGATCGTGAAATTTGTGATAAATTATTGTTTTGAAAAATGTGGTTGGTTGAAGTGGATTTTGATACATGAGATTAAAATGATGCTAAAAGTGATAACTTAAAAAAGTATTTGAACATATATTTTCCAATAGTTTCAAAACCTAAGGCGGCATGTATTCTTAAGCTGCTATGTTTCTGAAGCTATTATTTTCTTTTACAGAAGTAAATAAAAAAAAAACTTTCTGAGTTACAAGGATGAGGAAAACCATAGGTATTGTCTTCCTGCCCCACCCAGTAAAAAAAAAGATGTGGCTATAAGATTATATGATAAGATCCATCAGTGAATTTCGTTTTTCAGAGGTATTAGTATTACTATAAAGTGCAAATCCCAAATATATCCTCAGGTGTAATAGCATCACAGGTCCTTATCTGGAATCAATCAAGGATAAATGTACCACAGACACATAAATGTACAAGGCACTCTGTAACTGGATCTCACTGGTTGAGGCCACTAAGTAATCCTTGCACAAAAATGTGATGAACCAATCCTCCCAGTCAGTGTTTATCTGATCCTAAAATATGTTTCTTGGTTGGGAAATACAAAATTCTGTCTCGTGGGTGTGGGAAAATGAAAGAAACTGACTGTTAGTGATTTGCACAAGGCTACATAGTAAATGAGACAAGGCTAGAGCTTCTGAATCTCTTATTGTGAAATAATTAAAAAAATTATTAAATTATTAATATTTTAAGTATATTTTTAATGTATTTATAAAATAACTTCTTAAATTTTAAGTTATATGAGTCCTTTAGTTACAGCTTCCTGATATAACTAGCTTGTGTGCAATAAAAAAATGTCAGGCATATAAACATATGCTTAACTACATCAAATTAACAACGTTCAAGAACTCATTACCAGAAATTAATTTAATGTTATATCTTTGCTGTAGACTTAAAAATTCAAGTAAGCAAACATTGATTTATATGTTGAACTTCAGATTTTGCTGAGGAAAGTTTTAGGAAAAGGTCTTTCATCCCCTTTCGCCTTCAAATCTTCACTTAATATTCTGTTCATACTCAATTTTAATTGCCACCTTATAGTTTGCAAAGGTGGCATGCAGCTGTAAAATGCTGCACTTTATTGCAGCAAGAGGAATATTTATCTGAACAGATACATTACTGTTACTGTAAAGAATGGGCCTATTTTACTTTATCAGCAGCTGAGGGAAGGTTAATGGCTGTGATGTATCTTTTACGTTGTCTGTGAAACATGGAGTGCTCCGCACTGTTAAGATTTACAGTGTGGAAGACAAAGCGTGTGTTATTCCAAGCACTCTCTTAACAGGAGGCTGTAAACTTGGGAATTAACTTCAAAACCCCTAAATATCTTAAAAAAAAACATTAGGACTGGAAAATAAAATAATTTCTTCACATAAATTCATACTTTTAAGCCTAAGTGCATGGAAAGGCCTTATAAATTTTCCAGATGTCCTAAGCTAGCAAAGAATGCAAATGACCAGGATATTTTCATTATTCATTGTATTTCCATCTGTAGTACAGCAGGATACAGGTGCAAAATCATACAATTTTTTTTTTTAATTTTTATTGGAGAAAGAGTCAGTACTTTCAGAGAGGACATGATCACCCTCAGCCTGCTATTGGGAGGTCCAATCAATTCAGCAAGAAGGGCCAGGGGGCAGCTTAGGTCTACATGAATACAGTGATAAATATCAGGGATAAAGAAGATACTCAGCTCTTGGTGTTTCCAACTTTTTTTTTGTCCTGTAGCTGAAAACCAGTAGTGGTAGCACACCATCCCACTGGGATGAGGTGTCCCTATGAATGCTAGCAGGACTGCTGTAGGATCACTGCAGTTCTGGGAGGACAGACTCTAATGCCATTCAGAATAATTAGGACTATGTCCATTAAAGATTGTATATTCTGTACTTGTGAAAGCAGGGAAAGCACATATAGACTCTGATCACTGGAACACAATTCAGAGCTCTTTTTTAGACAACCGTGTCTTACATCACACAGGAATGGTTGAGCATGTTAGTGTCATAAACCACCAAAAAGCCAGCTGGGAGCAGTGCCAAATGAGTGTGTTTGTTAGAACTATACAGTAAGACAGAAATGTGACATTTGTTTTATCATTCATTTTTTCTAATGTTTCTAGATTAATCCTTTATATGGCTTGAGCTTTCATTTCTGTGTCTGACATGTTTGGGAGGGCTTTAATCCCACACCTGTGCAAAAAGGTGTGCTCTGCTCCTCCTCGGTACAGCTCTCCTGTACTGGAGAAGAAGGAAAGTTTCATTAGATATGGAAAAGAACATGAAAGACAGTAATTTTCCCAGTAGACAATTCAAATGTTTAGAGTTGTCAGTTTTACCCCGGCTTCCACAGGCCTCTGTATATTTGTAGGAATTTAGTAATTTAATTGAAACTGGTCCAAGAGTCCAGGAATCAGATCCCACATCTCCATCCTCCCAGATAAAGAGATATACTGCTGAGAAACAATGTCAAGTTCCTGTTTCTCTGCTGTGCATAAACCTGATACTGGAGTTCCCTTCAGCAAGCTGAACCACCTTTAATTTCAAACAGAGGAGTAATACTGATTTCCTCTATAAGACAATTATAATTAATGGTTACAAAACATTTCCTACAGCTTTGATTTAAAATAAGCTGTATCAGATACTGAAAATTGTCATAGTACCCAACTGTGTTCTCTTAGGATTGAAAATTTTGGCTGCTGGGTCATGTTCTAATTTTCTTCCTGATCTAGGATCATAGTATTTCTGAAAAAGTTCAAATGTAGAAACATCAGAACAAGGAGCTACTTTGAAGTCCCTCAGGTAATAGTAATATTAATTAATTAGGTACATATTAATTACTAAGTACAAAGTTTCGGGGTTAGACAGAAGATAAGTCAAATATCTCAGAATCATGCCTGTTAAGGTATGACTTTAAAAAGGCACTTGAGACTGTTCTCATGATGTAGCAATTAGAGCATGGCGTTCTTTTTGCCATATAATTAATTACCATGAAATTCTAATTAATTATATGGCAAAAAGAACTGCCTTTGTTACCTGCAGGGGAGAATCTGTCCAGGGACTTTCAGCTGTGTTAGCAGATAATTCATGTGCATTGTAGAGAGAGTTGGAACCACCATAATATCTCAGTAAATAATTTGATGGATTTTCATGGTTTGAAATGCAAAAGGTTATTCTGAAAAGTGGGAGGAAGGATATCACTAGGGTCCTATTGATTTTACTTACTAGAGTTTGTACATTAACCTCTCCGACTTTCTATATCAAAGCTAAGAGAATAACGTTCCACAGATTCAAATTATTAAGTTTTTTCTATTTTATTTATCCATCCATAATTTATACTGAAAGCCTTGAATTAAAAGTTAAAAGCTAGGCTTATCTTGATAAAATAGTCCAATGATGATTAATTTTATTTCCTGAAATATACAGAGTTTTATTTCCTTTTAAGCCATTTTGGTCTGGTTAGGTTTCCAGGATTCTTTTTATATATTGTACTTCTCAAAATGCAATCAATTATTATAGCTTCAGAGCTTCAGTTTGAGTATTTTTGTGATGAAATATAGTTGCATGGAAGAAGTAAGTGCTTACCTAGTAAAAAATGTATGATTTTGTTTTTGTTTAATACTACATCAACCAGAGAAAATTAATTGTATTTCTATATATTAAAATTATCTTTCCACAAAATGATAAAGAGAAAGATAACTTCCTCCCTTTAGTGAAGCTTTCTTAGTCCACAGGGAAGAAATCATTAATTGCCTGTTTCTCCTTCTTCTCATTTGATTATTTCAGATAACCTTCACAGACTTTCCAAACTTTTCAAATGAGAACATCCTTCTTTTCTTTATAGTAACATCTTTCTTTTCTTAACAAGCTTCTATCTGCAATACTTCATTGTCTGTCAGACTTAATACAGACATTAATAAAAAAGGTTTTGGAAAATTCTGTAATACTTTACATTTGAAATTAAATATCTTTGTGAGAAAGAGCTGTAATAGCCAATGTTGCTATAAATGTATATATGTGCTAAAAGTAAGGGTATAAAATATAAGGCTTTTTCTTTAATCAAGTAACCAGACACTGGTTTATTTATTAAATATATACTTTTTTTTTTTTTTTTCTCATACACAATGTTAAAAGGAGGAAGTCAGTGTGGGAAGCAGATTTTTTGCAAATTGGCAAATTTGGTTGTAGGTGCAAGTAGTCTTGAGATCCTAATTTATGATCTTCAGCTTTAGGAAGACTGCAAACTTCTCGTGTCTTATTTTTGATAACCAAGGAGATTTTCTAAAAAAAAAAAAAAAAAAACACCAAAGCTATGTGCTATTCAATTAATACTGTGTTCATAGAAAACCAGAATATTTTTAATTGCAAGGGGCCTTTAAAGGTCATCTAGTCCAATCTCCCTGCAATGAGCAGGGACATCTTCCATTAGATCTGGTGCCTCAGAGCTCCTCCAGCCTGACCTGGACTGTTTCCAGAGATGGGGCATCTACCATCTACCTCTCCGGGTTATCTGAACAATCTGTTCCATTGTTTCACTCATTTAATTGTAAAAGATTTCATCCTTATAGCTAGTCTGTATCTGTCCTCTTTTAGTTTAAAACCACTACCCCTTTTACAACAGGTCCAGCTAAATTCTACATTTCAAATTTGACTTTGTGGCTCTTCCCTTTGTTTTTCTTATTTTGTGGTAGTTAGAAAATGTCCTTTCTTTTTATCAGAAGGAAATGCATTATTTGATTGTTCTGTTGTCCATCTTTGTTGCTTCTGGTGACATAAAGGCTTCCTTGTCCCCAAGATCAGCTCGGCTGGTCAGAGCACAGTGCCAGTAATGCCAGGTTTGTGGGTTTTGCCCCTGTATTGGCCGTTCACTTGGGCTGGATTTGATGATCTCGTGGGTCCCTTCCAACTCAGAATATTCTGTGATTCCGTGACATATTCTAATGTATTTACCTCCTCTCTTTTAGGGATCATGTTGTCATGATACTTGCTTGAGAGGAAGCTTCCTAGAAACTCTCTGGGGTTTTTTTTGTTTCAATGTTTTGTATTATTTGTTTGTTTGCTAAATTCAGCCTCAGTTTGTTGAACTACTCTGATTTTGCTAGGTCTAGTATGCATATAGCTCAAACTGATGGCAAGTTTCCCAAACCTTTGCAGAAAGTATCTTCTAACATATTCCAAGGAGTACAGTATCTATGCATTTCTCTCATTCTTGCAGCCAAACTCAGAACGTGCCTTTCCAAGATGAGTAATGATACAAGTAAATCATTTGTGACCCCTGCAGCAATGCCAAAGCTGAAAAAAATCCAGTTGAAGGCCATTAACAGCCATAACATCCTGGATTCATAAATCATCTGGTTCAGTTTTTAGCTGTTTGGGTTTTTTTTTTTTTTGCTCCAGCCCTTAAGGAAAGAAGCTTCCACAAAGCAGAACTGTATAAGGTATAGGTGTGAATGCCCTAAATTCATTCCATGGCTCCCTGTTTCTGCATCTGCTCCACCTGGTAAGGCTATCTGCAAGCCTGAAGGTGAGAAAACAAGATGATGTAAGTGAAAAGACATATTTGTGTACTTCCAGCACAATGAAAAGACCAGCTTTTTCAAAAAAAAAAAAAAAGAAAAAAAAAAAAAAAACCCAAAAAAACCACACACACAAAAAAAAAAAAACCCTGAGAAATTTCCGTTTATATTATGACTTTTAAAGGACAATGCAGAATAGAATTTAAATAATGAAAGCTTACACTAGAATAGCTACAGATTTAAATAGTACACCTAGTTTCTGGATGCTACATAATTCCCTTCAAACTAAAGTTATCATAAGCAAGTAGATCTGGAATTAAAAAACATTAATAGTGAGACTACTTTTGGCAACCCAGAACTGCTCGCTCTTCAGAAATTTTGTTCCCAACACTGAATTTTGCAATCAAATTAAAGGAATCATCCTACCATTTAAGCTAGATGCAAGCTTTTCCTCACACTTCAGTGGTATCAAAATTTAGGAGCAAGATGTCCCTTTCTAAGACTGAGGGTTTTTCCACATCTTCTAAAAGCCTCATTGTATTCAGGTTCTATTTCTGTTTCTCCTTTTAAAGGAGAAACCTCTCTCAGTGTAACGCTATCAGTGAGAAGAAATTTCAACCATAAACCTGGCATAAATAATGAGAATTGACATTCCCAGGTCAGGTTCATTTTTATTTGTTTTTTTACTTTTTTTCTTGTTTCTTGAGAACACATATTCTGCAGAATTCACATTCTAATTCACATTCACTAAGCCCTAGCTCCTGTATGTAAATGAAATATACTAGTGGTTATTAATGGAGATTTATTTGCCACTGAGGGTTTTCACATAGCAAGTATTATAGATCTGGAAGATCCCTAGTTCAAAATATATGGTTACTTATGCTAGAAAATATTCCTGAAATTTCTTACTTTCCAAAGTGTATTGGCCAAAATCACAAGATTGTTTTTTTCTCAACAGTTAAGCTTTTTAATAATGTCACCAGTCTCATTATTTGAACTGTAATTATGATCACTATGGAAACTCAAGATTTGTGACTCAGTTTTTCAGATTCAAAGGGCTTATTTCATCTAATTCAGGTAAATAAAATGAGATTAACATCCCTCCTGAATAACAAAAAAGAGTTTTGCGTGTTTTTTGTTTGCTCTCACATAAATATCTAGGTTTTTTTGTTTGTTTTTCTGTTTCAGCTATTTCAGTAACCTATTAAAAAGAAATGACAAAAAAAACCTGTCTAAAACAATTAAAATGATTCCATTGAAAAAGAGAAAACCAAAGTCACAATATATTGGTATGCAGACCTTTTTAAAAACATTGAATAAAGGTCAAATTATTTTGAGAGACAGATTACTGAGGTAGAAAGATATATTCCATATGTTGAGCTTTGTTTCTTCTGTTCTTCTTGGCTTTCTTCCTTCCCTTTCCTCTTCCTAATTCCTGTTTGGAAGATAAAAACCAAATAAGATTGTTACACTGTTGCTATTGTTATTACCATGGCAATCCATATCACTATTACTTTATTACTTAATTTTTAATTATGAATTATTACTTAATTTTTCTTTTTTCACAAGTCTGAAGACCTAGAATGTGATGTAAAAGCATCATACTTAGACTTTTTCAGATTTTTTATAAAGTGAGTGGCAACATTATTTAGTTCTGTCTTGGTACAATCCCATAATATTATCCATATAGTCCTGTCAAGTGATTTGGTGAACTTCTTTTGAGACATTTTTATTCCAAAAGTTATTCATTATGTAGTCCAAAAGCGTTGCCAAAATCAAACCTTCCTAACTATTGTAAGGGCAAGATGGTCTTTCTACATCACTCATATCAAAATGTACCTGCTTTATAGCAGAACTTACCTCACCCTAAAAGTCTATCTCTAGTGCTTATCTTAAATAAGTAAGTTGAGATACCATTTAAAACTCAATCTCTATACTTAAGTTTGTATTAAGGAAATGAAAATTCGAACATATCAGTTTCGTGTATTGGAGACATGGGGAAGCTGTGTTAAGAAGTTAACAGGGACATGCACGGTATGTTCCCAGCAATGGACTGGCAGATTAGGGATAGAAATGACAAAGATGACTCAACATTCACTGTTCTTCATGGCTGGTTTGGGACCCTGGGGGAAATGTGTGTATGCATGTGCCTGTAGGGCCTCTCTTTCCTCCTTTGACCTTAAGGTGCTGCCCTTTCTTTCCCTGTAATTGCATGGCTATTGAACCAAACAGAAAATCCTACAACCCCAATAAAACAACATTTCGTTAGGTCCAGCTCAGAGAATTGGCAGATTTTAAGGATTTTCTTTTCAGACATCTCTTGATGTCATCCTGAACCTCTAGTGCATTTTGCTGTAACACTTTTAACTAACCCTTTGAAGGAGAAGTATATGAGGACAAAAAATCTGAAATTGATATAAAACTTCTCTCAAAGGCTTCCTCAAGTTCAGTTTGCTACAACTGCATGTATTTTCTCCAAAACGTATCATACTCGACTGAAAATTTAATTTAATTTTTATGCCACTACTAAGAATATGTATAGTAGGCTACCATTTATCTTGCATTTTTCCTAGGCTTAAATAATTGTGATTATGTAAGAACAAAGATATGGTGATAATACATCTATTAAATATTGTATTTTTAATCATGCATTGTCTGATTGTTACAGATTTCAAAAACAGAAAACGTAACAAGAGAAAAATTTAATTGATTGAAGTGTCCATGCATTGATTAGTGTGGATAGTCTCTAAAATCAGAGAATTTTTTTTAATGTTTTAGTTAACAGAGACAATTACTCAACTTCATTACCAAAAAAAGTCCTATTTATATATTAAAGAAATGGAGACACAAAGTGTTCACATTGCCAGTCAGTCATCCCTTCCATAGGTTTACAAAAACTGCTCATATTTTTAAGATGCAATTTCAATACAGAAATGCAGAAAATAACAGGAAAGTATGCCTGAGAAACTTTACGTTAAAAGATCAAAATCCTATAGAGCTGAAAGATGGATTTAGGTCTTGTTGCTATAGATTGTTTAAAAAACTCAAAATGCCCCTTGGGTGAATTTCTTGTTGAAGAAGGCTTGCTTAACTTACTCCTAGACCTAGAACTGCATAGGTACCTTCATTACCCACAACCTTACATAATATGAGGAAAAAGGCATTTTCTCTTCCAGCTAAAGTTGTTAATTTATTTATTCTTTCTTTTTATATTGTTTTTAAAGCTATGACTTTTTCAGATAAAGAGATTTAGACTTTTCCTCAAGTATCTTTTACATAATCTAGAATATAATTTTTTAACAATTTTAATGTAAAATACAATAATACCTATATTTTCTGATTCCTATAAGAAAATCATCAGAACTGTAAATAGATCATCAATGTTTAAATGAATATACAGACACTGTTCTCATACTGAGAACCAAATTTTCCTGTGATCCTCATTTTTTTTTTTTAGTGATAAGAGAGCTGCACTTTATAAGGTCTGATTTCTCCATCAGATCTTAGAGTTGTGGGGGTTTTATGAAGAAAAAAGGGAGATTTCAAGACTGTTTTAAGTGCTTGGAACATAAAGAAAGGAATTTAATTTTTGCTAGGGCTTGAGTCCAAGATGCTCACAGCAACTTACTATAGCTCAAGGGGATTTGTAGTAATGTGAGTTCATAATTGTATGGTCTGAAACACACAGGCAGAAGTCAGAAAACTTTGAAGTTCAGGCCAATTCCATGCTTAACATTTGCTGAGCTTTCTATCTTCATGCAAAAATTATCTTTTTACTAATACCTGCTTTCAATCTAACCAGTGACATTGTTTTCAAGTGTCACTGCTGCCTCATGAGCTTATTTAAACGTGTTTTCAGGCAAATTCCAGTGTGCAAAAAAATAGCTAAAATAAGAAGCTTTTCAGCAGTCATAGAATTAAGAACGTATGCTAAAGATTATCTAGTTCCAGCCCTCCTGCCATGGGCAGGGACAACTGCCACTAGATCAGGCTTCCCAAAGCCCTGTCCAACCTGGTTTTGAACAGTGACTGGGCTGGGGCTTCTCTGGGCAACCTCTGCCAGTGTCTCACCACTGTGACAGCGAAGAATTTCTTCCTAGTATTTGATCTGTACCTGCCCTCTTTCAATTTGAAGCCATTTACCCTTGCCCTATCTCTACATGCCCCTGTAGAAAGCCTCTATGGCTGCTTTGTAGCCCCCTTTATGCATTGAAAGGTGCTATAAGCTCACCCTGAAGTCCTCAGTTCTCTCAGCCTTTCCTCGTAGCAGAGATTCTCCATCCCTCTGATCATCTTTGTGGTCTCCTCTGGACTCACTCCAACAGGGCCATCTCCCTCCTGTGCTGATAATCCAAGAACTGAATGCCTTACTCTGGGTGGGGGTTCAGAACATTGCAGTTAAAACTATTTAGACTGTGAACATTCTTCATGTTCTGAGGTCGGAAGAGCTTCGTTTTGCAGTTCAGCCTGGCATCTAGATAGCTTAATCATTTCATTGAGATATTTTTCCAGCACTACAGTGTAGAACTATGAAAGGTATTTCCAAGGATTATAGCTGATGTAAGCATGCAGTTATTTTACCTGAGATCAGAGACAACTGACAGTACACTATCTGGGTCTTTGATGATTTTCTCAAAATTAATTACTTCCTTTTTAATATGAAAAGGTAAACATGGTCATCAATCTGCTATGAAAGAAACAATTCTGTGTTCAGGTGCTCAGCTATTGAATGAAAAGTGTATTATACCTTTATTTATTTTGTTTATGATACTTTCATTATGCAAATATTACACCTATATATTTCTATAAAATGTACTCACATTTAAAGTAAAGATTTTATTTTTCTTCCTTAGCTATTAAAATATTTGTTAAGGTTCCTTTTCTGGTAGGTTCTCTGTAAAGGCAGCATGTTATGCTGAGCCAGCAGAGATTAGACTAAATGAGAAACACACTTGCTATAAATTTAACAGTGTTCATTTTCTAAAGCAACTGCTTTATGCATCTGCAAACAGAAAGAAATAGAGCAGCAAGCTCCTAATTATTCCTACACATATAAAAACTGAAGTAGTGAATGTCTTGATTTAAATCTTCAAAGAAATATTGTTTTTATTAGGTACAGAACAGAGTACAATGCTCAAAAAAGGGGGAGATGACAGAGGATTTTTGTATTTTGTATCTTCAGGAAAAAAAAAAAAACCTGTTTTTTTTCCTCTCCACAACATTTTTCTAAATACTGAAGTGCAAATCACTGGATTGTACTGTTCTGTAAACATCTCCATTAGTGACTGTGTGAGGCTAAAACATTCTGTAAGTTTCAGTATTGCATGTAAAATCTGTTTCTACAGCATTTTTATTCCAGATTCGATCCATTTCCACTTCAAGTCACTAATAATAATTCTACTGACTGGAATGCAACAGGATGATTAGATTGCATATCAATTGCTGTTAGCCTATAAGGTGATTGAGTTTAAAGCAGGAATAGCCTTTCTAGCAATTGACTTTTAAAACTGTCTCAGATAGGTGTGTATTTGAAAGATGAGTACAAAAAAATTGTCTTTCTGCACATTTCCTGCTTATAAGTCTGCTTTTGTTTCTGCACATTTCCTGCTTTTATAAGTCTGTTGGGTATTGAACAGAGTAATGAAAATACAGTGTGTGGTCATGAATACTTGCTGCAGACTTAACTCTTCAGAATTCTTTTTGTCACTATTATATGCCATGAGTTTGGAGTTTTTATTTAGGCAAACTCAGAGGAACTACTCTTTTCATATCACAACATATAAAATTATAATAAAATCAGGCTACTCAAAAGTTACATGTCTAGATAAGTCTTGGACAAATGAAAAAAAGGAAACAGCAGGAGAATAAAGAAGCTATTAATGCATCCAAAAGATATGTAAGATAACTGTCTTGCACAAGGAAGTTAAGTATTCATGTGCAAAAAAGATGTCAGAGAGTAATGACACTTCAAAAAGCAATAAAATAATATCTGATTGTAAAGATAACAATTCATGCATTTTCAGGCCAGATAAAATAACTTTTTTAGTTATTTTTCTAGAAATAATAATTAAATACTTGGGTAGATAACCTTGAGATGGCACTAGACTTTTTTCATTTATTTCATAGAAACTTTCTGCATGATATGTTAATAGAATTTTTAATAGAATAAATAATAGATTTTTAATAGCATTTTCAACATAAAATCAGAAAATCATTTTCATAATTGTATCTGCATAGCATCTTTCAAATTTGTGCATGGTTATTCATGATAAAATTCCATATGTGTTTTCTCACTCTTTAAAGTGCAATCTAATTTAGGGGTAGAATATAGGTAATAACCAGAAAAAAAAGTGATTCAGCATTGTGTGAAAATAAATTTTCAGGTTGGCAATTTGTTACATTTTATTCTGACATTAATATATGTTAATTTCACCCTAGCTATAATCTGACTATCACATAGAGTAGTATTTAGTACTTTTTCTCTCATTAACTATGAGTCACATATACAAGTCATCTGCCAGGAAAATTGGCAGAATAAAAGGAAACCAATATTATTAAAGGATGTTTGTGTGCATATGAATGATGCATTTATATTCTGGAAGAAATTGGTGTTGCAGATTTGTATTACTAGAAACTGGAATGTGTAACTTTCAAGGAAAATATTTAAGTATGTTTCACTCTGTGCTCTAACTTTATACTGGCTTTGTATATTTATTACATCTTATTTGTATAATAGTATTAGGATGTATACCTGGAAAACAGGAGTGAACAAACCAAGTGCTTAATATTGAAATCTTAATATATTGTACTCCAAAGCTATAGAAAGCACTATGTATATAATCTATTTCTTTTACAAAATCTATACTATTTTATGAGAAAAAAAAATCTGGAATATTTAATTAATTGTGAAGAAGTAGTTTCTTGCTGCCTTTTCTGTTTTGCTTGAATATTTGGACTGAATGTCCTAGCTCTGAAAGGGAAAACTGGTAATGCAAATACCTGCTTGTAGTTTTTTGCCACAGCCAAAGATGAGAGAGGAAGGACAGAACAGGGAAACAGCTGTGAGGCTAAAATGCCAAGAGGACATTCATGTCAGGGTTTCCCAAGATCTGTGGGCACTAGAAATGCATTCAGGTGTTTCAGTGTTTTGGTTTGAGTGTCAGCTTCTTGGGGTGGAAGATCTTCCAGCTCAGAGCATGGGGTGTGGAAGTCCACACAGCTGCACTACAGGGTGTGTCAAAATAAAATGACAAATTTGTCTGTGTCTAGAACTTTAATTTTAGAGGCTTGTTTGAGCATGACTGCATTGCAGAGGTCATAAGTAGGATACTCTGTCAAGGCTTTTAAGTCACTGAGACCTCTGTAGCTTCCACCTTCTGGGTGTTTTCATTAGAAAGTCTCCTATCTCTGTGAGTTGCTGTTTTGTGGCATCATGGAAATTATTTTAGTCAATCACTTCTTTTCTCTGTATTAGTTGCCCAAAATGATATACCGACCTGTAAGCAATGAAATGTTCATGGTCAAACAAAAATAAGTGATCTCAATTCTCTATCTTTGCAACTGACATTTAATTGCATGCCATTCCAAGTTTCCTGGACATGGAGAAGAATGAGGACCCTACTATTTCCTGTGGAAAGACTTGCCTCTCTCAGTGCTACCAACAGGTTCTGTCTGCTCAGAAGAGTGTTATTAAATAGGAAGCACTGGTATTCTCGCCTTACCCAGATAAATTCACACAAGCTAAAATTGCTTAAATTGTCATATCCTAAAGTCTGTAGAAGTAGTAAAATGAAACTGTAAACATTTATCTCGGTCTTTGATATGACTTTACATGCAGATAATGATGACTCATGTCACTAGATGTTTGGACTTTCATTTGCTTCTGTCTTACTAAACCATAAATTTATGTGATTTTGCTCTGCCTAAGTAGACCTTTAATTTAAAAGAATATTGAGAGTTGGATCCTTACTGGCAATGGAATAAAAGAGAGAACATCAAATTACTCTTTCCAATTAACAGAGCATGTGCACACCATTTCAGGCCCCACAGCTTAACTGACAGCATGGGTTCACCGTGGGGAGGCTGGCACATCTTGGGAATGCACTCTAGGAATTGGGGCACACACTTGACTAGAAGAAGCTATTCCAGTAAATGTAGTGATCTTTTCAGGGGAAGATGAACATATCGGGGCGGGGGGGGGGGGGGGGGGGGGGGGTGTTAATATGCAGATTTGAAAATAGGTAAATGCTTTCAGTAATTATTGTAAGAAATTAAAAACTTTTCTTAACCTGTGAAAGAAGAAATAGTCTTCTGATATACTGTCTTTACTCTCATGTTTAGCTAATTGATGCTTAGATTCCGAATTACAACATTTATTTTCAAAATGGTTCTAAAGTTTTCCTTTCAAATTTGCAAGACTTCAGACATCACAGATTTATAGCATGTGGATCATATGTTCTTGAAGCAGATGATACTTTGGTATTGTGGCTTTGAGCCTTTGCTCTGATAATGTAGCATTCAAAGAGGTGAAAATAGCCAAGAGCTGTTTAACCAATGATGTATACTTCAATTGAATGGAATATTCCCCTTTCATTAAGTGGATACCAAAGGTAAATGAAATAACTTGAAGAGGACATCTCATTTTACAGTAGTGCTAAAGCAGAAATGAATGGTACATTATTAAGTCAATGGCCTTATTTTCCCCACTTACTGTACTTTGGTGTGTCTTTGGACATTTTTGGAATGAATACTTTGGCTTCTTTTGTATGAAACTAAATCAAAATCTCCAGTCATGATTTTTTATTCAGCCTGTGAAGCTGGAATAAAACAGTCTAAAGTAAAACCTGGGAAAATGCATATCATAGAGATAAGGTGTCCAACACAAGTTGTTTTGCTGTCCAAATCAAACATCAAATTTGGTGGTACATATGGATGTATACTAAATAATGTATTTCTTTATTATAGCATTTAAAAATCAGGAATTTGTGATTTCAAGAGGGCTTGGCTTACATTGTATTTTCTGTTTTCTTTAATTAATGAAATCAGCAATTTGCTAGAATCTATATACTTTTGCTTTTATAATTAAATTTGTCCTGTCCACACAAGTAGTAAAGGAGTAAATGCAATTATTGCATTAGTTAGGTATTATTAAGGCAAGTCTCTGATGTATTATTGATAGTCTACAACGTCTTCAGAACTTATAAATTCTTAAATTAGTTTTAGTTATTAGACAAGGCGATGAAGCAAACATTCCACAATATACTTACAGTCTTTGGAGAGCAGATTCAGCATAAAAGCTTGTATTGGAAACACTGAAATTGCTATTTCATTGAACAACTTTTTTGGATATGCTTGAACATAAATATCACATAGATTTTTATATATCTGTAGTAAAATCTTCCTTTATATATATATATAAAATGCATTTACAGCCCAGAGCCATGCATTCAATTTTGAGCTACTGCAGACACTAAATCTCTCCTTCCTATTTTTTATGGCTCTCATCTTCTGTAAACATGCATATGCACAAATGAACAAGACTGTTGGGTGCCCAGAAACTTTAATGGGCCGTAAGAAGTATGGTACTTTAATGAGTCTCTTTGTCATCCTCATGGTTGTTTAAGTGTTACATATTCCCACTGCCCAACTCTTGGTAATGGAACTATGAGTCTAGTGTAATTTCAGTCTCTCTGTAGACAATGGAAAACCAGAATCACTACCATAATCAAAATGGAAACACTTCCTAATCGAGGCACCTAGTTCAGGATGATAAACTGTGTCCCCTCCCACTCCCAGTGTGAAACATCCTTCTAAAACCTGAAAGAAAGAGTAACAAGTTTACAGAAGATAGATAGAGAGACAAGAGCAGTTAGAGAGCTAATAAAGCTGTTTTCATTATATATTTCACTTACTGTGATGGTTCACCAATCATTGCCATTTTAAATTTTTAAACAACTCTGTTGTGAAGAAAATAGAAGTGCATGTCAAGGTGAATGCTTGCCTCTAATGGTTTTCACTCTGAAGAAAGAGACAAGGGTATATAAAAGCAGCAGCTGATTTTCTATCCAAAATACAGCTCCTGATGTGCCTAAAAGTTTGATCTTATTTTCACAGAAGCAGCAATTTTAACAAAAATAAGGAAAAAAACCCCAACATTAACACTAATGGGAGAATCAATAGCATGGGATTTTTTGATCTGACATAACTTTTAATATAGTATAACTGAAAACATATTTGTGAAGTTGTAAACATTTCAGAAAATGGCTTTTCTCTGTGCATGACAATAGACCAGTACTTTAAATAACAGGTTTTTTAGCTGAAATTACTGTATGGGATTAGCTTAGAACATAGAACATTAATCCACACCTTCTAAAATTTACTGAAATACCAGAAGGGTGGATTAATGTTCTATGTGCCACAGTTCTCGGTGATTTGATTTTAGTCTGTTCTAAACTGTATTAGCAGTAGTACTGTGCTACATTAAAAATTCACCTGAATGAGAATGCAGTGCCTGGAAAGCCACAGGCTTCATGTTTTGTACACCCACCAGCATCAGTTCTCCTCCCTTTGGTGCTGTGGCTTCTCCCCTGATTTTTTCCATGTAAATGAAAACCTGAATTGCACATGAATCTGCTTCAGCATACAAAGTCTAGACACAGGTGTCTTTATCCCAGACTGTTTTCCTTCCACTTAGCAATAAACTAATGCTGTTCTTAGGAGCTGTTGATGTTCAATTCCATCTTAGAGTTCGTTAAAGGAGAACAGTAATTGCTTTGTGGCCATGGGTACTTAAGTGGCTTTAATATAGTTATATAGGCATTTCTTCTTTTCTCATGTAACCTGAACCAAAAGTTTCTTTGAAGAATAGCACAGCTGGAGTCTGGGACAGTGCTGGCACACACCATGCTGGGATGCTGTTTTTCTTATTAGTCATCTGCTGCTGGCCAGTCTGGGAAGGAAACTGGGCCTGATGAGATTCCAATCTGACAGAAGCCATTTCTGTGTTCTTTTATACCTTCAGAATACAGTATGTGTCAAATACAGTATGAACAGCTCTTTCATTAAATAAAAGTCCAGAAATACTTAATAAAATTCTGCAGCAAAAATATCAGTAGCTTCTTCCCCCTTTCTGTTTGTTTATGACCCTTATGCCTATTCAAAATGCAAAATGCTTAACCATTCTGTCTCTCAGTGATGTCTGCAGCACAGTGCCTGTTAGTGGCAGTTTGTAGATTGTATCTGCTCTTTGTTGCAAGGGTCCATTTGACTAGTATGATTAAAGAGAGGAAAGAGTTAAACCTCTATAAATCGTATTATTAAAACAGTAAATAGTTTAGCATCTTGAAATGATACCTGTTACTTCCTCTTGAGAGTCACTGCAAATCTTCACATATTTTCACTGCAGAAGTATTAAAAGATATAGAATTGTTCTTTCAAACACAAATACGTATTTTAAAGTATAGATTTTAATTACTGTATGTCCAGAGGTTTTTTGTCCCTTCTAAATGCGAGAGAATTCTAATAATTTAAACAACATGCATTTCATAATATTTATCTCCTGAGAGAAAATCCTGAGGTTTTTCTGAGGAAAGCATTTTTCTCGATTTGTTGGGCTTTACAAATCCCACACAGAGTCCAATAGAAGCCTTGCAATGCCAAGTTGGCAGAGGCTGCAGTATTAGCTACAAGAAGGCTTAAGAGAGAGACTGTCAACATTTCCTCCTACAGACCCTAAATAGATATGGGACATGAACGGAGCTTTTTATAAAATGTGCTCTTGTCCAGCAAGTAAAGAAAATCAATTCTGAATTCATGCTATGGCGTATCATGACAGTTCCTCTACTCCTCTTCACTCGTCTTTTTCTCTGTAGAATTGCAGCAGAATATAGTCTCAGACTGCCCTTTTTTAATGTTCATAATTTCAGTCGACTTAAGTGGTTTCTAGTAGAAAGAAGACAAGGATTAGCTTTTGAAAGAATAATGTCTCTCTCTCTCCTTTCCTCTATCATAAATAAGAGACAAACTGAAAAAAATGCAGGTAGTTAGGAACAGTGAAGTACATGAAGCTTAGAAAGCATTGGATCATGATTCTGCTTCATCTGATTTTAGGAATAACTCAGATTCAAAGTCTGTGACATGAGCAAAAATGCTGCTGCTTCTGGCACAATGGACATAAATCCATGTATCTGTGCTGCTTTCCTTTCTCTCTTTAAGCAGTCAGAACTCTTTGTGATGAATGCCTTTGTTTTCTTCCACCTGTCCAGTAGAGTGGTTGTTATATATTGCCATGGAACATCATCTCTTTTTAAATAGAAGTCAAGATTCTCATCTTTGAAAACAAGACAGTATAATGTCACTATGCAAGATTAAACATTCAGTCTTTCCTGTGACAACTCCAGTGAAACAGACATTCACAAGGCATTATTTTGTTAATTCCTTACATTCTATAAAATACAACAGCTACCTGAGAGCAAACAGTTTTTATGAAATGAAACCTCAAATATTACTTTGGTAGTTGCTCAACTGTTTAACAAAACATAGAGAACAATTAAACTAGGACTGCTATTTTTTGGCTGTGTGTAAGAACACATTTTTGGACAATGTAAGTCTCCTTCTGCCATGGTATTTCAGTTACCATGTAAGCACAAATATTTAATTTCAAGCAGATTTTTTTTTTTTTTCACACTACAGAGGAAGAGCTCTTACAAATTCTAGCTCAGTATGGATGTCCCTGTTTTAGGAGCTGATTTGTTCTCACCAAATTATCTAAATTTTGTGTCAGAAAGACATTTATCTAGGAATCCACCATTTGGATTTGTAACGAGTTCATTTTACTTGTTGTTTATATGCTTCTATTCATTAAAATAAAGCTTTTTTTAAAAAAAATATATATTTTTGGAAGACACTTTTTTTGTAAAATGATAGTGATATATTGCATCAAGATGACTTTTCTGAAATCAAACTTCTCTTATGAACTTCTGATATTTCAAAATTAAGTTTTTCTTTAGACTTAAAATGGTAAATCTCTGTCTTCTTGTCATGAGAATAAAAAGGCCCTGGGGAGCCTACTTTTGACCTTTCAAACTCTAAATGCTTACATTTTTTAGGACTTCTGAAGGTAAATAGAAGAAAATAACATTTCTTGCCCCTCAAAAGAGTACATTTTCCCAGCTCCTTCACAACTCAGCTATTACATTGGTAATTTTCAGCAGGTTTTTTCCCATACTCTGGAAATAATTTGTTCTTGGCTCTTTTTACTTTCTGTTCATTTCACTTATGCTTTCATACTCATACTTGATTTTAATAGAGATTACAGTCTGTATAATTTCACTCTTTTTTTTTTTTTTTTTTTTTTTTTTGGCACTTCTTTGTAAAGATATTTCATTAGTCTTCATTGCATTTAAGGTTGATTGGCTGGCACTGGTATTTATTTTGGGGACTCCGTGACACTGAATGTCTGAGGCAGGGATATCACTCTGGAATAAGTTATCTGTCTTCAGGTGCCTACATGAATAACTACAGCTCTGCCCCATGTTCAAAATTGCATTATCATAAATGGGCACCTGCTAAATTAAATTTTTAAAGAGCAATTGCTTTCCTTCTGAGGTGGTCACATTGAGCAGTAAAATGAATCTCTTGCCTCAGGCTGGTGCCTGTGTTGGCTAGGGGCAGGACTTCCATGTGGCCAGCTGTTGGCATTTGGGGTGTGTTGGGGAAGCTGAGACACCCTGGTGCTGGCACAGCCTGCAGACTTGCACCTCTCGGGGTGATGCGAGCCAGGGATTCCTTTCACCTGGCAAGTTGTGCATCTGCCTAGGCTGCTGGCTACCAGTGCAGTGCTTGGCACTGCTCGATATTGCTGCCTAAGAAATCTGTTTAAAGGTGTTTTACCATTTTGAGGTAGAAGCTTCTCTTGTTAAACAAGTTTATTCTTCTCCAGGTGGAAGAGGTTTGTGAGTTTAGAGTTGTATGAGTACTCTCAGAAGCATGTGCTGAAGCATCTGTAAATGTTGGGTTCTTATGTTTGCATGGGTTTTTATTCCCCACTTCATGTTCAAACTGAGGGACTGACTTTCTGCCTATTTAGTTTATCTTTTAGCAGAAGCACTGAGATACTTGACTAGATCTAGAATACTAAGATGTATAATACTTCATACTTTATTTTGCTCTTTATTTATTTCTAAAGGTAAAATGATAAATTACAAACAAAGCCAAGTAAATAAAACAGCTGCAAACTTTTGTAATGGACACAGAAAGAAATATCCGATTTATTACAGTTAGAATGAAGTCAGGCTGTGTTGTTTCATTTTATGTAAAGATAATAAAAACTTCCGTATATGTTACTTCAAAAGAAATATAAGATTTATAATGTTATTAGATAAATTCACTTTTTCTTTTTCTAGGATGTCATTGTCTTGACTTGCTGGGTTACCAGTTTGTCTATTGTGTTGTCAGAAATTGAAAAAAACATGATTTTATTAGCAGAGAATGTTTCAGTTGCATTTGCTTTCAATTAATAAGACCATATTATGTGTGGGTTTGTCTGTGTGGGTTTGTCCCCACATCAGATTGTAAATGAAGAATGACAGAGGATAAAAACCATTTAGTTTTATAATTTTTAAACCAAAATAAAGCTGTCTGATGAGTGACAATAAAATATCACACAACTGCCAATGTTACTAATTAGTAGGATTTAAAGGGTTTGATACATTCAGCAGTATGACTGTGTTTGTGGCTAAAAATGAATGCTAATGATCTGTGTAGTGTTAAAATACAGATACTGCATTGTCAAAAGCTGTTACAAATGTAAAGACTCTTTTGCAAAATCTTGAAGGACAAATAAACACAGCTTTAATTCCCAAATAAGTTATTATCTTCTCACTTTTGTGCGCAGAAAAACTTGTTCCATATCCAAGTGTGGCTATTTTCATATGTTTCTTTTCACATGAGTTTCTTGATCACATTTAGAAGATTTTGTACTGATTTTGCTTTCCATTTCAAGAGAGGATGAGTGTCAAGTGAAGTCAAGTAAATAAAATAGATGGAAACAGGTGGACTTTCAACTTCAATGTTCTTTAAGAATTCTCTATCTGATTATATCTTGCATTTACTTCTTTATCAAACTTAGGTCCAGCTCTTCTCCTACTGAAATTAATATCAATTTCTTAATTTATTGTGCTGGTTATGAGTATCACATTCCATTTTTTTGGTAATTACTCCCTTGAAAATTATCTAATACTTTTTGTTTTCTACAAAAGGCAACTAGCCAAGCAATAATTATCTTTTTTTTCCTTTTTTTAAACAGTGAACACAAGCATCTTTTTAACTGCACATAATAATCATACATAAAGAATATACGTAAAACTATGTATGATAATATTAAATTCTTTCCTTTGAGAGAAATAATGCATTTCAATGCTAGGAATAGTTCTTCATCTTTCCAATTTTCTGGAACACAGATGAGTCCTGGGAGACAAGCAAATGTTAATGCAAAGATACAATTATGTATCTGATATTTAATCACTCAAAATAAAAACTTCACTTAGAGGAAAATATAAAGATTTAGGAGAAAGTGGTTGACTAGGAAGCTGTTCCAATAGAAATAGAGAGGAAAAGGAGACTCGTTTCAAATTTAGGTTTTCCTCAGAATTCGCTTCTCACAAGGCAAAGAATAAAGGAGAATCAAATGTTAGCTGTATTCACGTGTTGCTCAAACAGTCATTATTGGCAAATATTTAATATATCCTCTGATATTTTAACACCAAAATATTCTCGAGCTTTGAGATATTGATAAATGTCCAAGAATGGTATTTGTTCATATGGCAGTACTTAAGAAAGGATAGCAGTATTCTAAACTTCATTGAGTCCAGGTTGTCTATCTTTAAACATCATGTAACTTTTGTAATCCAAAGACCACTCAAGGTGGAAAGAGGAAGGGTTGACAAGATCTTATTGCAATGTTGCAGTGCTTTGGCACTGTGTTGACTTTGAAGAGTAAATGATACTTGAGAGACAAGGATTGATAAAAATTGAAGAAACCAAAAGTCCAACTGAAGCTGGGAACTTTATTAAGGGATATGATGAAGAACATTCAATGAGGACAAGTCAAGATGGCAAGCCTAAGAAATTTGGGGAAAAAATCTATATTGCAGAACTGGAAGACCTCATATGTAGGAAATCAATCCAATGGAAGCTACAGGAGCCTCCATAAAAAACTGAAAGGGGAGGAAGAGAGGAACTGACTTAACAAAGGATTAGGCTTTAGATAGGGTCAAAACTGGAATTTCTACCTGTCAATGAATTTGATGCAGCTCCCTAAAAGCTCATTTATCTTTGACAACTTATTACAGATGTATTGCTCTGAAAGGAATAAAAACTTTTAAATATAAAGTTAGATGTCTGAGAGTTAGATTATTCTTCCTTTTTCTTGCAGAATTCTCTTGATTTATTGAGACCTTTCACTAAATCAGTAATACAGTAATTTTATTTGCTCGAATGAAGCAAATTTTAAAAAAATCTCTATCCTAGAAGATGAGGAAAACAACTTTCTTCAACATAATTAGACAGCAGCAATTGAACCTTGAGTTAGAGGACTTCTTAGAGTAAAAAGATAAGATGTTCAGATAGTGGAAAGACAACAAAACTGAGAAATGGAGTTTAGTACCAACTGTCGCCTCTATGAGAAAGACAGAAAATGATTTCCTTTGGAAAAAAAACATTAAACAAGACTTGGATACTTTATCAACTGTAAATTTTTATCTTTCATGAAAAGAATACCAGTCACCTACTATGCTTGCTGTTGGTATTGTATACCAATACACCTCCCAGTACATACTTGGTGCTTAGTTATTGCACATGCTACACTTGGTTCTCTAAAATCTGAGATGTATAGTTTAAAAGCTGCATTTTTAAGTATAGTTTTGGTTAAACAATATTCTTTAATCTCTTTTTCTTGGATAAGCAAAGATGACTCTTTCGTTTCGGAATCATGTTCACCACCTTCTCAGTTATCTGGTGACAAATTCTCATGTTACTGGCCATGTCTACATACAGTCAGAATATACTGAAGTATTTCATGACATATGTCATTTGAAAATGCATGTCCTTTTTTAAAAACTTATGTTTCTGTGTGGTTATGTGTTCACTTAAGGACAACAAATATATATCAATCTGTGAGTGTCATACTGAATCTAATAAGTATTTGTTGGCTGTCTTTTTTAAGATCAATTTGAACCTGGACATGGAAATTTTATAAAACACATTTTACAAAACATTGGAAAAGCATCCGTGTACTATATGTTGGCAGAAAAAACGAATATTTTTGAGTGAAATTAAACCAAATGTTTTCATTCCTCACAGTCTAACTCTTGTGACTCACGTCAATTCTTTTATCCTCTCTCTGTATTCTAAAGTTAGTGGTTTATAACTGAGTTTGTTAAAGTCTCTAGTGATCTGCAGACAATGTTGTGCTTCTGATCCCAGTCTGTTCCTGATGAGTACTGTACCCATTCATAGAATCTAATTTTTTTTTTTTTTTTTTCTGAGGTTCTTGTGATGTTTGCTGCATTCTTTTTCCTCAGAGTTGCAGGACTGGAACACATAGTACACAAAGAACGTTTGGAATTACGAGTTTCTCTCATATTACTAAATTACAGTATTGCATCCCCTCTGGTAGGCCTATTATCTGGCTTGGGTAGTTATACTTTATGCATCCCAGGAGTCTCCTGAAATGCCTACAGCTCATTGGGCTACTTGTCCAGCAGATGTTGAGGTGGTTGAAGTCCCCCGGCAGGACAAGAACCTGTAGCTGGGGCCAGAAGTTTTTGGCAATGGGCTCCTCTTGATGGAGCAACCTGCTGCAGACTCCAAACACTGGCTTCCTTTCTTGCCTTGGTCTCTGATTCTTACCTGTGAGTTTTCAACCTGCTCATGACTGTTCCTCAGAATGTGCTTCTAGCTTGATGTAGAGTGAAACTTCAGTATTTCAAGCAGTCTAATATATCTGAAGTCTAAAGCATATCTAGAATAAATGTATGGAAGACAAACTTTTAACATAACATTCATCTGTAAGACTCCCTTCACAGTTTTTGAAAGTGAGAAACTAGGAGAATGTAGGAGAAAAGAAGTCTTTGGAGAACTACCCTTGAGTGCAATAGGGTTTTTCTTTTTATATATATAATAACATTTCAAAAATTACATACAATTCCCTAGGTCCCACAGCCATGTGTCAGTTCCAGCAGTTATGTGATACTGTCTTGGGTGTCAGTATGTGAAGGGAGCAGCTGGATGTAAGCTGGTCTCCCTGCTCTCTGCTCAGGTGAGGATAGTGTGTGACTGTGTGAGCAGAGAGGGCACCAGCAGCTGCATTTACCTAACTAAATGCATCATTCTCTTTAGAGCAATGGAGTGGAGGAAAATTACAACATAAACCTTTTTGTAGTCTTGTCCCTAAGTACATGGTTGGACAAATACAGGATTATTGCCACTGTCATGGATATTTTTCATCAGACTTTAAAGGTTTGGATGATAGGCAAGCTATTGACTTCCTTTCAAAATGTAATATGTGTTAAATTATATATAATTGCTTGGAGTATACAGTAAAGTTATAGCAAGGAAAAATTTGAGCCTTTGGTGATTGCCCAAAAAGCCTTTGCTGCTTTTCATTGCAAAAAAATATCTTGATATCAGACAGATTGCTATGCAATTAAAATACTTCTGAAAGAAAATTAATTTCATCTCTCGTAAAGCCTGCTTATACAAGAAAGGCCTTGACTGAAATAATTTTATAGTCCTGTAGTTACTGATCCTGGCTGTACTGATCCAGAGAATTGTTGGCTTTCAATTACTTCAGTGGGAGGTAAATGCACTCATGATTTTAAGAGCAGGACATTTGCCAAATGTCATAAGTAAATAAAAGAGATCTACCGTATCTGGAAACACGAGATTTTATTGCCAATCACTTTACCACCTGGACTATTCTAACAGAAAACATGCTCATCCATATAGAAAACTATCTGCAGACAGATGAAAACTCTAAAACTGGGTAAAATCTCTGGCAAATTGAATTATTTATAAGTAGTTGTCCTTTCTAAATTATTTCCCTCATTTTAGTTACCCCAAAGTTTTTATGTGTATCTTTTTCTTTTCATGTTATTGCTAGCAGAGCAACAGGTGTGTTGTCTAGATGTCATTTTATAGAGTCTGAGGATGCAGAGAACATTGGTATCTTGGATCCAGACCCATCTGTCAGTCTCAAACACATAGAATACTTCTGTTGCTCCTAAGATTTCATTTAATCATTTACTTGAATTCATATAATTTTCTTTATTGTTAGATTAAGGTCCATCACTTAAAGTCTGTAAGTACCTAAATACTACTGGAAACTAAAAAACATGTTGCCTGAATTTGGCTTTCACAAATACTGTTTTTAGTATCATCCCACCCAGTCAAATGAACATCTAATAAGAATGAATTTTCTATTTTCCTTGCATATGAGAATAAACAAAACATTTAGGTAAAGTAGCATGAAAGGCAATCAAGACTCTTTTAGAAAACAACCTGTGCCATTTTCACCCCAAAACTGCTATTTTCAGTTTACATGTTTGGAACAAGGGTACCCTGAGTGTACCAGATCTTCATGAAAATAGTGAGTTAGAAATAACCTTTCTCTGCTTTTCTCTTAGACTCTGAAGAATTTCAGAAACTGCAACCACTATTGCTCACACCACTGACTTGTAACAAAAATGAAAATAGCATGACTTCTCATACTTGTATATTGTTGATTCATTAACAGGCTATTAAGTGTTTTGTCTTCAGAATCCTGTGCTAATTAGTCAAAAAGAAAAAGACTGTCCCCTCAATAACAATGGCAAAGGTCCAATGACTTTAAAATAGCTACTCTTTGATGTTAATGTTCATTGTAAGCAAGTTTAACAGAAACTGGCCTTTGACAAGAGATTCATTTGCTATACCCTACTTTTGTATCCTATTAAAAATGAATTCCTATATCACACCTTTTTCCAATATGTAGCATAACAGTTCCAAATACCAAAAAAAAAAAAAAAAAAAAAAAAAAACAACCAAAAAACAGTGTAAAAAATCAGATATGTCAGGGTTAATACTGGACCAGTGATCCATTTTTACTCTTTCTCTTCTATATTTTGTATTAAGGGAAATGATTCACGGCTAATATAAGTCTGAGTGATTTTAACATCTATCCTAGAGGTATTACAGGTGTTTCAGCCTGTTTCATTTATTAGAGTGTTTTGTATTTATCTCTCGAGTATCTTCTTTCAAAAGGGATATCTGCTGCATTTCTGCATCATATCCAGCATCAATCACTTTGATTAGGGTCTCACTCCACGAACTAAACAGCTTTTCTTCCATGGCAGCTCCATATGTTTGCTGCAGCTGTTACAGTTCCAGGCAGAATGTGACCGTGCTCTGTTCAGAGTTTGTGTCCCTGTCAAAGAGGCAGGAAATTATTCCTCTCTGCTTTGATTTGCCCTGAAGTCGAATGACTTGAAACCTGCCCTACAGCTAGACTAGGATTGCCTAAAATATATACACGAAATTGCATCTGCGTTATTTTTTCACAACTATGAGTCCAAAGAGTGCACACTGCCAAGGCTTGTTCCCACAGCACTGAAGGAATATCAGGTCAAAGGAGTTTCATTGCTGGAGAGCTTCCTCCATGGAGTTTTTAGCCCAGATCCAATGATAGAAGAACACTATCATAGCTATGAGCATGAAATAGACTGAGATTCATTAATGATTTTGTGGTTTCTAACTCAGGAAAATATTTCTCTTTTGTTGATTTTTTTTTTTTTTCCTTTCACTAAGACAGTTTGTAAAGCTCCTTAATACACTGTACACTGCACTCCAGTACAGTATTAGTACTGCCACAGTACCCTAAACACAGTGCAAAGAATGCACCAATTAGGAGATCCATCTCTATTTGAAGAAATACTGCATATTTCTGTGATGGGCACCTTGAAGACCCCCAGCTTACTATGATTTAGTTACATCTAAGATGAAACAGAGAACTTGGGTTTTTAAAACACATATGTATGAATGTGACTAAGATTCCCCACCAGTAAGGAGAGATGATTCTTTTTTTTTTTTTTTAATTCTGATCAGTGACTAAGTCTGACAGCATTGTAAGAACTTTATTCATCCTGAAAAAAATATGTACTTTTTCAGCAACTAGGCATTGTTATGTCACTTTTCTTTGCATTTCATTAGCTGGCTGCAGAAATAAATTTGCAATGGATCATTACTTTTTGGTGACGAAAAACACAATTTGGTATGCCTTAAATATGCTTTTAATGAAATTTGTAATAGTGCACATGTTCTGATGACAAGTATTTTTAAAAGCCCTATGAGTCCCTAAATTCAGTTTGACAATTAAGGTTCGACACAGATGAATGAATGTAATGTATTCACTTTACTAGAGGTGAGAAAAATTACTTCAATATCAGAATCTCTTACTGCACTGATCCTCTATCTCTGTGATTGCACATTACTACTCTGGTTTTAGCAACTCAGTAGTTGGAGAGGAAAGTTGTTCCGGATGATACCTAGACACTGTTTCTCTCTGTGTGACACCAGGGTGACTGTAAATAGCTGAGCTGTCACAGCACAGAACTTTCCTGTTTCTCACCAAGAAAGAAAAGCAGGAAACACATGCAGAATATCTAACACATGCACCATGGCATCAATGCAGCAACTCTTACAGGAGCTAATACTGTTTTCATAAGGAAACTAGCTCAATGAAAAATCCTTCTAACAATACAAAACAGTATCTAGAATTTTTAATTTATTGATGCTGGTCTTTGTCGGATCGTTTTGCTCCGTCCTTCCAGGAAATGTAAAATTTTAGCTCAATATTTAAAAAAAAGTGTCTTTAAACACTTTTCTTTCTTCTGATGTACAGAAAACAGACATCTAAAAGCAACAGAAGCAAAAGTATCTTGGTTTTGGATTTCAATTTCCTGATTAAATGCTTAGCCTTTTCACTGGAGGCAGAAATTTTCTATCCTATTTCAAAGTCAAAATAACTTTTTTGTTGTTATAGTAAAAAGGCTTTCTAAAACGTTTTTCTTAGTTATTGCAAAATGAATGTTCTTGAACTCATGGATGGAAATAGGAAAAGTGCATTTATTATCTGTATGAATGCCCTTGTCCAACAAAGCACTTTAAAGTGTGAATAAAGCTACAGAATTCAGTGAAACTTAAGTGCTGCTCTGAACAAGTCGTAGAGGGGAAAATTTTATTAATTAAATTAGCAGAGGGACATTTTTAACTTCAGTTTTATTCTCTGTTTCTCACATACCCCTTTCCTTAGTCATCAAGTGCTGAAATGAGGGTTCTTGTTTAAGTGTGGAATAGGAAATGCTGAAAATACCAGGGAGGGGCAAAAGCCCAACTGGGGAGCCCAAAGCCCTGGTGCCCAATGGTGCCTCTGGGTTTCAAGGGCTCAAGTCCTGTGTTGTGCCCTTCAGCAGCAATTGCAGTCTGGCATTGTTATGATATGTGAACTGCTAATATAATTTCTGGTCCCTCAGGAAGATTAAATGCTTGCAGATTTGTGCTGGCTATAAACCAGTTTGTGTTCCGGATCCAAATGCTGGAATTCTAGCTAAAATTGTCTTCCCTCAGTAACTGTGACACAGATGACATTAAGAAATCAGTTGTGGTTATTGGCTCAGACCTCAAATGCCTACACTTTACAGAGCAGGCCCCTTACCTAACTCAGATTACAAACCATTTTTAAAGGAGTAGACAATGTGTATTACTTGTTAGCAGAAAATCAAAGTAGCTGTATGGTAAATGTTTTCTGAATGTAATTAATGGTTATTTTGTGTAGGAATCACTAACAGTGAGAGACATACTGCAGTGTGTATGGATAATTCAGACATCAACAAAAAAATCTGGTTTTTGGTAATTTTAGCTAATTAAAAATCAAATTTACCTGTATTTTACTCTGTGCACTGTTGCTTAGGTATGCTTTAATTGTGGTGGGTCAAAATCTAGTCATAGAATCACACTAAAGAGGAAAGATTTTTTATTAGATTTTCTAGAACGTCAAAAGTCAATAGGTGTATATTGAATGCCTATATTTGTATTTCATTAAATAAAAAAGCAAAGCAAATTTAAAGGTAAGCTTATGCTCATCTTACCTGTGCACAAAGTCAACCAGTCACTCATATGTGCTCAACAAAGTGCTTTACTTGTACTCATTTTTAAAAGTAGGATGTAATTTTTGTAATCAATAACGGGTTTTTTAAGCTTTTCAGAAACAAGGCATGGTACTACCCCCCACCCAACTGATAATAAGGTGGTTCTTGATTAGGATCAAATATATATTGATTTCTTGGTTTATTGTATATATAAATCTTTGTACAAATTATTATACTTTGAAACATAATAGTTGAATGAAATGAACAAAAATCTAAATTAAGATGGGAACAATGAAGCAGACTGCTTCCAGATTAGATATTATATGTCCTAGATTCAGGGGTGGTGGTTACTATGAAAACCCCATAGGTCTCAAGCACGTGGATCCTGTATCACGTAATATTTGGCAATATTTTATTTCATGTGTTCAAATTAATTCTCAGTAGCTGTAATGAATCCTTTCCTTTCTGCAGGGAATTATATGATTCCCCTAATATTGACTCGGTTCCCTTGAATATTCAATGCAGTATCATTGGAGATTTGTTAATAGAAGAATTAACATCTACCAGAAAGAAATTGCATCAGGGAGATTATATTTGCTAATAGATTTTTTTTTTCTGTTATGCTAAATTATATTCTTTCTCTATAAATCTTTATTAAATGCTGCCAATTCAGCATCTTTAACCTGATTGTTTCATTTGCATGCTTTGCCTTTGTGTTTGGATTACAGTTTGTTGTACTTTACTTTTCATTATCATCTCTCTGGATGTGTAATTATACATTATTATTTAACATTTAATTTACTTTGTCCAGTATTTGAGTATAAGGTATTGAGGCAAAAATATGAAAAAAAAATGTTTTTCTGCTATTCAAACCTTTCTGCAACCCTTCATCTCAGCCTCTGTAACTGTGGAAAAAAATAAGTGGCATTAATTTTGGTGCCCAAATTTCAAGTATCTTTCAATATATTCTCAAGAACAGCATATTAGCACAGGGAAACAAATAAGGATAAAGCATACAAGATTATATCAAAGCTAAATTATTTAAACATTCTTTTATAGTGAATAAAAACCCAACTTCAAACTTATAAAACAAATATTTGTTTTCTGGCTTACTTAGATTTAAATCAATAATTTTCAGAAATGCTACAGTAGAGTGACTTAAGGCATACCTCACAGAAATAAAGTGAAGAGCTATAAGAAAGATAAAGAACTGGTTAACCAAGACAATGCAAAATGTTTAGAGTTCTCTAAATAGAGATCAGTAATGAAATTTTTCAAGGATAATTTTTCATATTCATCCTCTTTAGTAAGATGATTAATGACATTACAGGATGAATGACAAATATGCCAAAGTGATGTGATATTTGGTGATATTGAAGAGAACTGGGTTCAGTATTATGTCATAGCTAATAATGATACAATCCAAAAATACATCAGTTAGAGATGGCAATTCAGGAAATATCTCTCACTGAATCCATCTCTTATGGATGACCAAACTGCAAATCTTAATACCTCTGGAAAAGTCTGTCCTGATTTTAGTCATTGATAGAGCCTCACTTATAGAACTGTTTATATTCTGGTCTCTTAAGTTAGAAAAGGAAACAGTCTTTTCACAAGTAGCCACATGAACAAGGTAAGGGCAGCAGCTACAAGTTGCACTGGGACAGACTATCTCAACATAAGAAAGAAATTTTTGCAGCAGGAACAATCAATCACTGCAATAACTTCCCAAGAGACAGAATCATAGAAGCCATGGTTTGGGTTGAAAGTAGACATTGAAGATTATCTACTTCTAAACCTCTATCATGGACAGGGGCACCTTCTCCTAGATCAGGTTGCTCAGACACCCATCCAGCCTGGCCTTGAACACTCCTGGGGTGGGGTATCCACAACTTCTCTGTTCCAGTGCATACCTTCAGTGTATCTAATCTAAAACAAATCTGTTTCAGTTTGAAGCCATTCTTCCATGTCCTGTCACTATGTGCCCTGGTAAACTGTCTTGCCCCATCTTTCCTGTAAGTTCCCTTCAGGTACTGGAAGGCTGCAGTTAGATCATCCCAAAGCCTTCTGTTTTTTAGGCATGGTAGAGTCTCTACTGCTACTTTCCACATATGTTGCTAATTGCCTTCTAATTATGTTTTCTTATGTCAAGACAAAACCCATGGGACATGGCAGAAAAAATTACTCTATTACTAGACAATTCTCTAAGTCTTCGTCTTCCAGTTTCATCTGAAAGATATTTGGCACTGAACAATGTTTGGACAAACCAGAAAGATGGATCTGATTATCTAGATGAATCTCAAATTTTTGAGCCTCATCACCAAGTCATGTGGCATTAAAATGGATTGTAGGTTGCTTCTTTGTTTTTTAAAGGGTCTTCAGTATCCATTTTAGGATCATTTACTCATGGCTTGGAAGAAAAAATATCCATTGGAGGTCAGTTTTAGCAGAAGTACTTGGAACTCCTTTGCAGACTTGATCTCAAAGTTATGCCTGGAAATCAGCTCTGTATTTAAATAACGAAGTCTGTTATCTTCAGATACGACTACAGCAAGCTGGCAAACATTTAACAGTTTTCAATAAAACCTGTGAGATTAAGCAGCATCATAATGTCTAGCCTTCTCTATCGACTCTTAATGAGTGACTGTCTGCAAGAAATAAGCAAATACAAATTTGAATATGGATGCTGACTAGGCGAATCCATTTTGAAAAATGAGACACAAAATAATTTAATCTGAGAATGCTAACCTTAGAGATAATTTCTGTTCTGAAATATTTACATTTAGGGAAGATATTAAGGAAGGGTTCATCTTTAACTTTTTCTAGTACAGAGTGATGAACAGCCTGACAGAGGAAGTTAGATAAACGTCTCATTTTTTTCCAGCCCATCACTAAAAACATGGATTTGTACACTCACTCATTGGAAAAGCCATCTGTGCTATCTATAACTTTGTAGCATTCAATATTGATAGAACTCTTTGTGACAGAGAAGTAAGTGTCTTCCCTGAGGTTGTTGTGGCTGATAAAACCCATCACCCTAGTATTTCAGTTTGGCTTTTACTTTTCTTTCTTTGTAAACCTACTAGGTTTCCTGTCATAGTGTACAGCTTTTCTGTAGATGAACATCCTAAATTTCTTTTCAGAAAATCACTTTAAATCATGTCTGAACTAATATTGTTTCTTTCTTTTTCTTTTTTTCTTTCTTCTCTTTAAAAATGAGAATCATAGACATTTCACCAGGGTATGTATATATATATATATATATGTGTATGTGTGTGTGTGTGTGTGTGTGTGTGTATATATATATATATATATATATATAGAGAGAGAGAGAGAGAGAGAGAGAGAGAGAGATGAATGGATGCAAATTATGCAGAAATACATACGAACCCCTACATATGTTTAAAGGACCAGGCACTTTTCCTTCCAAGTTACTATTGCTAAGCAACCAGTTCCTCCTGCCTGCTGCTATAATAAAAAAGTTTTCTTAACAGACCTGCATGAAATTGTATTTGTCCTGAAAAACCCTTGTGGTCAATGCTGGAGGGCTTCAGTCATAGGCTTTTTGAGAATGATTAATGGAACATTGTTAGAATTGACACTTTAACAATGCTGTTGAGGTATCTCAAACAATAGTTCAACAAGCTCACTTCAGCTGCTTCTTGGTAATTTTGACAAGTTTAAAACCACCTTGAGTGGCTCTAACTTTTATCAGCAGTCATCTACGTTTTTTGGTACTTTGAATGGGATGATTGTCCTTATTGTATATAGATATGTCTGAGTTTGTAATACAAACTCAACATCTTATTCAAAGAGTCACTACAAAAATATGGTTGTTACAGAAAATATTTCCCTATTTGCCTTGCACTTTAAGGATTTTTCACTTTGTTAACTGTTCCAGCTGTTCATGGTCCTTCTCCAAAAAAGACTAATCAATCACCACACAATGCCTGGAGATGCCTCAGAGCTTGGAAACTTCAGACTAACAAAACCTGAAGTGTTTAGCAGAACCTCCTTGTAAATTTTTCAAATGCTACAGTAAGTAGAGTGACAAGAATATGAAAAAGTCCCCAGTTATTTTTTAAAATTCAAGATCAATATCATCGATGTCAGGAATTTAGACTCAAAATATCATCTCTTTGTTTATGTCTCTTGGATTTTTCATTGAGACCTGCATTTAAACCCTACATCTGAAACAGTACTTTTGTAAATTCATAGTCCTTCAAGTGGTCCAATTACAAGTCCTCAGTTATCCCTGCACTATGTTCATGGATTCCTCCTGATCTCTCATAAGGGACCTATTTAGTTGTTCTGCACAGGATTTGTCAGGTCCTTAGCAGACCTGAACTGCTCAAGTGCTATGATTAATAATCTTTCTGGGCTTCTGCTGATAGAGCAGTTTCCACACTACAGGTTTTCAGCTGAATCATGTTTACATCCTAAACTTTTCAAATTGGAAGAATTTTTCTGGTAGCAACTCTCTGTGACAAGTAGAGGATAACAACTTACACATGAAAATGAACATTCTTGGTGTATGAATTAATGTGCCCCATTCTACCACCACCACTGATCCCTGCTGTGATGGAGAATAAGCCGTTCAGTGGCCGTGGGTGAAATGTTTAATGTCTCCATGCAGCAGTTGCTCTTTATTTAAAAAGAGAACACAGATTACTTACACCTTTTTGTACCTTGTATTCAGAACTCTGGACCAGAATGTGCTGTACAAGTAGGAGTGTTACATCCACTATCACTGCATGTGTAATGGATTCACCCTCAGTGCATGGAGGGAGGAAAGACATTCCTAGCAGCAATTTCAAAGGAAGGTAGTGCATTTATTATGCTTTTAGGGGTTCCATTTGCCTGCTACCCAACTGATTTTCTAAATGCCACCATACTGTGATGTCCATGTCATCACCCATTATGTAAAAAAAAAACAAAAAAACAAAAAAAAACTGTACTTAACATTATTCATACTTTTAGCTGCAATTCAAAAACCACCTGACTGCTTCTTGGATGAAAATCAGAAAACCTACACTAGTGATAGTAAGTAAATAGGAGGAAAGAAAAGAGAAAAATCAGCAGACAGGTGATTTTGCAGGCAACACACAAGAGTTTTTTGCAAGTATGAACTCAAAACATGCCTTTTATTAAAAATAATTTTAAAGTATGTTTTTTACTTTTTTTAATTAAAACAAAAATATTGATGAAATTTGCTGTGTATTAAGTTGTCTCTCAACTTAGAAACTTATAAAATTACAAATTTTACACTACACTATAAGACAGTACGCTGCAATAGCTGTACTATATTTCAAATGAGAAAGAGGATTTCCTACTGTTTCGAACAGGTTGTTTTAGAAAACAAAGCCAAAACTCTGTGTGTGTGTACAGGGGGAGGGGGGGAAGGGAAGGGTACCATCCTGAGGCTCTGAGGAGGTGTACAGTAATTTACTTTTTACACTTTCAGTAGATACAGGTAACAATTTTTAAACAATTTTTTCCAGTATTTAGCCATTATATTTAGCTATATAATATCGTGTTTCTGTTATCAATGGAAATGATTATCAGCAAGAATAAAAATATCTTTTGACTTATAAACAATTGTACCTGCTACTTATTTGTAAGAGGTGTAGTGATAGCTAAGACTTTGTCCTAAGAAAACATAAAAATCTGTTGTTAGAGTTGCTATTACAGACTGAAAAATGCAAGAAAATGAAAAATGTTCATTTTCAATTGCTGAAGAACTCAGTTACTTTTAGGCTGGTGGAATTTAAAAGAACTTATTAAACATTTAAAGTTTCTTAAAGTCAGTATTTAACAGATTTAAGCGTTGATACTTAGGGAATTAAAATGTTAACTAAAATGTTAACTAAATTTCCAATTAATTAATATGATTCTAATTGTGACTTTCTTAATGTGACTTCCTTAAGGCTTCTTTTTGTGCAAGTATTTGGTATATTGTAAAGCACAGTCTCTGTTAAGTCTCCCCATTACTGAAATGCCAATATGTGGTGCACTTCAGTTCAGGGAAAACAACAAATGTAAAAGGAAAAACACTGTGTATGGACAATTATATATGTTTTCTTTCTGAGGATTCTGAGGTTGCTAACCATTGCAGGTTGTACATGTTGATCCACCACTGAAGTGGCAGCTGCTCAGGAGCACAGAGCAGAATTCCCTTTCTTACACTGCCTAGCAGAGAATACTGCAGCCAATTTAAATTGCAAGTGGAGCTAGAAAGGAAGGAGGTAATTACTCAGGGTGTCTTGGGAATAACACTTTTAATCCTGTGAAAAGTGTTGTGGGATACTTAGTGACCCACATGCTTAAAGTGTCCATCACCTATTTTTCATCTTAGAAGCATTTACCTTCATCCAGTTGTATGAACTGGTTTGGGGTTTTCTGTGGGCTCAAAAGAAAAGCTGTGTCTTCTGTGAATTTAGATTGCACCTTGGCCTTTCTTACTGCACAAACCGATGAAATTAATCTAGGAACTCATGACATTTATCTTAACTTGGGACGTAGAGTCACAACACATAAACTGGTTAGGGTAATAGTGCTTTATGTTTGGAATTATATTGGGACTTGTCTACATTAATTCAATTGTGAAAGTTAACTCAAATTGACTAAAGTCATGAATTCAGAGCATCATTAATTAAAGTAGATTAGTGGATCCACATCCTGAATAAATTAAATTAAACCAAATGCAAGCCCTCTTTAATTCTGAATGAGAGTGTCCAGGCAGGAGTTTAATATAGTTTAACTAATCCACTTTTAAAGTTAATTCTGATTGATCTTAATGGGTGTCCATGAAAATGAGGCATGTGAAGGTGGTTATCTGTATGTGTGGGTGAACTCATACAGAAACTCAAAGAAATATAATCAAATTAACGAAATATGACTTTGTTCATTTACATTTTCCATTTCAGGAAGTATGCTGATTAAAAATTCAAAATCATAGATGTGGTCAAGATAAAAGAGTTCCGTATTTCCAGCGGTATTAGGTTTGTAAAAATAATGAACTTTTAAGGTCAAACTGTATGTAGGAAAACTTTACTCACTTTTGTGTGTGGATCAATCTCATTAAGCCTCCGTTAGTCTACAGAGGCAACATGCATAATTCTCCATACAGAAAGCCTTAAACAAGACAGCATTGTAGACAATAAAATGAACCAAACAAACTTGAACACCATACACACACCATGCACACATTATTCCTTTCACAAGGCATAGGCTGTCCTCAGTGCCGCAGAGACACAAGCTAGAAGAAAACCAAAGGGGACAAGGACTTGAGGTTTAAGGACAAAATAGATTGCAAGACTTTTCACAGCTTGTTTATTTTTAATTTCCCATTTAATTTGAAATATATATTCCCCTTCCATCTTGTATTGCTGAAAAATTTTCTTCACTGTGCAAATTGTAAGTCATGTTTCCAGCCCAGTTGGAAGGACACTTGCATTTCCTTGCTATAAATGGTCCTTCAAACTATGTGGAGACATACACAAAATTTGTTATTGCAGTTTATACTTTCTGAATAATACTAGTTATTATTCATGAAAATAATTACTTATTTGCTCAGAAAACTTTTTCAGCTGAAAAAAAATTACTGTGGAAGCAAACTTTATATGCTGCACAGTTAAACTAGTCATAATGTGTGGGGGTTAGAGTGGAATGAATGATTTCTATTTTAATAATATTTTCTGCTAATCTTCAAGTCATTATTCTTCTCGGAATCAACACCTTGCAGCAATGAAACAATGCACACAAGAAATTTATTCTAAATGATTGCAAATTTGAGCCAAAAATACCGGCCCTTTCATACAAAAATGGAATATTGTCATATGCAAATTGATAAACTACTGAAAATAGAGTGTGTGAAAGAAGGACCACTGATTATTAGGCAGAATGTGTTGAACATCTAGATCACTTAATCATTAACCATAACAGTAATATATAATGTGGAAAGTTCAACACAGTAGTGTGAACAATGGGAAAGGTCAGATATATAATTACTGAGTTTATCATTGCCTGGAAGGATTTGTAGGAACTGTAATGGTAAAATCTGTTTTTATATTGATTTTATGACTGGTCCCAGGTTGGGGTTTTTTTTCTGTATTTGCCAAGTTCCTCACTGGATATTAGATCATACTTAGACTTCTTAAGAGAACTGTAATCTCACATTGCAGGGCTAAAATGTCAGTCAGATAAGAGTGAGAAATTTGTTAATACTTTCCTTTTTAAGAGAATCTGATAGCATACAAATCAATTTCTAGCTTTTAGCCTCTGAAGTGCATTTGCTTTAGAATTATATTATATAAACTTTATAAGAGAAGTATTAAGCTAAAATGAAATTCTGAAGTTTCACCTGTTAGTTTAGAATACTGAAATTTTAGCCAGAGTAGCCTAATAATGCCATATTTCTGTAACATTTCTTGAAAATCCAACTCTTTAGGATTATGTTTCAATTCTGTGCATTGGAACAATTACCATCTTCTATCTCTTGAAATAATGTCTGGGTTTCATCCTGTCCCCATGCCGGCAACACTGGAAAACAGTCCAGTCTTTGCCCTGATTTATGTGGAAAGGACATGGAGACGTGTAGGCCAAAATTGTCCACAGTTCATGGAAGAGTTCAGAATTTTGGGACAAAAGAGCTGTATTTGCTGTACAAGTTCAATAAACCCTTCCTGCCTTCGGAAGATGACTTTTAGGATTTTTTTGGTCAGATTGTTTCCAAAGCACTGGGAGTCTGGGATCTCTATCTATGAACTTGTTAGGCTGATTAGAATAATTCTTGTATGAGGTCTGGGGAGTGTTATTTCAGCCAGAAAGTTGTAAGAGCTTCCATGCTAAATTTTCAGTCAATAGGAAATATTGAATACAGAGCACAGAATGCTCTTAGTGTACCTTAAGTGTATCTTAGTTTCTTTTGCTCTTTGAGGTGTTCAGCATAGAACTAGTGAATGGGGAGATACCCTGTGGTGTTAGTTTGGCCAGCCACCGAAGTGAGCTGGCTGGCTTTGAGATTGGCATCTTGTTGGACCAATTGGAGGGCAGTTCGTCTCCGTGACTATTACATTTCAAGACGAAACAAAGCCTGAGCAACCTCTTTTCTTTCGTTCTGGCGTTAGGAGAGAGAAACCGTGCTCCCGCTGCCCTCGGGCCTCGGGGTGGGCGGGGATGCTCCGCGGGCGCTCGGCTGCGCGGGGCCGGCTGTGTGCGGTCACACCGGCACGCACGGAGCTCTGCTCTGCCGCTGCTGCAGTCCCGGGCCGGCTGTGTGCGGTCACACCGGCACGCACGGAGCTCTGCTCTGCCGCTGCTGCAGTCCCGGGCCGGCTGTGTGCGGTCACACCGGCACGCACGGAGCTCTGCTCTGCCGCTGCTGCAGTCCCGGGCCGGCTGTGTGCGGTCACACCGGCACGCACGGAGCTCTGCTCTGCCGCTGCTGCAGTCCCGGGCCGGCTGTGTGCGATCACACCGGCACGCACGGAGCTCTGCTCTGCCGCCGGCCCGGGCTCTGCCGCTGTCCTGGCAGAGCCGGGGAAGGAGCCGAGCCCGCCCCGGTGGAGTTCTGCCGCGGCCCCAGCCTAGCCCGATGGGACCGGGGGTGGAGAGAAGAGTCCAAACCTCTCCCGGCCAGCGGCTGCCTTTCGGCTCAGGCCCCCTGAGGTCTGAAATGCGGTACCATGAACTCTTCTACAGCCTGGCAGAGATCTCGGGCGAAATTTTAACTCATTCTTTACCACAGGAAACTTCCAAAGCATGAATTCTGCCTGGGTGAGAGAAAGAAGAAACCCAATGAGATGCGAAGGGACACAGCGTGAGTGAGACCTAGTGTCAGGAGAGACAGAGAAGAATCCTAGGTTGGAAGGGAGATTGAAGGAGTTGCCTGGTTTTAGGCTGGACTTCTCTTGTAAGGCCATAGAGAATGGACTAAATACCCCTATAACATATGGAATGCTTTTAGGGGAATGCAAAGCTGTAGTCATAGCTGTGAGTTGATGTAATTGTGATCTAATCTCCATCCGAACAGAGGAGGACAAAGAGAGAGGATGCTCTCTGCCCAATGAGAGAAGGTGACCTCTGTTTCTTGAGACGATGGGATAGATGAAGAGAACTCTTGTTTTATACTAGAAAAGGCATTCTTAAACTGTGCCCTAATAAGCTGCTATGGCCCATGAGCAGCTCTGGGAAGGCTGTCCGAGGGAGGGACTTCACAATGCAGATTTTCTTCCACCCAGACAGGCCATTCATGAAACATGAGAACAAGAGAACTGCTATCTTATAGAAAACCTCTATGATATACAAGAGAGAGTCCTCTCCTTTGGGGAATTGAGAAATGATTATTCTAGGGTGGTAAACTGACTGAAAATCCCAGGTTTTGTCTTTTTGTATTGTCAGTAGGAAAGTGAACAGTTGGTGGGGAAGGAGAAGTGTTTTGAAGGTTTCATTCTGATTCTTGTTCTTTTTTTTTTTTTTTTTTAGTTAATAAAGTTTTTGTACCTTTCAAGTTTAAGCCAGCTTTGCTCTTGGTTGTGAAGTTTCAAATTGGTGAATCAAAACCACTCTATTCACTGTTCTCTCTGTTTAGGCACCTAAGTTATTTATTTTAAAAACTGAATAGAGATTATGTCTCCATTCTAAACCTCAGTGGGAATTTTGTACTGCTTTTCTGTAGACCCCTGTACCCCTGCTATCATCTGAAAGCTTCTTGGTGCATTACAGTAGCCCATACTGTGGGACTGCTGTGCTCTACTCTCTGCACTACAAGAGGCTAAAGCCCATGCCTGCCCCCTTTTTGTTCTGAGCTGGGGGCTCTAATTCAGCTGTGATGAATGATTAGGTTTTCAAAAGGCCAGAATGCAAAGTATAGTGTGCCAAAGCCAAGGAGCACAAAGAAACATGGCATCCAACTTTTAGAGTTATCACATTAGAAGTCAGTTTTGGAGACTGCAAATGGATTTTATCCAAAAGGTTTAATACAATCTGGGCTGAAATATATACTCTAAGTGTTCTACATGTTGAACTTCTAGGCAAATGCATCAGTTTAAAAAAAATTAAAAATACCTGCAGTATTCTTGAGAGTCATTTAATGTGATGTCATCTCATAAAATACGGGTTTGTGTACAATTTTCTATCTCATTAAAGAACGGTTAAAACAAGGACAGCAGCTATTTATTTTTTGATGCTTTAAGCATATTAGGGAAGGTTAAGCACTTGAAATTATATTGTTCAGTATGACACAGAAGAATTAGTTTTCTCCTTTGCCCTATTTCAATTTTCACAAAGAGAGATGAAAAGAAAGTTTAGAAGAGAAATTATGTCAAATAGGCCAAAATTATATCAAATCTTTATGGCATATGGAGCCAGAAGTTTTCCTAAACAGGAAAACTAACGATTCCTTAGAGGTCGCAGAGTACTAGGCTAAAATGAAGGCATTGAAGCTAATATCCTATGTGCTTTGATAGGTGAGGACAATGTAATGGCCCCTGTGAAACAATCATTAGGCAAAACCATTTGAAGCATTTTTGTGGTTGCTCTGTCTTACACAACAAATTAGACTGCAGCTGCCGAAGGGATTTTGACAATACAAATACCGCCACATTTTTCCCTGTTTCTCTCTTTCAGTTCTGACAAAAAAGTCTGCAGATGTACTCAGAAATCTGTCCAGTAGTAATTAAATTAGCATGGTGATTGGACTGTAACTTAATTTATTCATGCAAATGAAGACCAAACCATTTTTTTCAAACTTTTTTTTTTTTTTTTTAGCAGCAGATAGAACTTATTTGGTATCACATTTAGTTGAGGGTGCTTTTTTTGTTATTTTTCATGTGTCAGATTTTTCAAAACGTGAGAAGGTTTCTTGAGGCTTAAAGCTTACATCATTGTATTTGAACACGAGGTCTTGTACCTTCGGCGTAGTAGCTCATTTAAGAAATGCAAAATAAGCAAGTCCAAATATGAGGGTTAATTTCATTGAATAGAATTTGGAATGGCATGAGGTAGTTTCCCTTTTGCATTTAATATCATTTATCAATTGAGAAAAAGCAAAAAAGTAGAGAAGATAGTGACCTATTTAAATATTAACTATCAAGATTAGATGTATGATTTGCTCAATTTTAGTGTTGTATATTTGGCCTAAATTTACAAGTCATGGGTTTTTGAACTGACTTCCTCCTCAATATTGTTGGTATCTTATTAGTTGTAAACTTTTTATGAGGATAAATATTGTTTATTTTTTCTCAAGTGACATGCATATCTATTCATATGCATACATACAATCTCATGTACACACACACACATACAGCAACACACAAACACATATATTTCAACTCCAGTTGAATAAAAACGGTTTTCAAATTATGCATTGTAACCCCCAACACCTGAAAGCTCACCTGATCTGTGAACATTTTAGGGGTTGTTTGAAGGGTTGTTTTTCACTAAAGTTTGTACTTTGGTACATGCATACGCTGTAAAATTCAAGCGCCTTCCAACGGCAAATACAGAAGTCAGGCACATGCAATGCAAACACTCAGCCTCACAAAAATACCAGAAATAACAGGAAAAACTGCAGGGTAAAATTTATTTGACAAAGTTGAAGAAATTCATGTGTTGTGGAAAAATGTCCTAAACATGTTCTGTGGTTGGAGAAACAAAGACTGACTTCACCTCGACACCATAACAGAGTTTGATTGCCAGCTGGAGAAACAGTGTTGATAAAACTTACAGGATATTTGTGTTGAAGTGGAGGTGGACATTTAGTCTGAGGTCTGTGATTATCTGTAGTATAAACAAAGATATAGCCTTGCCCTTTTGAAAAGGTCAGGTGCAGCATTTCCTAAGAAGCTGGGCAAACTTGAAGAGCAAGAAAGGGCAAAGAAGGAGGCATTCTTTCTGAGGGAATGTGGGATGCACAACCAGAAATGGAATGTCAGCATGGCTGCATGACCAGGTTAAAACAGGGGAAATAGGCATAAGCACAGTAGTCTGATGATGAGCAGTTTTGGCACTCCAGGTGTCAAGAAGTGGACGATGCATTATCTCTATCATACGAAATAGAAGAATGGGATTCTTTTCAGGATTGAAACTTCATGATTCTCCAATCTTAGTGGTATAGGCCACCTGGCAAAGGATAAGAAATTAAGCACACAATGCCTACGCCCACCCCTGATTTCCTGCTTGTAGGAAGTTCTTTAAGTACAAATAGGATATGCCACTTCGCTATTTGTCAGTGATTTTTGTAATTTTTTAAGTGAAATAATGTCTAGACTGAAACCAGGTTAATGTTCTTTCAACATACACACACACTCACATCAGCAAATCCCTACTTATCACTCCCATTTTATGTATATTTAAACTGATACTAAATGAGTGGGAACTGTGAGATTTAGAAGCCCCTAAACTGCTGTTTCTGCGAGCAGCAAATGAGGCAGTGCTATTGTTTAAATTCAGTCAAAACTAAGGCCCAGCCAGCCCCTTGGTCACTCCACCCAGTGTGGTGGGGGAGACAACTGGAAGAGTAAAAGCGAGGAAATGTGGGTCGATAAAGATAGTTTAACAGGCAAAGCAAACGCCATGCATGCAAGAGAAGGAAAATGAGGAATTCATTCACCACTTGTGATGGCCAGGCAGGTGTTTGGCCATTCCCAGGAAAGCTGGGCTCCATCTCATGTAATGGTGACCTGGGAAGACAAACACCATCGCTCCAAATGTCCCCCCATTCCCTTCTCTCACCCCACCTCTATATGCTGATCATGATGCCAAATGGTATGGAATATCCATATTCCATATGTCAGTTGGGTTCAGCTGTTCCATCTGTGTCCCCTCACAAATTCTTGTGCACCCCCAATTCCCTTGCTGAGAGGGTAGGTAGGGTAGAAAAGATCTTGACACTGCAAGGGCTGCTCGCAATAGCTCAGACTCCCCTGTGTTATCAACACTGTTTTCACCACAAATCCAAACTGTAGCCCCATTTTAGCCACCATGAAGAATATTAACCCTATCCCAGCCAAAACTAGCACGGCCAACATAAGAGGAAATAGTACTCCTACATGCTATAAAGAGATAAATACACTTTTATGTACTTCACCAAGCAGGGAGAAATTCAAGTCCAGGCTTACAGTTTTGTTGAACTGAGATATGTGTATGAAATATGTATGTGTGTGTGTATATATAGGTACTTTTTTTTATCACCAATGAAAGCTCTTAATCTCACTTAAAATTCTATCATATTCCCTTCAGTTCTATCAAGGACTACTAAAAACACAAAACAACTGTGGAATTCAGTATATTTTTTTCTCAGTGTGTAGAACAGACTATAAGGTGTGAATTTCTACTGTATTTTTTTCTTTTTGCCTATTTTATTTATTAATGAATCTGGATTTCTGTTTAACTTTATGAAATTAGAGGAAACCAAATGATTTGTGTTAATAATAATGTAATTTCTATATTTTAAAACTGATCAATCCTGACTAATAAGGATAGGTACTAGGACCATTCAGTCAATGATTCAGAAAGGTACAGAGCATGCTGGCATGCTGAGTAAGAGAGGAATGCTCAAGAGGTGTCAGAAGGTGACCAGGTGACAGATTTGTTTCCCAGGTGTTGTTGCTGGCACTGCACCACTGTGTCTACCTCGTTCTTTGGACGCTGTGGCAGCATGTGCACTCTGCAAGGCACAGGGCAGGAGTGATCAAGAGCTCATATGAATCAAAGTGATTGAAAGAGAAAGGAAGGTTAAATCTGAGCTTAGAGAATCTGTTTTACTCCATTTCAGTGTCTGCTGAGAACACCAACTGCCTGAAGCCATACTCTGTTAGGTTAGCTGAGCCTTTTCAGCAGTGCAATGCTCCCAAAAATCTGTCAGGAGTGCCTGGCTAAAAGCTATCTGTGACCATTATATTAAAATGTACAGTTTTAGTCTTTTTTTCTTCCCTCACTGGTAAGAAAAGACAACGAGGATGCTGGGACTACCTCACTCTACCATGACCTCTAGAACCACAAGCTTTTGTAATAGAAATGTCTTTCCAAGAGTCTTGTATCTAAAGACTTTGTATTGCTATACTAGAAAAACCCAGTGACAACATATGCAATTCAAGATTGCATTTAAAAACATTTTCAATGTTTTTAAGTATATTAGAGACATAAAGATTTTGTTTTAACTGTATGCATTTAAAAATATGTTGGACAAGTCAAAATATTTCATTGGATCTTGATTAATAATTAAATGGAGTCCAGCATTTTTCTATTACCAGTGAGATTTATTTTTTTCTTTTATTTCAGTATCTTCACTATCTTGCACTTCAGTTTTTCTTTTTTTTCTCTTTTGTAAATGTCCTGATACGATTTTAAACACCTTTTTATTTCTCAGTATTTTTTGAAAAAGGTAGGTGTCTGCAGTAGTCTTTCCTTAGAAGTAGTTCTGAAAAAGTTTCAGAAAGAAAAAAAGGTCAAACTTCAGTGTTAGGTACAGGCCTACACACAATCCTGGGACTTAGTTTGCAACCATCTCACATCTCTTATGACCATTAGTAATCACAAAATCAATCACTATTGTCCATCAGAATAGAGAAAAAAAAAATAATGCATCCAAAGATATACTAGAGCAAATGAAAAGATTAGGAAAAAACCCCAAACAAAATCCGTTTTGAATCACTGAGAAGAATACAAAATGCCAAATGGGAAAGATTATATTATAACCCTCATATGCTGAAATTCCCTTTAAGGCCAACTGTGATATTTACTGAATATACTGATCATTATTTCCATTCTGCATTCAACATGAAACACAAGTAGCATGACAGTAACTTGCTTTTCAGGATGATTTGTATTTTTCTGTCAGGTACCCTAGATTTAGGAATTCACTGTTTTGCTGTGACAGACTCTGATCTGATGACTTTGAGGTACTAACATAATGTTCTTCATTTTTCCCATGGCGACTTGAAGTGAGGTATTAAGGAAAATATAAAAAGAGAAAAATCCAGTTAGTCTCTATAGGAAATAGCCTTATATGAAACATAGTGGGGGTACATGCAGTTAAAGGTGGCTGGTAAGGTTATATGCTGTGATTTTTTAATTCTGTATTTCATAAAAGCATCTACATCTTGAAGACTGAAAGTAAATACACCTAAATACAAGTGAGTGCAGGCCTTTCATGAATGTGAACCCCCTGCTATTTTTAATATTCATTATTTCCTCCTGAGCTGTGTTTTATGCCAAAATCTTCTCAAAGAGTATGCTGTCTAAGGAACAAGCTGAGAGTAAAAGTTAGTACCAAGAAGAAAAAAAGTTGAGAAGAAACTAGGTATTTTGGAGTTATAAAGTGGTTTCTTGGGTCTTGCTTGAATTTTGAAAAATACCTCAGCATCATAAAGGTAATTTCTGAATTTCTGAGGACAGCAAAGATATTAGACTACCAGTAAGAATTCTTTAAAACCCCACATTGCATCAGTGGGAGTTCATGGGCTGAAAATAAGCTAGAAACCTCTGTTTAGAGCAGAATTCTCATGAATAGTAAGACCACAAATACCTTTTGGCCCTTTCAAATGAAATCCAATAAATTTTCAGTGGAAAATAAATTCTCTTTCATAAATTCCTATAGTACATTTGGAATACCTCTCAGGAAGAACCTCTTGCTGAGACTGATTATGTTTATGTCGTATATAAAGTGTGTCTGCAAGAAAGAAGAAAAAAGGTGAGAGAAAACAAGAAGAAATTAGCAGCTTATACTTCTTTATTGCTTTATATTTGTGTTTTCCATTTATGTGAGATTAAATACGATATCTAAGTGGAACAGAGATACATAGCCTGGAAGTTGAATTTTTTTTAATATCAAAGTTGGAGCAAAGTCTGGGAATTCATGATGGAAAGTTGCATGCTTCCTCTTTGAGCCATGCATTCTTCTTTCAACAGTCTGAGTATGCTTCTGCCATTTGTCCTCCTCTATAATCTGAAAGCCATTACAATTTCATAGAAGTTTAATGAAATGGGGAAAACAGTGTTACAAGTTAACAGGACAGGGGAGAGATCATTGGATGACAGATATGTAGAAATTTTTCAAGTAAATTTTTCATTGGATAAGAGATACTAGTCATTTAAACAGTCATTTTTTAATTTAATTTACTCAATTAAAAATCACTATTTTTAAAGCCTAAAGTTATGAAAATTAGAACTTTTTCAGAATAAAAGATTAATTTTGCTCCACATCACATTTATCTTGGCAGTATAGTTACTGTGTGCTTGAAGAAAGAGAAGTAAAATGATAATTATTTATGTGAAATATTTTTAAACTCAAGTATCATAGAATTATCAATTGCTAAATTAATTTTTTGTGGGTTTTCTTGTTTGGTTGGTTGGTTGGTTGTTTTATTTTTTTGGTTTTTGGTTGCAGTTTGCAGTAGCCAATCTCATACTCCTCTGGCACAGACAACTTTTCAGACCTTTTTGTTTTAGGGCACTATGAATCTGTGGGACAAAAGAAAAGCTAAGAAGAGAAAATAATGGGTCAAATTTTTATGAGCAATCTCTGTGGTCAGAACATTATAAAATAACTAAGATAGCAAAATATTTTTTGTCTGTATAAATTTCTATGAAACTTGATAAAGTTCATAAAAAATGTTTGAAAAACTGCATTAGTCAGAAAAGTTTGGATTAAATTCTGTATCTTAAGATTTTTCTTATGTTAATATAAGAAAAACGCTGTGTTTAAGCAAGTTTGTCAGAATGAATCATGCTAAAATGGGGTTCATGTGTTCCGATAATGTTGATCCTGGTATATTATGCCCTAGTAAGCTAAAAAAACACCCACAAGGTTTTATCTCATCCAGAAGCCTTTGACTTCTCACTGAATGCTCACAATACATTTGTCAGGGAAAAAAACCTGCCAGGAGAAAGCAGAAGACAAGTACAGTCAACTCACATTTGAGTAGAATACATTCCTTACCCTGGATATTTCCTTTTGGTGTGTTCTATTTTTGCTTTACCTGCCAAGTCTGAAATACTCTTTGACTCCCCTGCAAGACTGCAGTGGTGGTCTCAGAGAAGTGACTCCACTTAAGTGTTTCTTTGGCAAGGTCATAAAAGGATTCAAAAGTGTTTGCAAGTATTGGAAAATATGTTTTTAACAAAAAATAAAAGAAGTTTTATCTATATCTATATGATGTCTATAACTGCAATATATATATATATCCCTCCCTGAAGTTACCCTTCATTAGTTATTCGACCATGACATTCTACAAATTTGAACCATTAGGAGATTACAAAAAGATGGCAAGTTAAAATGGAGAATCACATTTTCAGAAAACTTGAGTTGAACTGTTCAAAATCATACCAAAACATGAAAATACTAATGTTTCAAGAATCTCCCAGGAACAGAAGTGCCTAGTAATTATCCCTGATACATGAGTTCCCTTCTCTGCTCTCCATTAACCCCTTCTAGCTGCTCTCCTGCAGCATAGCTGATCCTTCATTCAGCTCTATAGGTGTTTACCAGTTTCTGAAATCATTCCCATCCACGTATATATATGACAAGATCACTTTTTTACCTCCAAAAAAAAAGCAGTGTCTACTTCTTACCATCATGTTAGCAAGGAAATATTTGCAAGGAACTGGGAGCTATTTTTTGAGCTAATGTTATTTCCCACTTTCTCTCATTCCATATATCATAGTGCGAAATTGCATTTTCTCAAATGCATCTGAGGACACTGTTTAGTAGTTTGCTTGGTTATAAGAGAGGGTATCACTACCATTGACTTTGATCATGTAATCACATGCTCTGCAGCACCCTCCAAAAATATGACTATCTTGCCATATGAAAAAATAGTGAAACTAGCTTCACAACATTGCTCTTTAATCACTTCTGCAGCACAAAAACAAAAACCAAAAAAAAACACCAAAAAAAACCCCAAAAAAACAAAAAACCCACAAAAAAAAAAACTTCTAAAAGATTTTTAGAAAACTTCTAAGTCTGTAATTTTAATAATTACTGTTAAATGCTTCTGACAATTGAAATTGCTCAGTCATGTCTTGCCCTTGCTTGTATAGGGCAAGAAGTTATTAAATTTAAACTTTTAAAAAACAGAATTTGAAATATTAAGGCAAGCCACAAGTTTATTCTGTAAGACTTGATATATGGATTGACATTTTTCCCCACTATGGGTATTAATCAATTACTTATGCTCTTTCCTGCACACTATGGAAATACCTTCATGGCCACACAACCTCACTATTCTCCCTTTCCCTGGGCACTATTGGTACCTCAGTTTAGGCAAGAGATCTCTGAGAACAGAAAACACTGTTCCTTCCCCTGTGTCCTCTGGAAGTGATACTGAGAACAACAAAAGGTTCAAAGGCTCACAAGCTTCCAGTTGATAACAGCTTCTTCATCTCTTCTTGGGAATCCAGGCTGTCAGAAAGTGGTAGATTTAACATGTAAAAGTGGTAATAATTTAACAGCCTCTGCTAAACGATAGCATGAACTAGTTGTATTTTCTGGCTAGAAAAATTTATGAAGAAATGTGGAAAATTTATGAAGAAATGTGGAAAATATACAAGGAAATACTAGAAAAAGGCAATCTTGTTTAAACTGATAGTAACATGTATTATAAATGTTATTACTCAGAGATGCAACAGTTGATGGGCTTGTTAGAGACAGAATTCAAGAGCTTTTGATACATTTGGAACAGACATATATTAGGGAGCTATATGTGGCCTGTTTTGCTTCTGACTACTATAGATATAAGGGTCTTGCCTTGTAGATTGATATTTTCCATGATTTAGTGATCACTGAAAAAACATAATTGTGTGTGTGTGTGTGGGTGTGTGTGTGTGAGTGTGTGTTTAGAAGACAAAAACCCAGAAACAACTTCCAGTACACCAGTGGGAGAATATTAACATTAGCTTGAGTAAGCCAAATGCAGTCAGGAACAAGCCTGAGTTTTAGAAATTTATCCAAAAATGGTCATGAATTATGTACTGGACTTACTCATCAGTGTGTCAGATGAGTGTTCAGATTTAAGAAAGTAGGGGTTTTCTCCACAGATTACTACTGAAGAAGTATATTACGCAAATTAAACAGAAACTTCATCTTGCCTTGCTATCAACTTTTCATTTCTGAAAGAGATTCTACAGAAGGAATCAGTGGATAACCTCAAGTTCATGGCAGTTTTTCAACCGAATTGGAATGTAATAAAAATATTTTCAATTTATTGTTACATCATTATACAGTGTCTTAAGAAGGAGTTAAGTAAAATCTGGTAATTTTTGTTATGCTTCAATATCTACTATTTTTGTACTATCTTTTTGAAAGTCTTCACCAACTGTAAATGGTTTAAGATTATATATGTTTTGGAAAACATAATATTTGAAAGGATCAGATCACTGCCAATACATGCTATATTTTAAAATAGTTTTTCAATATCTTTTTTGGAGAGCGGGCCAAATATAGGAACTGACATTTCTTCATCACAGAATTGTGTTTTCTTTTCATTAACATATATGAACTGCCACAAAATTTTATTGCTTACCTGCCAATTTTGGCAACAGGGCTGCAGAGTAATCTTTATCCAAGACGATCTTAAGGTGGAAAATTTCTCCTTGTTAAAATACGTCTTCTCTCAGTTCCACTCTGTCTGTCAGCTTGCAGCTGTAGACTTCCACTTGAGTTCTGCCCTACAGTTCTGTGCACTTTCCCTCACTTTCTTTCTTTCTTATGAGTAATGTGCAGAAACTATTTTGGTGAAGACTGCTTTTTGCTTGTCATAACACAACTAGAGTGAGGTCTTTTAGAAGGATACTGATTTTTATAAACACAGTTTACAAAATTCTCCTTCATCTTCGTGACTAAAATCAGGGACATTGACACTTCTTCATCCCTATTCTTAGTAAATCTGAAAAAACCTCCCAGCTGTTACATAGAACACTATAATTTTGTGCAAGAAAATCACCAGTACTCTTACCATAAGTGAACCAAGAGTAGTTGTGGAAGAATAAACCAAGGATCTTTTATCTCAGGAATCTAATAATTAAAATACCAGTTTGCAATAGTGACTTTTACATGCACGCTGTGTGTGACTGTGAGCATGTATAAAAATTTCTCCACAAAGTTATCTAGAGACAAGAAGAAAAGAAGCAGCATCAACACCATGCTTTTAAAGAGTAGAATTTAAGTTGCTATCCTTAGTCTTAGAATTGATTTTTTTTCAAATGAACAAATAGCTCTCTATCTTTCAAGTGTCATAGTCTTTGATCCTGTGGTAAAAGGCTTCACATTTCTTCTCTAGTGTATTTGCAGGCTTTCTCTTTTGGGTTTTTTTTTTTTTTTTTTTTTTTTTTTTTTTTTTTTTTGTTGTTGTTGTTGTTGTTGTTGTTTGTTTTTCTTTTTTTTTTCTGTTGTAGTTGTTGATCAGCCCACTAGAAATCTCTTGTCCCAGCTAAGAAACAGCAAAATATTTTTTTTGTCAGAGAAGCAGCTCTAGATAAGTCATGAGGAGGTAGCACAGGAACAGAGAGCACAGGGAGTTGGTTTAGGATGAGTGAAAAAAAAGATAATATCGTTACAAAGAAAAGTAAAAGTAAAGAATTTCTTGAGAACCTTTATTTCTGTAATAGCTGAATTATAATATAATCTTTAATTACATTATCATGTACTTTTTCTATCTGCGAAAGTGAAAAATAGCACAACTTCATCAAATCTTAATGGGTTTACATGAAACCAAGAAATATTGTTTCTTAGATGTGTGATCCGGACCTTGCAGAATGCAAAAGTCTGCCTTCATCAAAGAAGCTCCTTCAATAGGGATTTTATTGAGAATTGCTTTTTCTTCAGAGTATCCAAGAAAATTACTGTTCCAGCACCTTGCATGAAATACAAGGCATATGAGTAGGAATGTACAGAAATTCTGATATTAGGAAGAGAATCCTAGATGTTCATCTTCCCATAAGCTTTACAGAACGGCTTCAATGGGATAAATCCCCTTGGTTTTCAGAGAGTCACAAAATTTATTGCCCATGGTGTAAGAGAAAGAAGCAATTGGAGCAGTTGCTGTTAAAAGAGTTTTCAGATACCCTTTTGATCATCTGCTGTCGTTTCCCTCCCTTATATCTAGCTCTGTCCCACTAGTCTATATCACTTGTCTCTTTTATTTATCTCCATCTCCTCTCCCAGGTTTTCCACCACTGTGGCAAAAAATGTATGTATTGCAAGGAACTCCTTCATTTCAACCTCCACCTCTATCTCAAGTCTTAATATTCTGTGGCTGGTGTGTTCTGTGGGGAGATCTGCCTGGTTTGGGTTCACAGCCCCCCTCAGCCTCCAGTCCCCCTATATACTCTAGGCAGGTACACACAAAGAGCATAAAAATCCTCTGCTAAGCCCTCATGATCTTCTGTTTGATTTTGCAGGAAGTGTGTTTTCATTATTCTGTTGTCTTTTCTTTTCTCTCCAAGTTAATTAAAATTAATTGATTAATTGTTACTCTGCTATAGCAACTACACAGCTGGAAAAGCACCAATCTGCAGAGTGATCATATGTGTAGAGCATGTCTAATTTGTTATCTTATGTGAAAAGGCCAGAACTCCTTTTAAATTAGCTTTAACAATGTGTATTTTCCAAGAGAAGCAGTTAAGATAGAGTACAACATAAGTACTCACAAGTTCTACCCAGCTTTCTGCAGCAGAGGCACTTGAAATCAAATGCACAGATGTAGCTTTGTTTCCAACCAGGCAACTTCAGGAATCCATCTTCTGTAAAAATGTTTTTTCTGGCTTCTTGAATTTCATATTGCCACTGGTACACCTGGCAGACTGTCTGGTGCATAAGCAGTATGCACATTAGGGGAAAAAAAAGCCCCAACTAACTTTAATGATATTCTGGCAACGAGAGCTGGGTACTTCCATAAGTCAGTGGTGGCAATTGAAATTACATATTCAAAACTGTACTTTCAGTCCTATTTGCATGCTACAATCAAACCTATTGCTCTTTGAAGAGGAATTTGTAGAGTGAATTTGTAAAAATTGGGGCATTTGTTCCAGTTCATGGCATTTGCAAGTATAAGTAGAGTCCACTGCTCCAGTGACTCGTTCTGGAACATATACTGATAATACCAGTCATCCTTATGTACTATATAAGAAACTTTAAATTGGTCAAAATAAATCTTTTTACATGATAAATATACTGAAAGTGTTGGCTTGATTTGAAATGTTTCCTTATAACTTCATTTTGTAATCAGTTCCAAAATTTTTCATCTTCTCCTGATTAAAAAATTTGAAAATACAAATTCCAAGTAATATTTTGCCTAGACAAAAAGTAATTTTGCTATTTGCTTTATTTGAGCAATTGAGTAAAGCAAAAAAAATTGCAAAATATCCTCTGGTCATTGAAGAAGTATTTGCTGTTGCTCGGAATATGGTAGCAAGATACACATATATTCAGCTCTGTAAAGTTCTTCCAGTATCTGTCAGAAGGTTAGGGTAAACCTGGGCTCAATGATTTTCTCTGAAACTCTACACTAATGCATTTGCTTTTTGTAGAATAACTTGGGTTTGTGCCAAGAGTGAGCTAGAAAATTAATGTCTGAAAGCATGTTTTCCTTATTTTCCCAGAAAATGGGGTAGAGGATGTGGTGTGTCTCTCTAACTAATAGGAACGAGAAATGATGAAAATTGAGGGGAAATGTCAAGTTATTAATTATTTATTTTAATAAACTATAGATTAACTTACAGACTCTTTCTAAAATCACAGACTTGTTCCTAAATATTTTCATGTGCATTCAAAGGTATAGTGTCATACCTAAGCTTATTCAATACCGACATAATATCTAATGTACTAGATTGGTTGAGTCATGAGAAGGTTACTTCCCTATTAAACACAGAAATTTCACTTCACCTTATGCTAATGTAATGATTTTGTGGTTAAAATTGTTTATTAACACATTTTTCCTCATTTTCTCTAAAGCTTAAAAAGAATATTCAGATTCAAAGGCATATGTCACATTTGAGCAAATAATTATTAGTACTTTTATCAGATAAGTTGATCACTGGAAAAAAATTGACCTTATCCTTTTGAGCAGTGAACATTAGCATTAAGGAGTTGATATTTTTCAAGGCCACTTTCTTTTTAGGAATACTTAGGAACTTACAAAACTTTTCAGGGAAATGCAATTTTTCCAGCCCAAAGAACTAAAGGTCAGACCTCACTGTTAACATAAATAAAGCTTCTGACATCTTAGCAAATGATAAGATAGATTTGCATACAGATTAAATTTAAAATGATTGCAGTTTATTTATTTAAAGGAAATTGAAAGCAATTAAAATACAATACAAAAATACATCAATGAAAAGAAAAATCAATATTCCTCCTATTTACATCTAATCTAATGTGAAAATCATCATTTAGGAAAAAAGAGCATGTTAATTTGGAAGGGAAAAAAATCACTTTCACCTACAAACACCACCACCAAAATCAGGTAAATCACATAATTTAAATAAATTATATTTCTTTTAAAAATGAGTAAAACATTCCTAAACCTCAATAGAAATCATTAAACATTTGCTGAAGTGATGTCTTCTTCATTTGCTGGGGTTAGATAATTTCATATTTGGATGGACATAGTTACATTACATTTATGAAGCCTGCATAATTTTATTCAGGTATATTCTTCACTGGAGAAAGAAGAAATCTCCTTTCCCTAAACAACTTTATTAATTGTTGGTGGTTCCTGGAACAAGGAACACAGAAGGGACTTTTAAAAATGTCTTTTATTGTCATTAATTGTTTTGCTAGGTTTTGTAAAGAGCTGTAGCACATGAAGTAATAAATTAAGATGTGATAGATTTGTTATAAATAGGAGCATCAATATTAATTGATTTGGGAAGATAACTCAGTTGAAAAAGCACAAATAATAACTTTAGCAGACATTGTTGACTTCACATGATCCATTCTGACATGGATCCATCATTGTAAATATGAATATCAAAGAAACATACACACCTCAATAATGAGTGTGTGAAGAGTGTGGACCCTGCATGCAACTGGCTGCATTTTTTCCGTTAGCAGTCAGTGCTTCTCATCAGTTGGAAGAATGAAAAGTGATCAATTTGTAGTATTGTCCAGTGGTGTCAACAGTTCAAGGCAGGGAAGGAAAGAAAGAAAGGATGGCAGAGTTACTGACTGTTTTTCTTCACCTCTTTAGAAAGATCAGTCGTGGATGGCTTTCTTGCAGGGGAGATGAACCTCACTCAGTGCCTCTGTGTGCTTTATAAGAAGGAGATAACATTTCATGTAATATTCTGTTCTTGATCCACATAATTATGTGACATTAAGCTCATGTGGGAGGCTGCCAATTAGTTGCTGTTCATATGCTACAAGCTCATAAATTATGGAAGGAATTATTAATGAAAGAGGATTTCGCTGCACCTTCAGGAAAGATGGAACTTGATGTATTATCCCCTGGATGCACCCAGGGTGGTTGCAATTGGTGGTTAAGTTTTTGGGGACAAAATGTTGACCAAAAAACAAAAACTTCTGGTATGACTGACAATTAAATATAATGGTTCCTTGGAGCAATTGTGGACTGTAATGTAATTCTGTGTAACTACAGGAATTTCAAAATAAATGTAATCTTTAAGAGACCATATCTAATCAATCCCTTCCAAACTCACCAGAGTAACAAAAGATGCCTATGAGGGAGAATAGTATATGGATATGTAGCATCAGTTGAAAAGTCACTGAATTACTTCTTTCTAGAGTGTCATTATTTCATATTTAATGTGTAAATGATGATATAAATCAATGATAATATTTTATTAAGGTATATTGCTTGTTTTGTAGTGAATGTACGTAGATGGTATTAAAGGTTAAGTCTTTTTTTTACTACAATTTAAATAAAAGGGTTGTGAAGTCACAAACTCTGTCAACTGACATTCCACTATTTAGTGAGTTGATCTTGCATAAGGGCTACTAGGAAGCAATTCTGGAATATTTAGCATTATATTAGACACTCCACAGTGCTTTTTCTGCTCTCCAGTTGCCTGCCCAGAAGGTGCAATACTTCTCCTGTGATCCTTGCCTACCAAATACCTCAGCAAACTGAAAGAGCATCAGACGTGCCTAATCTGTGTGTGAGCAGCTGAACCTGCTCCGCCAGGTTCAGCCTGGTGTCTGTGATAATGAGATATATACCGTGGCTGGGTTATAGGACCATATTTTGATTATTGGAGGAAAATAAAATGCAGGTAAATAATGATCTTTGGTCACTTGTGTTTCAGGTATACCTAATTTAAAAGGTCAAGATAATTACCATTTTCTTTCAAAAGTAGTACTTTTGAAATGTAGTACTTTTTGATTGTTCATGTTAAACAGTGAATGCAAGACAGAAGAAAGGCTATGTTTTACAGTAGGAGATTAAAAAAAAATATATATTCTGAAAATTATTTTAGATTGAATAATGAAAAAAATAAGTCTTTAATTCAAAGACTGGTCAATTTAAAACTAATTTGAAATGCATATACATTCACTAAAATTAAGGTTAGTGGGTAGCTGCATTTTTCAGATGATGTGAAATAGGGTGAGCAGGAAATTCTTATTAAAGCTTAGTAACTGGGCACTTTGGAAAACAGCCCAATATCTAACTATGTTGTAGTCATCTAAGTCTATGCAAAAATACGACCTTCAGATCTCAAGAATCTTTTCACTTATTTTAAATCATTACAAAGACCAGAACACTAAATGAGTACCTGTAGTCTGAGGCTCCTGTGCCTGAAGTTTCTGAGTTTCTGAACTCAGTTTCTTCGTGGTGTTTTGTTTCAGGAAGACCTTGTGTTCTCACAGGCTTGGCATAAACATCACAAGTGTTATTGTAACAAGAGTGATGTTTTGGATTCCTCTCTGTGGGATGGACCTTCTCTTTGTCTTTCAGTTTTGGGCCAACGGGACGAAGAGTTCTGGCACTCTTCTGACCCATGAGATGGCCTGCTCTAGAAGCTATAGAAAGGGGGTCAGTCTTTGAATAAAGGGGAGTCAGATGCAGTTTTTATAACAAGGTCTCATGTCGTCTGTTAATCGCCCACAGCGACAAGTACCTAATGCTTTTTTATTAACTTTTTATTTTGAAGTCATCTTCTATTTTGAAATCTTTAAAAACATAAGTATCAATTTTATGAGTTAGGAAGTCATGTGCAAATAAATGTCTGGTCCAGAGAGTACACATCCTTAAAATCTTTAGAGGTGGAAGAAAGCTTTCTTTCATGCAGTCCAAACACAGCACTCACCCCTGATGCTGAACTCTGGACTGATTTCCAAATAGTGATATGAATCGTCATCTGAACAATTTGCTGCATGGCAAGTCTTAGGATCACTCAGGAGAGAAGAGACCACAGAAGTTTCTAACACAACCTTTGCTCAGCCAGGAGCTCCAGACAATACTGAAATCAAGTCAGGTCACTTTGTGCTTTGTTGTGTCAGGTCTTGGAAAACCTCCAAGAATTAATATTCCACAACCTCTCTGGATGACCTGAATCATCACTTAATTGTCTTCAGAGGGAAATTTTTAAACTCAAATGTGGTTCCCTTGTTTCAGTTTATCACATTTAAATGTGATGTAAAATAGCAAGACTTCATTTCCTTGATGATTTTTTGAATATAAATAATATTTGAAAAAGTAGGGGGTTGTTGTTTGGTTTTGGATTTTTTTACTGTCTGTGCATTATCTCTTAAGTAAAATGCATCTGTTCTCCCTTCTTTGAATGACAGCAAAATGAGATTTAGGAGGAATTAATGTAACTTATTGATCATTTCCATCACTGGATTTTTTCAGTATCTACTTCCTACAGAAAAATACCCAATGCAAAACTGATTGAAACTGAGCTTTCCCTGAGATATCTGGGTATGTAAAAAATTGGTGTGTTTTGTTATATATTATATTACAACTTTTCCATCACAAGGACACTTTAATCAATGTATTGTTAAATCTACTGACTTTCCATCTACTCATCAGAAGGCTAGGCTGGTATGATTTATTCTCTAAAGTACATTGATGACATTTTGTCTACTAAAGCACAGGATGCACTTGCAGGGTTATTATAAATCGAGTTTTAAAAGTGCTGAAACCCACATGATAACAATTTTCATAGAGGAATGTCATCTAGATCCGTATGTATTTGAAAAATCTGTATAATGCATAAGTAAGGAAAAAAAAATGTTCCTATCTCAATTAAGAAAGTTGATAGATTGTAGTTCTATTAAGGAAGGGATTTTATTCCCTCTGCAAAAACAAACTATTCAGAAGGACATAATTTTTGAAATCATGCATAATATAGCAGGGGGTGACATCAGAGGAAAATGTGGCTTGTATGAAGGCAAGATTAAAGTTTAGAAGGAGAATTTCCTGAGTTTAGAGTGACTGGAGAATAATGTCTTATTCGCAGCTCTGTTCCTTCCTGTGCTCAGGAGGAGACATTGCCTATACTATTAAACTTGATCCTGATGATGTATATTGATGTGAAATACAGCGTACGTGAAATTCTGTGGTAGAGTTGTTAAGTGTTGCAATTCCTGGTGTGCAAAGTAGAAAGGAATCATGATTCCACATTTTACTCTGCAGAATTATTGACAGCTACTAAAAAAAAATAAAAAACAAGCAAAAAAACAACCAAGAAAGACAGCCCAGGCAGCACACCTTATGCTAGGATATAATTGCAATTTCCCTAATACCTAAAGAAAGATGCAATAATCACAATCCTCAAAATCTCACAACTTTTTTATAGTGCACTATAATTTATCAGACAGACATGGAAATATACAACTAAACAATTACTTGGCTGAGCATAGGAAAGGTTTTGTTCAAAGAAATGGAAGCATTGGGAAGATAATCCCTGACTTAGTCTTGACACGTCATCTCAGATTCTCCATTCTTTGAGCTATTATGTGCTGACTTCACGGAAATGGTTGACTTGGGGCATGATTACACATTTCATTGCACAAAGTGAAGGAACAATACAGAAGTCAGTAAGTGTACAATTCAAGTGGCATAGTATTCACAAGGAGTGGGGGAAAGAATATGTAAATAAGTGTTGAAAGGGAGAAAATTTGGTGGATGAAAGAAGCATTTATTTTTTGTTTATTTTGCTGGTCAACCTTTTTCTCTTCCTTTACTTCTAAAACTGCAGAGCTCTCACATGAATAATAGTGTGATAGCAGTAATTCTTAAAAAAATTGGACTTTTAAGTTGTTGAAGGTGTGTTTTTTTAAAGAGAGGAATTTCTGCTGGGATATTGATGTAAAAATTTTAAAGATGGGATCCTGAAATGAAATATAATTAATTTTTAGGTGATTATGATATTAAACAATGCTAGAACTCTTAAGTACAAATCTGTCTATTTGTATCCATGTTATGACTTCTGCAGGATTGCATCAGGCAGAGATGCTGTGTCTTGGGAGTACTGTTAGACTCTAGAAAAAGAGTCTAAAGAAAAACATGCACCAAGAAAGAACACATTAATGTGTATGAACTCCAAAATCTGAAAATCAAGACAGCAGAAAGGGAATCTTAGATCCTCTCCTGCTTACTTCCTTTCTTGCCCCAGCTGCAAGTTGAAGTCCCTCGCAGGACTGTGACACTTTGCCTTTACAATTTGACCATATTGGCAATAAAGTGGTGAGGATGACACTCTCCTCAGCCCCAAAAGCTCTTGTGCAAAATGGGTAATGCATGAGTGGGTGTTTGCCATGGATATTTTCTTCAGTTTGTGTTTCATGCGGAGCTTAGCATCACAACAGACTTACTATGCAATAGACAGAATTTTTGTTTTATTCCTAGTTGTTGTGCCTCTTTTCTACAAATTATATATTTTGATAATAAAAATATTTATTGTGGTTGATTTGTGCATGGACTTAAAGATTAATGTAAGGAAATGAAATATTTTCTTTTAAACACAGCCTCTGCTTGTCTGGGAGGGAGTTTGGTTCACCGAATAGAGTCCTGAACATACCTGAACCCCATACTAAGTGTAACAGCAGTGTATATCACAAAAGTTTTAGAATGAAGATTTAAGATTGTCAGAGGTCAATTCATTTCCTATCTCTGTTAGAGTGATAAAAATATGAAAAGCTAATGAAATAAAAACATCTTTTTTGACTTTCAGAACATACAAAAACTTTCTTGTAAAAAGCCACGAAGGAAAACTTAATAGGAAAAAAAGTTATGACTTCCTTTTACAGTAGTAAATTTGTGGAAAATAAATTCCTGACTATTTTACATCAAAATATTGTGATAATTCTCTCAGATTTGTCTATAACTGTTTTTTTATTACAAGTCACTAAAGCAGAATGAAGCACTTGTTCATAAAAATAAATAACATTTCCCAAAACAAAATTTTTGAACCCAATTTATTTTTAATAATGAGCTCTGAAATACAATGTGGTCTGTAAATATGTCCTTTAAAATATAGGATGTCAAAAAATATTATCTGCAGAAATGATAGTTTGCCATGCTCTACTATTTCTAAATTGATAGTGAAATTTTCTGTATTAAATTAAAGATATACATAAATGTTAATATATTTTAGCATCGTTAGAATTTCACCAATCTCTCCTTCAAAGGTTGGATTATTTGTGTTTGCTTTGATATAGATAATCAACATAAATAGATATTTCAATTAAGATGAAAACATCAGTATTGAGGAAAAAGGTATTTTCAGATATGACTGTTACTTTGGGGATATTTTAACTAAGTTTTTGGAATATTTCTAAAAATGTTGTTTATCTTTCTCTTAAGATAGTTCATAGAATTCTAATGATTTATTAACGTATACAAATAAGTGCTACATTTCTTATAATAAACCAGCCTGTTAGTGGCCTAGAACTTGCTACTGCTTCCACAGGATCTTTTTAACACTAATCATAATCCTGAAGGGTCTTCCAGAAGGTCATGTAATCCACTTTCTAATTAGTTATCGTCTCCTTATCACTAGCTCGCAATTAACTGTCGCTGTCCTGTATATGATCTGTCCTGTGACTCCTGGAGAGTGGAGCCCACTTTGTCTCCTGTACCCCAGCAGCAGCAGTGCCTGTCCCCAGGAGCTGGCAGAAATGAGGGTGCATCATCTGAAGGACAAACCATAGATTGTTTTTTGGGGAGTTTTTGAGTGTGATGAGGAAATAGGAGTTTACGCTTTTTATTTGCAGATTTCTGTTTTCTGAAGGTGGGTTTTAAAGAAAGCAATACTGCATAGACCAGAATGCAAAAAATAGTGACCACTTTCCAACACGGAAATCCTATCCTGCTCTTTGAGTGTCTGTTTCAAATGGAAAAACTTGCAGATTGGATTATGAAAATAAGGATTATAAATCTTTGACGTGACTTGCTCATACTCATTTCCCAGAACTCATTTGCCATAAGTGCATACTTTAGTGATTGTCTCTTCTTTGTTACATTTTTGAGAGTTTTTGAATAAGCTTCCCAGATGTTACTGAAATCCATCATCACCTGCAGTTTCTTTGTTTGTGCTAAGGTACCAACCTCTGTGCACATATTCTTTCACCTTCCAATAATAATAATAATAATAACAATAGTAATAGTAATAATAATAATAGTAAAAGAGTAGTTTAGTGACTGTTGAGGTTTAAAGGGCTAAATAACAGCATGGCAGGCTACCAATTGCTTTCATACAGACAGTAGATACAAATGCATTCACCATGACTTTCATTCTGAGCCATAAATTAAATTTTAGAAAGGAACATTGTAATCTAAATGCTGAAATTATGTTAGAAGTGAGAAATCAAAGAAATGGTGTCTAATCTTTTCCTTCATGACACGCTAATCAGTGACTTTTATTAGACACTTAACAGCAAATACTTACAAGTATTAAATATCAGAAACTCTTGTGTTGGAAACTGCTGCACTGACAGAACTGAGATGCCTCTAACCTAACCTTCACATTTAATCAGTACATTTCTCTGCTTAATAGTGCTTTTCTCCTACTGTTAGCTTTGTGATGATGAAAAACACATTTTGGTTTTGTGTCAGTACTGGAAATAGGACTTGCAATCATAAAATCTTTTGCCACTCTCTGCTGTACAAGTGATTGAACCAAAAATTCAGTCTGTCAAGCAACAGTCAATAGCCATTGTGGCAGCTGATTTCATGCTGATCAAGGCCTCCAGAGTGAAAGCTTGTATTGTCCTGGGAATGCTGATGTCCTCAACTGCCCAGCAAAGTTAAAGATGAGTAGAGTTAAATGTAAGGTAAAATTTGGTATACAATGATGTTTATGATGTTATACAATGACATTATTTATGTAACTATACATATTTATTTATGTAAATCATGAGGGGTATAGAATATAACAGTTACTATTAAGGTACTTATGCTACATTCTACATGGATAGCGGAAGAAGAAGGGACTTAAGGGACTTTCTTAACCCTTTTCCTTCTCACTTTACCATCATTAAATCCCTTATATTGGATTTCTATACATGATTTTTTGAACTTAATCATTCACTATGTTAGGGTATTACCGCTTCGTTTCTGGGAGTTACCTTGTGAGACAACAATGCTATGGTATTGGAAATGCTGTAGGTATAAGTTACTTCAGAATAAAACAGCTGCTTTATTAACAGCTTCAAATATAAGCTGTTTAGTTCAAAGGGATAATTCTGGTTTTGAACTGGAGAAAAACTTGCAAAAAATTATATTAGGGAAGCTGAGTTCTGGTATTATCAAACCTAGAACTGCTGAAATCCTTACCTTTACTTGTGTTTTCCATTGAAATGTAGAGCCTCTGAATTGTCAAAACAACAAACAACCATTTGAAAGAATTCTTTAGAGATAGAAAACAAGCTTTGTGGTTTTCTTGTCTCTACTGTGCTGCTTTAGGCACTTTCACAGATTCAGCCTAAACCAACTCAAAACCCATGGTGGCTGACCATAACATCTAGTCTAGATGTCTTTTGTGAAACCACATCCACCAGTCTGTGGCTGATATTTCTTAAAGAAAAAGAGCTCAATTGATTTGGAAGGCATTTCTACAGACTCATTTATGATGTGTTGCTTGAGCAGCCTCAGTGCTAAGTTGGAACTGGTAAATAGAACTGGAAAGCCACAGGACACCTGGCAAAGAAACAGTGGTCATTTCTTTTGCTGCAGCAGGCACATAGATGTCATGTTGGGATGTCACAGCTGAGGAAAAAACATCATTCAGTCTTTACTGAGGATAAAATACAATAGAAATTTCCTTGGAAAAGGATCGTTAGCTGAATCAAAACCAGGTAATTAACCAGATGGACTTCTCAATTTTATTTTTGAAAATAGTCAAAACAAAACAGCAATAAAGGAGCTCTTCTATAAATATAACCATGTTGAAAAAGCAAACTACTTTAGGATTGCTCTGGGTGTCTTCTTTCCTTGCTATTTGTTTTGTGCTTTTGTTTGTTGTTTACTTTTGGCAATGCTTCATGTATATATCTACAGGGAAAAACACTCCTGCTGTGGACTCTTCATATGTTCTTGCATATTCTGAGAAGAGGGAAAGTAAATTTTTTATAATTTTACCCATTTTTATGCTTCCAGTTTCCTTAAGATCAAAAAAAACCCCAAACCAAACAACCAAACAAAAACATTTCTGCTGTGCCACATAAAATGGTTGCAAGGAAGCAGTACATTCAAAGACAAAATCGAGGCAAGGAGTGGCAAGCTGAACATGTGGGATATGTCACACAAACCCTTCTGGGTGTGCTCGCCCACACACGGGTGGTGCAGGTCTGGGGCTGCAGAGTGTCGGTCTGGGGCTGGGCTGGGACTGGGGGGACATTTGGAGGGATATGGTCACTACTGGTCCACTCCTGCTCTGCTGCTGAGTTAAGGATAAGAATTTAACAGGCTTTTGATTGGAATTAATTGGTGTACTCTGAGGATGTAAGTGGAAGAGATGGGAAGAGGAGAGTAAGGGAGGAATTCTTACACTGAATTGTAGATGCTGCTTGGCTGGGTTGTTATGGTCCAGCTGGGTTTGTTGCTAGCGTTGGGTGTTCCTGATAAGGGTGGTGGGATAGACCTGAGCTCAGACTAATTGCCTATGCATAAAAAAACATATTACATGACTGAATGGAATGGAATTTTGTTTTGTTTAATGCAGGAATTCTACAAGTGAGTTTAAACTAGAAATTTTGAAAAACATAGTTACTTGTGTTTTGTTACATTCCAGTATTAACAAAATGGAATTCCAGTAATGATCTTACCTTTTATTCATTTTATCATAATTTTCCATATTTATGTTTGGATCAAAATTAAAGTCTTAGTTGAAAGCATTCTTTTGTGTATAATTTGCCACATATGAATAAGTGTGTGTTTCGCTCACTTAAACGCAGTTGTGCTTCAGTATGTTGGAGGATGGTATCTTGAGAATGACAAGTGGTTTGTGGCCATAAAACTTAAAGTGAATTTGGATTTCCAGGCATCATTATCATTTACCAGTGACTAAGACACATATATTTCTATTTTTATGTAAATGAAACAAGCAGCATTACCCTGCATGTGTGGGGTTCTGTACAGGTTCTCTAAAGATCATAATTTCACTGCCTATAATTAAAAGTTTGCACTGATGGCTTTTTAAATAGGTATTGCTGCTTCTTCAAAGTGTTAAGACAGTAAGGAACAGTATGTCTTGGATTACCATAAATAGAACAAGAGCACATTGGAGTTGTACCTTCAAACACTCCCTCCAGAGCAATGTGTCTGGCAACTTTTATAATTTCCACAGTCATTTAAAAACATAAACCAGAGAAACAACAAGGAAAATGAGACATATGTATAATCTGATTAAAGCTGTGTGTTTTTCTATTAAAAAATGGGCTTTTATTTCAAGAGAACAGTGGAAAAAGGTGGGGCCTCCTACCCAAAAGGGAAAAGTTCACAATAAACTTTTTGTTTGTCTTGAAGTCCAGTTATCAGAATAAGTCTATTACCTTTCATTCTACTTACTGATTAGATTAAAACACTTAAAGACATAAAAATAAGTGTGTATATTTTTAAATACTGGCCTAGAATATCAATCACAGACATGACTATATAATAAAAAAGGAAAGTCATAAATCAGCTATGTCGCATGTCTTGTCAGAATTTAGGACAAAATCTGTTGCAGGAAGCTGGAAGACATTCATAGTTGTTATTTTGGAGCAGTAATATTTTGCCAGAAGGGAAAATGCTTTGCCTCAAATCAGTGTCAAATTTTGCAGCTGAATCCAAAACTTTCTTATGACTAAAGTTTTTGTTTTTCTCAGTTAGTTTCCTGAACTTGGAATTCAGTAGAAAATAAAATAAGGAAACAAATTCCTTATTGAAGTTCAGAAATTAATTCTAGAACCACACAACTCACTATCCTGAAATTACCTAGTAGTTCCTAATGTCCCATGAGCCAAGCAGAAAAATACTAAGAATAACTCTATTAAAGTTGTACATGAAGTTGTGTGAGTATATATCATATATTTAAAAATATGTGATTTATATATGTATATATATATATACACACACACACATATATAAACACAACATATGTATTATTAAATATATAGGAATATTTGCAAATGAGACATGCCTAAAGATGGAATTAAATACAGTCCTTTAATAAGAAGCAAATAAAGCAAGGATGATGGCATAATAGTAGATACAGGAAGCAACTGTGGAGATATTAGGAAGACATTGAGTTTACTGTTGGGTTCTATGAACTTGGCAATACCAAGTCAGGAAACAGTTACATCTATTTCAGCACCGCAGTTTTGATTCCAGTCAATGGCAGACAGAGAAGAAGCAAGGGGCAACCATATTATTATATTTTTCAGGTGTACTCATATGCTCCATTAGTCAGTTATTACTGTCTTGACTCATTCCTTAAGATTTTTTTTATTCTCTGAATTAGGGGAAATGTTTTGAGCCTATGCAAGCTGAGGCAGTCATTTACCTGCGTGCACAGAGTTCAACTATGAGCAAAGTGATAGCATATTTCCTGTTTTGAAATTCTAGGCTGATGATTTCAGTCTTTTGATTCCATTTTTGTTTTATGACAAAAACTAAACACTCATTCCTTATTCTTCTTCTTCTTGGCATCCGTGATTTCACAGACTTCTGTTTCATGCCTGAGGTTTAAAGGCCAGATTTTGGTCAGAAGTGTTTGTATATCTTTGAGCATTCTTGCTGCCCTTCTTCGTTCTTTTCAAATCTGATTATCCTTTCAGGGTATGAAGACCATAAATATTTTTTTATCTTATCCTTTACTTATGATTTTTATATGTTTTGCTTTTATTTTTCACTCTTCACCCTTTTTACTGTTTTACCCTTTGGATAATACTTCCGTAGAACTTTTCTTTATAATTGCAAATCTTTGACTAAGTAGCAAGGTTAACAACTGGTATTTACTGACTACCAGTGATAACTCCTTTTCACTATTTCCATGAAACCAAATCAGGGTTGCTTTCTTCAGTGTGCACAATTTCAATGTGTTCAGTATTGGTTTATCCATTGTAATACCAAGTACTATCATCTTCTTCTTCTTCACCTTTTGACACTTTTCCCAACACTCTGCTCATTTAATAGAAAAAACGTTCATCTGAGGTTGGGACATGTACAAATATTCAGTGTTTTAACTGTGACATTGACACGTTTTTACCACAGAACATGGTATATCTTATATCTGTTCCTAGAAAACAGTTGTTAACAAAATATTAATTCTCACCATTGGCTACCCTTATAGGAATAAAATTGTATAGTAAAAGAGCTGAAGGATAGTAAGAAATTCTTCTTATTGTAAAGGAAATAGAAAGCAGATTTGATCAATGTGGCAGTCCATCTAATGTAGTATTTTCTTTCTGCTGTTGAAGATAGTATGTTTCGAAGAGTGCTGTAACAGACATATTTGCAACAACCCATTTGGAAGTGTATTTCTTTTTGTATTTATCAGACTTTACAGCTTGAAACAAGAAGCTTCAATCCTTCATCCTTCAGGTAATTTCAGTCTCTCTTCAAGGCACAAGGTGATCTTTAGCTGACAAGGGCACAAAGCTACGTTTTAAGGAGGCAGGTTCCTCCATCATTTTCCACACGAGTACATTTCATCTTTCCCTGATGTATGTGGCCCTGGCCCAGGTTAGAGATGGAGTGCTGAGCTAATCACAGGTCTGCTCCAGCACAGCAGATCCTATAACGGATGATCCACAACAAGTACAGAACTTCCTGTCAATAATACAAAATTCCATCTGAAAACATACAGTAATGCATGTCAAAAAACCCAATTGACTGTAATTGTAGGTCATTTTATACCTTATCCTTTTATAAATATATGTGCTGGTATGAATTTCAGTATATACAATACTGGATTTTATAACCTTGATTAAAATTGGGCATGTATACATGATTTTTTTTTTTTTCCTCGAAGGGAAAGTTATATTTTCTTTAATTTTCAAAAAGCATTTTTTTTTTTTAATAAATATTTTTTTGTCTCTGTGAAATGGAGAAGTCAACTCCAGCAGACAGGAATTTCAGATTGTTGTTACCATTTCTTTAATTTAAAAATGCCATCCTGATAAATGAAAATAATAATTATTCTTTGTCTCCAGAATACTTTCAACAACCAAATAAAAATTGGGACAGTTCGATTTCCTGTTCCATCGTGAGTAAATCTCTGTTCTGTGTTCGGTAAATCATTTGGCACATTCTTGACAACTGAAAATGGGAACAATGATTTCTTTCTAACTCACAGAGGTGGTGTGACAGACTTAAACCACTAATCACACTAAGTGATCATCTGATTAAAGATCTGAGACGAGTGATCATCTGAATCCAGCAGTTTTCTCAGTTAAAATCCTCAACTGTGCCTTAGTTAAGCTGCTTCACAAAAAGATACATTGATTCACCAGAAAAATCAAATATGTATTGATAGCTTGCATGTTTTATGGCTGTAATTTGAAAAAGATGTAGAGTGTTTGAAGTGTTCTTGAGTCATCTGTTTTAAAATTGTTTTCATTCTCTTACAGAGTTAAAACCATTAGATCATTTCATGTAACTGTCTAGAAGCCATATATCAAGATACTGCTTCAGGAAATACTAAACTTTGTCTGACTAGAGGATGACTTGTGGATTGGCTAGCACACATTTTTCAAAAAGACTCTAGTTTGGAATTTAAGCCATGTGAAAAGAATATGCTATTTTCATGGAATATGTGTCAATTACAGGAATTGAGGGAAGATTTTTTAATTTTTTTTTCCCCTACACAATATAGAGGTATAAATTCCAAAATGTATTATTCCTTAACTCCAAAAAGTATCTTCATGCCTCTTGTAAATTAAATTTGAAGCTTTTATAATTGTGCAAGTTGAAAATAGTTTAGAAGACATTTAAGTAAGGTTGGAACATTCCAGTTCTTCAATGAACTTTTGAGATTATTAAGCCTTTTTTATTGCAGTGTGGATTCACAGAAATAATCAACCTATTTCTACATAGAGTTTCCTCTAATTTCCACATGAGCAATTTAAAATTTTAAAAATTATCCTACATATTAGCCAATAGGGTGATCTGAATCAATACCATTTCCACATATCCTTGCCATATAGACTTAGGTATCCCTGTGAAGGGCAGTACTAGTCTCCAGTAAGTAAGGTGTGTTTTTCTTGATCACGCTGTCATTTATCGCATCAGTGCTCATATAATTCTGTAATTTTTCTTTTTTTGTTATAAAACCTTATTCACGCACTATGTTAATTATTATCTTAATTGCAAATTCTTATATAACATCCTAGCTTTATTTCAGTTTGCTACTTTTCAAAGTTTTCTGTGGTTCACTTGAAGATATAAATCACAGGACTTAGTTTTCTTATACAGAGTGCACAGAAAAAACCTTATTCAACTCAAATAAATGTTCACTGTCTTGCACCAAAAGGTATCCTAACTATCAGACTGACTCAAGTCTTTTTAACCAGCAGTGTGCACAGAATATAAAATACTATATAAACTCCTTTGCAGGTGAAGACATACAACTAAATTTTGCTTTCACACGAATGTTTTTAAGGACAGAACATGTGTGTATATGGTATTTCTGTAAAAAAAGAGGTCCCTGATGTGATGTTTTGCACAGCTTGCGTGTGAAACACCAATCAGGTAAAGAAGAAAAACACTGGTGGGTAATGAAATAAAAATTAAGTTTTGTTATTCTTCTTCAATCCTAATCTTTCTCAGAAGTGCTTACCAGAATGGTGGTGGCTCTTAGCAACTATTGCATCAGAGTCTACAGTCAGAAATGCAGGAATGTTTTCTCATGAGAGCATGCTGTTAAAAACAGAAGCTGTAATTCATTATATTCTAAAATTTTTAACCTTCTAGAAAATATAATTCTTCAGTATCATCCCCAGTGAGACATTTTCAGCATTAGCAGGTCAAATCCTTGTTTGTTTTGAAGTCAGTGTTCCTGTGACATATATTTATTTCTCAGCATCATCTAAATTTCTGAAAAATTCATCTCATCGGCCAGTTTAGATAAATACTGAATTACTTTATCACTCTGACTGCCATTAGTATAAGAAATTACTTTTAAACAGCTTTATTGAGATTTTATGCCCCGGATTAGTTTCTCTTAATATCTTCCACAGACCAATTTGTAGATTTGTTAATTTTGCATTTGCATGATAGTTCTGGGCAGCAATGCAGAATGCACTCCTCCTCCTGATTCTTCCTTCTTTTATCAGAGCATACCAAATTTTCAAACATTGATGCTATTTTACTCTTTTTATATTTGTTACTGGAACTCTTCATGTGCTTGGAGACTTTGGAAAGCTTCACATAATTGTACTCATCTGTTTTGAGGCTTCTTATATTTTTGTACATATTTTAGTTCTTTTTCAAGGATTTTCTAGGAACTACGAGCTCTTCTCTTATGATTCTTCATGTTCAATCAGTGTGCTTTCCAGTTTGCCATCTTGGATGAATATATACTGCAATTACAGAAGTCTCTGTGTGGATATACAAACATGTTTGTATATGCACATGCATACAGACATATGCATATGAACAAATATATGCACACACTCGTATGCATAACACATACAGAATATGCATATATGGATATTTATTAAGGCATTTTTAGGCATATAAGGAAGCACACAGGCCCTGGCTGCCAGAGTGCCTAGCTCTATAAAACTATCACAAAACATGATTTTCCTTTGGTGCTCTTTCTAAGGAGCTGGACTCGCTCTTCATGACACTTTCAGAAGTCTAGTGTACAGTAATATCTGTGCATCACTGTGACAAAGCACTTTTTTTTCTCTTCTGCAAATTGAAGTTCATTACATTAGTGCTGATGTTCTCTCAGCAGGTGGTCGATGTCAATTATTTTTTGCTTCTGTGTAATGAAAGCTGCTACATATTCATTTCAATTCTGTTACAGAGCTCTGAAGTTCTGACAAGCTGTGAGCAGTTCTTCAATCAGGTAAACTTACGAACAGCTTCCTACTAGTTGGAATCATCTTGTCCTGACTAACCTGGATTTCTCACAACTTGTCTCTATGTTTGCCTCATACACAGTTGAGGTTGTCCTTTCCCTTTCTCAATTTTTAGAGCTTGTTGAAGAAGACAGGCATCCAAACCTCACTTGCTCCCTTGCAACAGCTGTTTCCAAATGTTGGACAAGGTGATTTTATTTTAACAAGTGCATGCACAAGATAATTTTCATTGATCTGAGACTTGGACTATGAGAAACTTACCTTGCCCTTGTCCAAGCCAGCACAAAGTCTCTAGTCAGATCAAGCTGAGTTCTGTTCCTCTGGAAATAACTGCCTTTTTCTCAAGACTATGTGCCAGTATCAGTCATACAGACTCAAAACAACCTAGTCCTGAATCTTGAATAAAGAACTTCTTGACTATACATTATTCAGATGAAAAAAAAACCCAAAACATCAATAACACCAACCAAAAAAACCCCACAAAACCAAAAAAAAAACAAAACAAAACAAAACAAAACAAAACAATAAAAGAAGTAAAACCAAATCAGAATATGGTATTACATGAAAAATCTCTCCCAAGTCTTCAATCTGCTGCAGTATTCAAATTCCCAGATTTTGCCAGAACTTCGATGTATTCACACACACACACACACACACACACACACACACACACACACACACACACACAACCACATATATATATATATATATATATAAACCCTAACTCTGAATCTGTGGGAGGTTTTTTTTTAAATTTTCTAGGTATTAAAAAAAAAAAATCTGAAACTATGGATCTTCTTCCAAAGCCTTTGTTTGTCTTATGACTCATTAGAGGGACAATAACTCATTGGGCACTCATATTACACTGGCAACTAAATCTGTTGAGAAACATCCAAGTTATGCTCATATAAATCTCCGTAACAGCCAACTGGAGCACTCCCTCTACTATGTGCACACACACTGCCAGGCATAAAGAAAAGATGGTTGAAAAGTTTTACTTTGTATCCCTCTGGACAATAAGTCATCAGAATTCATTTTTATGACTGAAGACATAAAGAGTTTAGTGGCTGTGGAGCTGCCACTCTTTACCAGAGTTGGTTATCTGGACTTGCACAATGCAGTGTGCATTAGCTAGGTAGAAATTTGTTATCAGCAGTATAAAAACATCTGTCATGCAGTCAAGTTTAATGAGAGGAAAGCATGGAAGAAAAGATTGCAATCTAGAGATACAATTAGCTCTCTGGAAAAGAAGTTTGAGCCATATAACTTGTTCATTAAAACACAGAATGATCAACTCACACACTGGCTGGGGCAGGAAGGCACCTCTGGAGATTACCTGGTTCAAGCCTCTATTCAGAGCAGGGTCAGCAAGAGCAAGGTAGCCAGGAGTGTGTCCAGTTGGGTTTTTAATATCTCTAAGCAGAGAGACTCCACAGCTTCTCTAGACAATCCTTCTGGGCTTTCCTCCTCTCAAAGAAGATTTTACTTAGGTTTAAGTCTCATTTTGTGCCCTCTGCCTGAGAAAGGCTCATCTTCTTTACTCTCTCACCAGGGAGTATGATCCCTCTGAGCATTCTCTTTTCCAGACTGACAAGTCACAGTTCTTTCAGCCTCTTTTATGCCAGATGCTCTAGTACTAGAGCCCCTTTGCTAGACTCATTTCAGTATGTTCACATCTCTCTCACACTGGGGAGCCCAATACTTCAGACCCAGCACTTCAGATTTGTCTTGCCAGAACAGAGAAAAACTTGACCTGCTCTCAACACTTCTGCCTAATGCAGCTCTGTTTACCTTTAGACTTCTTGGCTGCAAAGGCAAACTGCTGACTCACGTCCAACTTTTGTGTGCACCAGGACATGCAGGACATTCCCTGCCAAACTGCTTTCCAGATGGGCATACACTGGTATCTGGGTTATTCCTCCCCATGGTCAGGATGTGTGGCCTTTACTGTTGTTGATCTCCAAAACTTTTGGTTCATTTCTCCAGCCTTTTGAAGTCCTTCTAAATAATAGGTTACCAATCTGGCACATCAGCTACTCTTTAAAGTTTTGTATCATCTGTAACATCACTGAGGGTGTGCTGTATCCCATCATCTGAATCATCAATTATTATGCTGAACAGTATTGGCACTAGTACAATTACCCGAGGGAGAATCTGTGTGATGTCATAGAGTTGACATTCATTGCTTATGACAAAAGTTATATTCAGACATTATATTAGAAACAACTTTCCTGCCATCTTGACTATCAGATCAAATTGTTTCCATTAGTTTTTTGAGTTGTCTTTTTCATCTATTTTTGAATAAACTCTTCTTATTTATTGATGAAAAATGTAGTGTTTAAAAACCAAAGCCTAACAACTTTTAAACTATCATGACATTGATCTTAAACTATGAAAATTTTGAATAATAATGTTCATGCTCTTTGTGTTGGACTTTGTTTCAATAAACCTAATTTCAGTTTTCAGTAGATGGTTGTCTAAAAGGCACATGATTGCCAAATGATAAAGAGAGAAGTTATTATAGTTTATGTTAATCTTCCTTTTCAGACCTCAGTGGTCTCTCTATTTTTTAGTTCAGAAGACTTTTGTATTTACTTTGCTCCATCCTTCAAGAAGTTCAATGATATTTCATTAATTAAAGTTCATTATGCTACCTGCTAGAGCTCTTGAACTAGACTAAAATTCATCTGCTGTCTTCTTGAATGACTTTTATTACTCTTTTTGATGTTGTGCCCTTGGAAATTGAACATTAGCAAAGATTTCTCCATCAGGGGTGACAGTGTTAGACCGTAAGGTGATAAAAAGGAAAGGGATGGAAGACATAAAAGGAAGTGTTTCTACATCTGTAAATAGTGCTGATACTACATCAGAAAATATTTTAGTGCCCAAGCTTCAAGTAAACCCTGCTCGTTTGATATCCACATGAACCTTTTTTTTTTTTTTTTTTTTTTACACAGAAACTGTTATTTTGTAGCATGTATTGTCCATCCAAGTGCACAATGTATTGCTGTTTTCTTGTATTCATGACTTAAGCCCAGATAGGATCCAACCACTAAATGTAGCAAAACATATTAGGAAATTGCCACTGTAATGCCTCACATATACTTGATAAGTATAGATCTGCAAACATACTTGAATCAGCATATAGATCATTAAATAGAATCAGGCTTAAGGTTGGAAAATATCTCAAAGAAGAGACACTCTGATAATTGTGCTTCTTCAGAATAAGAGGACATTCAGGGTAATCAAGTCTAATTCTTTTGAACTCTGGAATAACAAACCTTCATCTTCCCACTCCCTGCCAGAGGCAATTATCACAAGCCATCTTTCCTCATTGGTGGCGCAGCCCTATCAAGCCACACATTAGACTTCCAGCCAAAGTATTATCCTTCTTCCATTCGATAACTGTTTCTCTTTCATTAATTAACCAAGTCCTCCCCTGGAGTGCTCCAGTGGCTCTACATATAGGAAATGGGCAGACAGAGAAGTACAGACACTGTAGTATCATGGCTAATATCAATTTTCGTATATTTAAGTTCTTAAAAATACTTGTAGGCTGTTATTTTCCTGATCTAAGCAGAAAACGAACAAAGGAAAAGAGAGAGGAAAAGTATCAAGCTTGTAAATTTCACTACTATCTTTGCTCAGAGTAACTGCAGTTTTTAAAAATTTGCAATTAAATGAAGTATCAGTTAAAACCAGCAAAGTCTACTCTATCAATGTAGCTTTATTTTCATGGACACTGTACCTTCATGTCTTGCTTTTTCCTGTAAATTAAGTTGCAGTCACTCAGCGTTTCTTCTGCAGAGTTTGTAAGAAATTTTCAAAAGACAAAATATTCAAAATTCCACTTTTCCTCCAATCCCTAGTTCAGTTCCTTTCCCCCCTTCTGCCTGAAATTTGGTCATTGTCATAGTCTGTGCAATGGGAAAAGCCTGCAGGGCCTGCATAGTAATTGTGTTTCCAAGTAGTTTGATAGGATTATTTTTAGGTGAAACCTCAGGAATACCATTCAGCAATGCCAACTGAAAGATCTGTTACAGTTATTAAGCATGCACATAAATAGTGTAGAGTACTGGCTTCGTATAGGAAAAATAATGAGCTGCTTCCATGACACAGTGTACAGCAATGTTTATCAGGCTGTGATTTCTGGATCAAAGGAGGTTCTTAGGAATTCAGGAGTGCAGCAAAATGCCATTTTTTTTCTGATATGGAAGAAATACAGGAACATTGAAAATGTAACCTACATCCAGTACAGAGTAATTGAATTTTGTTTTGGCATTATTTCATATAATGGATGGATATTTTTTTTTTTTTTTTTTGCATGTGTGTGCTTATGCATGCATGTACTATATTTCTGTGTCTGTATGTTTCTATATTTTGACAAGGTATCCTGAAAATTTGAAAATTGTGAAAATCAAAGCAGTTGTTCCTAATTATTCCTTCTATCTCTATCACAGCATATCAAGTGCAATAATGAAGAAAGTCAAGAACTGTGCATGCCACCAGCAATATCAGTGCTGAGGAATTCATACAGCTTGTCTGATCCCTCATCAATTTCTTTCCATCAGGTCAAGAACTAGTTCAAAAGAAATGATTCTCTTCAATGGCAGTGAATGTGAGAGGATGCCCTTCCAGACACTGCTCATTCTTTAATTTTGCTTTTAGAAAGTTAGAACTAAAGGCATTCCTGCATTCCCAAATTTTTGTGCCAGATTTGAATCACACTGACAGCCATTATGACCAATATTTTTTCCTTATTCATATGTAGGTCAGAAACAAACTTTACCCCCAAAAGCTATTTTTTTTCAACTTCAAGAAAGGAGTCTGTGTTGGATTATGAGTTTGGAAAAAGAAAAATTGAAAAAGTTTATGAGACAACATTCCGTCTATAAGACATAAATAAGTATTCTGGCTGACTCCTTTTACCCTCAATCTAAAAAGACTAAAATACATTCTCTTGGACTTCTTCACTCTACTTGTGTATTTATATGAAGGATTATATTGAATTATTTAAAGAAAACTTATTCAAGTTCTTAGGGGAAAAGGCCACACTGTAATGATAGCATTGATTTTAATTCTAAATGTCTTCTTTTGTACTTTTATGTGTAATATCTATTTTCTTCTGTAGATTCCAGTTTGATAATGGTAATCCTTCACAATTACTTTGAGAAGATAAAAGGATAAGCCCTTATAATGTACTCCCTACATTCCTTCACTCATACTTATTGCAGTAACAGAATAAACACTTAGCTTTTCCTTTAACCTTTAATTTCTGTTTTAAAATATGCCAAATGGAATATTTGAAAATACCGCTATCAAAAATTGAAGCTAACACAGGTTCTGGCAAGGATCATCTCTTTCTCAAACAGGGAAGAATGGGAAGAGGAAAGTCTCCTGCTTCTGAGGAATCCTTTAGATCAGTTCAGCCAAGTCGTGCCTCATGCAATGCTATTAAGATCAATAAGACTTGTAATAGAGTGACTTACTGAAGTCACTTTGGATAAATTATTTACTGAGAACTTCACATTTTTATGGCATTTTAAGACAATGATTTAACAAATCTCAAAGGCATGTCAATTTAAATTATTGATCCAAAGCCTGGAGTTTCAGCTAATTATACCCAAAGATTACAGGATGAAAGTTTTCAAAACTAGGCTAAAAAGTTAGGTGGATTAATTCAAGTGATCTATAACATTCCCTCCTTAGGGTCAAATTTAAAACACTCTGGAAATGTCCTTTACAGTAATGGCAGCACTTTTGCCTCCTGCCAAAACTGGGAAGGGTATAAAGCCTGAAGAGAAATGATATGCATATTAGGAGAATTCAGCAAATATCCTTGAACTTCATTCCCCTCTCATGTACTCAGAAGTTTAATTTATTATCATATTGCCCTGAAGATGTAATTTCATTTGAAATAATTCTGCTGTAATTTCACCCTTTTTACACCTTTAACTCTTTATTTTGGGACTGTATCCTTTTTTGAGTGTCAAATACCAAACATTTAGAAAAATATATATATACTGGTTATAGTTAATGAAAGAAACACATAAATTTGCATTTAAAATGCAAAAATAAAAGCTAGTTTTGGCATAGTTAAGAGAAGGACAACATAGCATAGAACATTTAGAAAATGCTGAAAATAAACCAAAAACTACTTTACAACCTTCTTTTTTTTTTATTTTAATCTCAGGGAAAATAGCTTCATTCAGCTTTACGAGTATTTTTGAGAGTCCTATATCCTTTGAAAATATATTTTTAGTGGGCAAAGGTTAAATATATTGCATTCTACTATACAGCTGTACTGAAATACCCTTGTTAAAGAGAGCCTTCAATAAATGCTACTTTGAAACTGAGCCTGAAAAATGACAAATCTTAAAGCTACTTTTTTTTCTTTTTTTATCTAAAACAATAAGTAATCAGCTGTTCCACCACTGTCCACTCTTGCCTGAAAACCCTTTTGGGAAAAAGTGTGAAAAATTAGTGGAGAATGAAATAATTTCTAGATAAAATTAGCTTTTTGGTTAAAGAAAACAGAAGCAAACAGAAGGAGAATAAACATGATTTATGTTTTATGTTTTGTTCCATATGCACCAATTACAAACAAATTTAGCTGCTGGTGGCCAGAAACCCTAAGGATCTTGTGATGTGTATTCCTGTTTGTCTCTAATCCTATATTAAATATTGTACTGGGGCCTGTTAAACATTGATAAGCTTTTTTGTACTGTAAGGTCCTCCAATATCATTGTGCCTAAATACCATAAAGACCTGGATTAGGTTTATGCATTGTTATGGTGGTTTAGATACATCTTTGCTCTCAGTCTTATCTTTCCAAGGGAGAAAATCAGCCTGACTGTATAGTAATATTGGTATCATTGTAGTGATTAGCTGTTCAAATCTGAAAAACAAGAAAATAAAAAGCAATTCAGTGTAGTTTTCTGATGCTCATTCTTTACTATCAAAGGAATTTTGTCAGTGTTTTATGGGAAATTTACAAAAAATTTGCAGAATTGCATATTCATCATTTTTTGTGTACCTTTGTAAAGATCTCTACTTTTTTTCGACTTGTACAATATATTGTTTCTCTGTTTCCTTTGTTTTTCCTCAGAATGAGAACGTTCTGTTTTGATTAAATATTTATTTCCTCGCTGCCACACCTTTCTGGCTTTTTAAATATATGGAACAGAACTTAGTATAGGTCTAGCTTTAGATTTTTCTTTTTTTTCCTAACGGATGCTTTTAAGGGCAGAAAAAAATCCAAGAATATAATCAAATTACACCCAGACTTGAACTTTCAGTGCCATTTTTTGTATTTTGGTTGATTGATCCATACAACCTTTATATGTACATAAATAGTATGTGTTTTTATGCCTGTTGATACAAATCATCAAAGGACAGACATAGAGACTATCTTCTGAGTGCAAATGGGAGGACAGAATGCCACCACATATTTCTATATCTGCAGCTTAGAGCATTTTAGTTTCCATCTCCAAAACCAGCAGCTGTTGTTTAGCCTTCAGTATCTTTCTGATAAAGCTATACTGCTAAATACACAAGAAGTGTGTCCAATATGTCTTTACTCACTCTTCACTTAGATGTGCTGGTGTGTAGATGATTCCTGGATTTCTAAAAGCAGCTGATTCCAGGGATATTGTTCTCTGTATCTCAGGATCACAGTTGTTCAAGGCAATTTCCCTAACAAGATAAATATATTTGCTGACATCTGTAAGTGGCTTACTACCAAGTGGGATGTTAGCCTGATTATTCTCTACTGTTTAACAGAATGACACAGCTCTCTTCAGAGCATATGATTTCCTGACACAAATTTTCTGTTCTTAACCCTTAATAGCACAATCCCCTCCCCCCACCAATAATCAGCTACCATGAATATTTAGTAATACCTGTTTGCTCATTTGCATAGCTTTGTCATATTAGGATCAGAGAAATAAACAGTCCTTCCAAAGGACACTCATCTTGATATATATACATTCAATTTTCTAAACAAGGGAATATAATGTAATTTTTGAACTTTAGATTTTGAGCTTTAGAAATACATATGGGAATCATTTATGTGTTTCTGTTTGAGATCACAGCAATAACAGTTTATTTTATAACATCTAAACCTTTTCTATTGTGAATTTATAAATGTCAGTACTTTAAAGAATTAGAAGTATATAAAACACAACAATTTAGCTTTTGAAATTATTTGCTTGAAAACCTACAGAAAGGTATGGCAGGCTAAAATACAAACTTAAACAACAAGAAACCTGAGTTTTCCTTTTCCTATTTTAAACTATCTCAGGACAAATAAATAAGTAAAAGGACAAATTAATATTGAGGAGAATTTCAGAAGCAGCACAATGTCTTTATTCTGAGTAGTAAATATCCCTTCTCTTCTTAAAAATCCCATTTCTGTTTTCAGTCAAAATAATAAGCTTTCTCAATCATTATTTATTTTTTAAGTTCTCTACATAGTTCAGCAAACATTCCCAACAGCCTGATGAAGTAGGTCATAGAGGAGTAATGCTATTTTTTTTGGCACAGTGTAGTAAAACCCAGAACAAATTAATTGCTTTCAAAAACCCGTGCCAGTAGAGAGCTGTGCAGCTCCCATATTCTGAGGTTATATATACGTTCATTTGCTTTTAAACATGGTTGATAGTAAAGCCAGAAACTTATATGGAGTCTAATGTCTGCTCTTTTTTATTCTTTTTTTTTTAATACTTTTTTGGGTTTGTTTGTTGTGTTGTTTTTTTTGTTTTTTTTTTTTTTTTGTTTGGTTGTTTTTTTGGGGGTTTTTTGGTTTTGTGTTTTTTTTTTTTTTTTTTTTTTTTTTACTTTTTTTGTTTGTTTGTTTTGGTTTGGTTTGGGTTTTTTTTTTGTTTTGTTTTGTTTTATTTTGTTTTGTTTCTTCTGATCATGTTTTGGTCTTTTTCCCCTCTGGGTATCTGGGTATAGCTGTCCACATATTTTTTTTATTTCTTCCAAAACAGGATATATTATACTTAAATCTATATGCCTGAAACAGAATGAAAAATATAACCATCAAATCCCCAAATTTATATTCTGTTACTTAATGGATGTAATGCCTTGAAGGACTATACCAGCTCTGGCTGATACAAACTTCTGCTGAGAGACTCACTTCTGAAATTGGAACTTCTATTTTTGGTATTGTCTATTGACAAGTTCCAAAATATTTAGGTTGTGCCTGTGTGAAAACATGTCTGAAAACACATGAAACAGAGGTAACAGAGACAAGCTGGATGTGCAGTGGAGTGACCTGTCCTTGGTTATGCACAGCCCCTGAATCCTACTGCTGCTGGTCAAGGCATTCCCATAGAAACTACATTTTCATAACATGGCAAACATGTTTTGACTGTTCTTTTTAATTCCCTTTCACTGTGATACTCCTTTAAACTCTTCTTCTTTCTCTTTCTCTTTTCTTCCTCTTTTCTCTTTTTCTTTTCTTTTTTCCTTTTCTTTCTTTTCTTTCTTTTCTTTTCTTTTCTTTTCTTTTCTTTTCTTTTCTTTTCTTTTCTTTTCTTTTCTTTTCTCTTTTATTTTATTTTATTTTTTCTCTTTTCCTTTTGGACATAAAGCCAATAGCTCTGGAATGAGCTGTGTCAGTCAGCTTGACAACTACTCACAGGTGGTTTTTTTTTTACTTCCATCAAATTTCATATCAACCAAGGCATGTTGCTGACTAAGAACTTAGCTCCACAAACTGAGCTGCTGCAATAACTCACTGCTGCTATTGAAATCCTGTTGCTCCATCTTCACTGGTCTCAGCCCTGAAGTCCTGCATCATTTCTACCAATTTGACACTACTGTTAAAATAAATTCCCACTCAGGAAGGCAGGAGGTAAAAATAACTTGAGATTGCAACAAAGAGCCAGGCAAAGAGCAGAAAACAGTTCTTTATTCACTTCATAGTCCTGTGAAATTGAAGGGAGAGGGCAGCAGCCTGCCTATTTTCATGTGACAATGCTGCACTTTTCTACACAGAGAACACTTCTCATTTTCATCACCAGCTTAAAAAGAAATTAAAAATATATATCTGTGGGGTTTTTTTTTGTTTCTTTTTTTTTTTTTTTTTTTTAATTATGAGCACAAAAAGTTATTAGACACTTAATTTTTATTACACAACTAAAGGATAAGGACAATGTTCACCTGAACCTCACTCAGTCTTTCCATGTTTACTCTCTCAATCTTATTGGAATATTTACAGTAAATTTGGGGGCCCATGCTTCCATGTCAAAAGTGCATGTAAAAGAAGAGCAAGTATATTTTAGAAGTTAATAAAAGACAAATGATACTTGAAGACTCGTAAAATATATAGTTCATCTGTGAGCAACTTCATGGTCAGTGACTGAAATAAATTGCTGTTTTGCCTAAAGCTTGTATAATCAGCAAAATCATGATAGTGTTTTCTAAAATTCTTAGATTCAAATTATTTGGGTGGTGATCCATGAAGTTTTAAATATTGTCTGTATTTAAAAAAAAAAAAAAAGAGTATTTGATTGGTTCTTATGAAACAGCTTTTACTACAATGTAGTAATACCTAAAAACAGGTATTCTTGTACTTCTGATATTGTGGTTTAACTTACAAGAAAATAGAGATATAGGCTGCACATTAGACTGTGTCTATTTCTATCAAATTGCATGAGTGGATGAACTTTTCAGGTGAAATCTGAAAAGTTCAGAGTTTTCGAAAATATTAAAAAGAAAGGAAGCAGATCGTGAAAGAAAGGAACATATACATGGTGTTATTTAGACTCCAGAAATGCAAGTCACATAAAGTTCATGTGGATTTAGTTGAAAGATCTTTTGAGTTATTTGTGCTATTGTGTTTTCAGTCTTCTGAGTTTCTGATGAATAGTTTTTCAAAATAAATCTCACATACCTGTTGTGCTTTTTCATTATGAGGGTGGCAAAGTGAATTTGTTTCTAGAGTGAAATTCTTTAAATTGATGGGAGCACTACATAGATCTAAAATAATAGAATATGCATTTATAAAAAAATGTCATTCATAAAAAGAGTTTTAGAAAGGAGTTCTCTTAAAGTATTCTACTTTTTCTGTAGAATATTTTATCTTGAACTTTGGGAAATGTTTATAGTTTCTAAGATACAGGGTTTTGGTGTTTTGGGTTTTTTTTCTTTCTCTTATTTATATTGAATACTTCTTATATAGGATATAATTCTACTGAATCAGGAACCTTGTTTATCAGATAGGTGAATAGGTACTACTCCACAAAAGTGATAGAATCTGTTCCAATTGATTTTTAGCCCAATCAAGCAATTCCTTTTCTTATATATATGAAAAAAAAGTGAGGTTCCATAGTCCTATTAATTCTTCAAAGCAAACAATAATACATTTTCCATCCCTATTCATAAACAGATCCTTTACTCAGGTACGCACCACCATAACTACAATTTGCATCAGTAGCAGCTGTGCATGTGTAACTAAGAGCAAAGCTTGGCCCTTACTCAAAATCATTTTCTGAGGTAAAAATATCCATTTATGATTATTCAGTTTATATTTTAGAAAGCCATTCAGTTCTCTCTTTTCCTTCAGCACCGTATCACAAATTATAAACCGCCAGTAACTTTGTTGTGTATCATTCCATTGCATTGTCAAATTAATTAATATGTATTTATATTCTTCTGCAAAAATCCATCATATGTTCTAGGCAAGTCTTGCTGAATGTTCTGAATGTTTATGAGACAATCCAAACATCAAGCTCTGTAACCCAACAAATGCATTATTGACCTTGCTAATGACAGATTTCAGGCTTCACAGTAGCTCCGCAAATCCTCAGGATCTTTTAGGCTTTGTCAGGATTTCTCTTGGCCTGCTCAGAGCTATGTTTCACAATGTTCAGCTGTAAAAGCAATATTCTAATGACCTATTTTCTAATGGCTATTTCCTAATTTGTTTTACTTTTGCTGAGCTTTGTGTAACCAAGTAGTATAACCATAATTTTTGTATAGATAGTACTACTAGTGTAGAATGAACTATTTATGACTATACCATAATGATGCAGAGTAATGGAATAAAAGACAGGGAGTGAAGCAGAGCCCTTAAATGTGAGGAAATATCGTACAGTGTAGGGAGCATACAGGGATGGGATGATGACAGAGGGGGCACCTGGTGATATAAGGACCCTCAGGACTATAAAATCTCATGAGTGGTTAAGTACCTATAGTCCTGGATTTGGCCCTGATTAACCAATTTTTTAATATTGACTCAGGATTAAGCCAATGAAAAGCGTAGATACGCCTATTGTGAGCATACCCTTTTAAGCCAGAAACACCGGCACTAGCTCTCTTTCTCTCTTTTGGTCTGAGTACAGGTAACAGGGCCGGGCTGGGCCGGTCCCTCCAGCACGGCCGGGCTTTTCCGGGGGCCGGGTCCCTTCTCAGGAGGCCACCGGGCCCCGTCCCGGCGGGCCGGGCCTTCCCCGGCTCCGCCGCACCGCGCCGGGCCGGGCCGGGCCTTCCCCGGCTCCGCCGCACCGCGCCCGGGCGGGGCCGGGCCATCCCCGGCTCCGCCGCACCGCGCCCGGGCCGGGCCGGGCCTTCCCCGGCTCCGCCGCACCGCGCCCGGGCCGGGCCGGGCCATCCCCGGCTCCGCCGCACCGCGGCCGGGCCGGGCCTTCCCCGGCTCCGCTGCACCGCGGCCGGGCCGGGCCGGGCCTTCCCCGCCCTGCTGCACCGCGGCCGGGCCGGGCCGGGCCTTCCCCGCCCCTGCTGCACCGCGGCCGGGCCGGGCCGGGCCTTCCCCGCCCCTGCTGCACCGCGGCCGGGCCGGGCCGGGCCTTCCCCGCCCTGCTGCACCGCGGCCGGGCCGGGCCTTCCCCGCCCTGCTGCACCGCCCGGGCCGGGCCGGGCCTTCCCCGGCTCCGCTGCACCGCGCCGGCCGGGCCTTCCCGCTCCGCTGCACCGCGGCCGGCCGGGCCTTCCCCGGCTCCGCTGCACCGTGGCCGGGCCGGGCCGGGCCGGGCCTTCCCCGGCTCCGCTGCACCGTGGCCGGGCCGGGCCGGGCCTTCCCCCCCCTGCTGCACCGCGGCCGGGCCCGGCGTTCCCTCCTCCGCACCGTGGCCGGGCCCGGCGTTCCCGGCCATGCAGCCCTGGGCAGCGGCTGCCAGACGGGCCGCGGCCGCTCCGCCGGCACAGCGGATCCCGGTCTGGGGCAGGAGAAACCATCAGCCTGCCCAGCACGACCGCCGGAGAAACCTCTTGGTGCAGCAGCAAGTGGCCGAGGGGCTGTCCCGGACCCGCTGAGAACCATGCGGCTGAGAGCAAGTGGTGGGTCCGCAAGCCCCGAGTGAAAATGTAAACACTTTCTCGACCAGATGAAACTAACAAAGCATGAATTCTGCCCGGGTGAGAGAAAGAAGAAAGCCAGTGAGATGCGAAGGGACACAGCGTGAGTGAGACCTAGTGTCAGGAGAGACAGAGAAGAATCCTAGGTTGGAAGGGAGATTGAAGGAGTTGCCTGGTTTTAGGCTGGACTTCTCTTGTAAGGCCATAGAGAATGGACTAAATACCCCTGTAACATATAGAATGCTTTTAGGGGAATGCAAAGCTGTAGTCATAGCTGTGAGTTGATGTAATTGTGATCTAATCTCCATCCGAACAGAGGAGGACAAAGAGAGAGGATGCTCTCTGCCCAATGAGAGAAGGTGACCTCTGTTTCTTGAGACGATGGGATAGATGAAGAGAACTCTTGTTTTATACTAGAAAAGGCATTCTTAAACTGTACCCTAATAAGCTGCTATGGCCCATGAGCAGCTCTGGGAAGGCTGTCCGAGGGAGGGACTTCACAATGCAGATTTTCTTCCCCCCAGGCAGGCCATTCGTGAAGCATGAGAACAAGAGAACTGCTATCTTGTAGAAAACCTCTATGATATACAAGAGAGAGTCCTCTCCTTTGGGGAATTGAGAAATGATTATTCTAGGGTGGTAAACTGACTGAAAATCCCAGGTTTTGTCTTTTTGTATTGTCAGTAGGAAAGTGAACAGTTGGTGGGGAAGGAGAAGTGTTTTGAAGGTTTCATTCTGATTCCTGTTCTTTATTTTTTCCTTTTAGTGTTAGTTAATGTAATTTTTATTACTTTTAAGTTTAGCCTTGCATTTGATTGAGAAATTTCAGATGTGTGAACCAAAATCACTACATGAATTGGTGTTTCTGCCCAGTTTCAAACTGAAACCACTACACCTGATAGAGAAATATTGCCTTCACACCGTTATAAAAACATTTTTCTAGAAGTAACAGGACAATAATGAGCAAGTATGTGAGATAGGAAAGATGCTTGTTTGACATATGGGAAATTAGGATATATTAGCAACAAATAATCCACCACAAAACCCCAACAAAATTTAACCCAAACAAAAGAAAGAAAAACAAAACAAAACAAAAAAACACAAAACCAAAAACAAACAAACAAAAACAAAATACCCCACAAAAAAATCCACAGGAAAAAAAAACAACAATCCAAACATGCAAACAAAGGAAAAAAAAGTTTAAAATGTATGAAAAATGAGGAGCAAGGAACATCAACATGATGCACCTGCGGAATGGATGTGGATTGCTGATGACATGCTACTGTGTCCCCCTCCTGCTGTGATGCTGCAAGCACTAAAACCTATAGAAGCAGTGGAGGAGGAAGTACAACCCCACAGAAGAGTACAAAATCCAAGAAGTTTCTGCATAGCAATTGTAATGGTATTATTTTTGAGATTTTCCTCTGAAATAGTTTTTTTTTACTTTTTTTTTTTTCTTTTAGTTTCTGTCATACATCTAAATAAATTCATGATACTGTATAAAAGGTGTGGGGTTTTTTTGTTCTGTTTGAAATGAATATTTTGAACATATAATGTTTTTCAGTAGAGCATGCAGTCCCTATGTTTAAGTGTAGATTGTGCCATCTGCTTGTGCACTTGGGGAATTTGAGTCTCAGAGGTACTCCACATGTAGAACATTTATTCATTCTATTCATAGGTGAATTCTCAACAAGTCAATTTAAACACCATGTATTTTTTCAATTTCTCAAATAGGAACTTCTTTCTAAGGCATATAAGAATTAATGCATTAAGTGCCTGCTCCAAAAAGAGCAAATATTAGATGACCTGTAACAAGTCTGAAAGAGTAGGTGCTATATTCTTAAAATCTGAAAGATCATGGAATATTTTTCCCCGTCAACATCTCTGATTTGAGTAGAATCTTTCTAGAACTGTTAAATTTTACAGAGGAACAGAACAATGAGATGACTAACTAAAAATATTTTTGTAGGCATTTACTGAAAGAAAGAATACCTGAAAGACTGTCTGCCTTTATCTACCCGCTGCAATGATTTTATCTTTACTGTAATGTCCTTAAATCCCATTTGCTCTTTTTATCTATCATCTCAGAAGGTGATCTACATTTTTCTCCAGTAATTCTGGAAACATCTTAAGATGGCTTTTAATAGGAAACTTGGAACATAAAGCAACAAAACAAGCATGTATTTGGATCCTAGTTCTCATTCTTAGAGAAAGATGTAGGTCCCATGTCTCAGTGTATGCTGGGAGTGGGGTAAGAATGGGGATAACAGAAATAAAGATATTGGAAGTGCATCCAGCACCTTCAGCAAGCAGGACTGCAAGCTGCTGCCTGCAGCAGTGTTTGAAAGGACGTACAGATGTGTGCTGTGGGAAGCTCCCTTCCCACTTGGGAAAGGTGGCCCAGGAGGAATGGGGATGTGTTCAGGGTGTAGCCCAAGGGTAAAGTATGCCTCACTCTGTCTTTTACCCAATGTCTTTACGCAGGAGCAGTGAGCAAAACCATGGTAATAATGCTTGGAAAACGCTTTGTGATTTTTCTTCCTGTATTCATCTTCATTTTTGGAGCCATGTTTTTGAAGATTGACAGTTATTTACTGAGTTATGAATGGCAGCATAACATTTATGCTGGAGGCAATATTTTGCATCTCCAGTAGCCTGCATACATGAAGATCATAAATCTACCTTTTCTAGTCCAAGCTAATACCCAAAATCCTGCCTTTGTTTTCTCCTTTACTTAAAAAAAAAAAAAAAATAAAAAAGCTAATTGAATTTTAGTAGTTACAAAACAAAAGTTTACAAAATGTATTGTGAAAGATATTTAACACTTCCATGCTTCCATGGAAGTGTCTAGCTTATTAAATATTTGTTTCTTGCTGCCATAGTATCTCTAAAGGAAAGCCCTCTCAAGTGTCATGAAAATAATTGCTCTACCTGTTTATAAAATTTCAGTAATTATGAATTAAGAAACTTTATTAACTGTCACTATAATTTCTTCTGATAAATAAAAATACTCATGCCAATTAGGAAAACACTTTGACATATTTTTTTATATATTGATAGATCATTGTTTTGATATAAAACTTTACTACTATTGGTAAAAAATGTTGGACTGAGTCAAGACAGTGAAGATAAATAAGTAGAAATGGAATTCATAGAAAATATTAAATATTATCATAATCTATTTCCTATTTGCATTTCTGTCCATCCTCCTTCAGTGTTTCTAATGAAAGAAAACACATTTAATATCAAGAGCTGAACAAGAACTGAAATTCATTTTAAGGATGAGGAAAGTGACATGAAATGGAATAGAACTTTTTCCATCAACGTTATTCATAAGGACCATTTGTTGATTAAACTATCTGTTGTATTCTCAGCATGTCATATCACATCAATCACATATGAATTTAAATTAAAGCCATATTCCAAAAAATAATAATTGCCAAATTGCCACGTGTGCAATCTGAGTGCTAAATTTAAGCTTTTGCAGTACTTCAGCAGCTGCATGAACCTATGAATAATTCATTAACTGTATGAAATAGTAGATTAGAATTAACCAACTAGTTGCATATTTTAGCTAATGTTTGGAATTGAGGAAATATAACTAGCCAATTCACCAGATCTTCCTAATGAAAGGCAATGATTTTGTGCAACATTTTGTAAGATCTGCTTAATCCCTAATATAAGCTTTAGGCAAATAGAGAGGAATTGAGCTAAAATTCAAAATTACAGGAAGAAAAAGAATGTAATAAATGTTATACAGAGGCAGAAAAAGTCTTCAGCTAGATAATCTACAAGTGGCTTGTATGTAGCTCCAGAGATTCTTGTTCTTCTATTCTACAGACAAGAGATGATGTTTTAGGCTTGCTTATGTTCATATTTTTTGTGTATTTTTAGATTGAAGGAATCATTATATGCTTTCTATGCACATCAGAAATTATTTGTCTTTTTTCTAACTAACAAGCATTAAAGTCCATTTTCCCAGTTGCCAGAGATATGCTGGTACTGGGCTTGCCTGCTTTATGTGGCTGGTAAGCAGCATCAAATATCTGATGGAAGGAAACTGAAAATTTCCTTTGCAGGCAGTACACATTCTTGTTCTGAAATAGACTGCCAGCACATAAGCAGCTTGTTTTATACCTATGGGCTCAAAAGTAATGTATTTTTAAAGCCGGGAAAAGGGGTATAATTTCACACTAAGGTGTGACTGAAATCACATGATTTTATAGAATCTTAGAATGTCTCAGGTTAGAAGGAACCCATGAGGATCATCAAGTAGTAATTGCAGGACTACTGAAAACTAAACCATATGACAAAGTGTATTGTCTAGACATTCCTTTGACTGTAACAGACTTGGTGCCATGACCACTTCCCTGGGGAGTCTGTTCCCATGAAAAACCTTTTCCTAATGTTCATTTTGAATTTCCCCTGACACAGAAAAATCAAACTGTCTGGGGAAAGGATTTCCCCTTTCAGAAAACTGCTGGTTTAGGAAGGTACCAGGGTATTTTTCTTCTCATCACAGGGGCAAGCATGACCCTTTACTGCTCTTTTTGTTGACATCAGGCCTCTGGGTTGTTCCCCTCTAAACTGGGAGCTTTAAGAATTAGATTGTGGAGCTCTTGGATGTATGTGATTGCCACTGATATTATTTTTTTTTTTAATAGTTTTCATAATGATATTCCCTTTTTAATCCATGAGAGCAGGTGCCATAACACATTATGCAAATTTGTGACCAAGACTGCAGCTTGACTCTTAAAGGGGAAATAAGAATTAACAGCACCGTGCCCTGTGTTTGAAAGAAGCCCCATCACTTAGCAACAGTGTGAAGCCTCATTCCTAGATGACCCCTTGCCTACATTCTTTGATAGTCATCCTTTCATGTGGAAAGCGGGATGGCAAAGAGTTTGTGATACTGTCTGCAACTTGTTTGAGACCTAAGGTTTTAACTTGCGCTTTTTTTTGTTAACACAGATGCTTACTCATTCTTAGTGAAATGCAATTTTTATCTAATTACAGTTTTTGAATTATTTATAAGAGTTATGTCCAGGCCTTCATTTCTGGATTGTGCAGCTGTCTGCAACTAGTAGCGGAGCAGTTATCCAACCTCCTATGAAAGGGTCAGGTTATGCCAAGTAGAATTTAGGAAATTGTCTAATTTAGGGTATGACACACAAATGTGTTTCCTTGCTTTAAAATTACTGTCTGTAGTAGTAGCAGTAGTAATAATAATAATAATAATAATAATAATAATAATAATAATAATAGTAATGAAGGGAGAGAGAGAGGAAGGGGAGAGGGAGTGAGGGAGGGCGCGAGGGAGGAAGATATGAGAGAGCCATGGGGAATGCTACCAGTATAGTAGAAGTAAGATGGCAGCAATACAAAATGGTGTTGCTTTTATTTAGAGTAATATCTGAGTCCTTTGGTGTAAAATAATTAGGTGATGCAATATGCTCATAAAGGGAACTATTTAGAAGAGATTAAGGTACTCCAGCATTGATTTTGTTTGTGTTACATTTGCTTATACATAATATACCAGGGCTTTATAATGGCCAGTGCTTTAAAGATATCTAAATGAGAAAACTTCTAGTCCAGGCAAAACACTCAGAAGAAATAAGTGAAAGTGAAGAGGCAAAATGAAGTAACAGTGCAGTGGGGGTTTTAATTAAAAGCAGTGGATGAAGGTGGTAGATGGTCTGATTAAATGGCAGAACAGTTGGCCTGGAAAAATTTAATTCACTGAGGTTAACTGAAACAAATTTCTACACTGATATCCTACTTTGACAGCCTCTTATTTTACTTCAGCTTTTTCCACCCTATCAAGAAGAATATTGAATAAAACATTTAGGGTTTCATAATGCATAACTGTTTCTGAATTCATTTTTTGGTGTGATTGTTTTTATGATGTTATCAAGCATGTACATAGGGAGATATTTGTTCCATCACTGAAGCCTGTTTCTATAGCAATTTAAAAAATCCCCCAGTGTGATATATTTCTCAGGATCTCAAATAATTAGGACAACTGGTCAAATGGCACATTCCCGATTCCACAGGGGTATATTGCAATTGAGAAAATTCTGCTCTATTAAGGTAATTTAATAGTGACAAAAAATATATTAGTATGCATAATTATAATAATGTTTAGCTTTAACAATATGCCTTCTACCTTATGATCTCAAAAAGTTCTTCAGAAGAATTTGTTTTGCATTCAGACTGTGGTACATCTGCTGCTACCTCTGTGTGACAGATAAGGAAAATATATTACAGAATGTTAAAATATGTGCAAATGCATATGTATTAAACCACTGAAAGTGGATAATTGAAAGAACTGGATTGAACTGGATTGAACTGAATTGGAAGTTCAAAATAAGCAAAGTTTTGTCTCTACTTTGGTTCACTATTTCTGATGCATTCAAAGGGCTAGATGACGAGTTGAGCTGTGTCACTGAGGCATGTGCCCTCACAGGTCTCCTCTAGAGTGCACACACAGAGAATGTTTGGCTTTAACCCACGTTATATATGTCTCAAACAGAGGAATCCAAATTTGCACATCGTAATTTAAATCTGGGAAAAAATGGAAGAGTCATGGCCTACAGACTTGTCTAAGAGGGGTAACAGCTCAGAACTTCTCTTGGAGCAGCAGCTTCCTTTATACCTCCTCCTCAGGTCTTGTCTGAGTCACAGTTGTATCCACACCCTTCATAACATATCTTTAATGCACAGATCCTCCAATGTCAGGACTTGGAATTATGAAATCATTGGCAATGCTGAGGAGAAACATCACTTCTGACAGACAAAAGGTGTAGAAGAATAAACACATTACCCAGTTTTGTATTAGAATTTAAAGATTTCTGTTTTCAAGTTGAAATAATAGCAACAATCAAACAAAACCCCACCAGATTTCTAGTATTTCAGTTAAATTTTTTACTTCCATCTCCAATACTTATCTCTCTATCAACATCGACTCTGTATAGCTCCAAATCCCTATGGTGTCTTTTGGATATGATGTTTCAGTGCAAATTTACATTTTCCTTCCTGTAATATTGTTTCAGTTTCATCCTAGTAAACATATATTTAAAATGTTTCTGATCCATATTAATAATATTTTTTGAAAATGAGTTATCTGTAAATGAAACACAGAAAATTACCCTGTAATATAGGTTTTATCTAGATGATAGGGTGAGAAACTCCATGAAACTAAAATAAAATTAATTAACGTTAAAGTCATTCCCAAGATACACTACTTCAGTGACATAAAGATCATCTGGAGATGTGCAGTTAATAAACAATAAATCGATAGTCCTCGTAATCCACACTTCAAATGTTTGCAGTTATTAGATCTTTAGAAATGTGTGGAAGAATCAGAGAATTAGAATAAAATTATTAGGAAGGTAAGAAGATATTAAATAAAGTTTGGGAAAGTAATGTTTTTCATTAGAAAGAAGAAATGCAGAATAGAAGGATAAAGAATAAATTTCCCGTAATCACAGCAGAAAGTCGAGGATAAACCTTGACCACAAGAAATTCCACCTCAACATGAGGAAGTTCTTTACACCGAGGATGGCAGAGCACTGGAGCAGCTGCCCAGGGATGTAGTCTGGTTTTCTAGGCCTGAGGTTTCTGAGTTTCTGAACTCAGTTTCTTTGTGGTGTTTGGGTTTCAGAAGACCTTGTTCCCCCAGACTTGACATAAGCATCCCAAGTGTTATTGTAACGAGAGTGATGTTTTGCATTCTTTTCTGTAGGATGGACTTGTCTCTATCCATTGCTTTGGGCCAATGGGAAGAAGAGTTCTGGCACTCTTCTAACCAATGAGAGTGGCCTGTTCTAAAGGTATATAAGGAGGGCAGTTGTTTTAATAAAGTAGAGTCAGATACAGTTTTTTATAACGAAGTCTCATGTCATTTGTTCATCACCCACAACGACACAGGGATACTATGGAGTCTCCCTCTCTGGAGACATTCAAAACCCACCTGGATGTTCCTGTGTCTCTGCTCCAGGTGACCCTGCCTTGGCAGGGTTTAGACTGGATGATCTCCAGAGCTCCCTTCCAACCGTAATGATTCTGTGATTCCGTGATCATAGCAACTGAAAACAGGAATACTTTCTAAAGCATTTTCATCACAAAATGTGCTATTCATTGTCATTGTGTCTTATCAGGGATTTAGAAAAAAGAGTAATCATTGATATAGAATGCAAAACTTTTTTGGTGTTAAACCTTGTACTATTAATATTGAAATGGGTAAAACAAGCTATAGGGCATAAGTCAGACTGATTTTGCAGATTTAAGATGAATCTTTCCTCACAACTACTCTATGAATGTCTAAAACATAAAACCTTCCTTCAAATCCAGCTTGGAGGTGGGATGACAAACAATATGTTGTATTGAGCCACTGCCAAGTGCTGTGTGCTTTCTGCTACACAGCTCTAGAATGAGAAGGAGGAGGGAGAGTAAAAACCCTTGGCTTTGCTATGGGGTCAAAGTAAGTATTCAGATCATGTTTTTCCTCTCATTCAAGGACTCAGGATGTAATTATTTGTCACTCAGATCTAGCCCTTTGTCCATAAAATAGGTATTTATGTGAGGTACTTACAGATAAATATGGTGCAGAAAAATACTGCTTAGACTTCTCTTTCTGTTACTGTCATTTCAAACCAGAGTCCCTTAGTTCAAATCTCTTGTTTGTTTCAAGCTGAACTGTTAAAAACATGCTAATGTTTTGATGTGAACAAACAAGGACAAGAAAAACTTGTCTAACGTAATTTTACCTGACACCTAAATTATAATCATGTTGGGTTCAGAAAGTAAAGAATGCAGCAGAAACCGAATGTGCTATTTTTTCTTTAGTGCCAGAACATTCTCTGTTATCATTTTCTGCATATCAGTAATAGAAAGGTTTACTTCTGAACTAATCAAAACTAACTAAAATTTTAGGTCCAAACTATTTCTCTCTAGAACTACTTTGATCTTACAACTACCTTATTAGGTCGAAAAAATAGTCAGTTCTAGTTTATCCTACTAATCCTAATGTTACTCTGCTAGATTGTCACTAAATCTGCTTTCATTTGTTTTTAATGCTAGCTGCAATGCTCACACAATTTTTGATTTGTATGAATAGGGTTCAAAACTAAAGCAAATTAGTATCTTTTAATTCTATAAAAAAAAAAAAAACTTTCATTAAATCCAATGCAAAATTTGTTTTAATTTTTTATGCATTTTTTTCCCTTCTTTTAAAAAAGAAATAAAACTTTGCATAATAATCCATCATTGTAATGATCACTGACCTATCAAAATGCATGCTGTCATTTTAATGCACATCTAACCTGGCACAGAATACAGACATACCTGTGATGTAACAAACACATAAGGAAGCTCTCCATCGCTTTCAAACTCTTGTATATATCAAACGAATGTAATTTCTAGAGATTCTTTTTTTCTTTTATTCTCAGGAGCTGAACTGTTCCAAACTCTGTTCCAAGAACCTTGTCCACCTGGCCATTGAGGCTAAGGCACACAGGCAGATTAGAGGGAATATTGTACTGACATGAATGAAGAATAAGGCATTGCCCCAAAAACCCTAAAGGAGAGAGACAGACCAATTTATCTGCCTCCTTGTGTCTTTGGCTAACATAATCTCTGTGGAATTGTCTAAAAAAATCTGATTTACCTGTCTAATTTCTCCAAACTCTCTCCATTTCATCAATTTTCCCTGCCTGATAAGTGCTGAAAAGGCCCTCATTCTGGCTGACTGGATGAACAAAAAGATGCCACTTCTACTTTTTTTTTTCCCAATATTAATATTAAAGTTTGAGGGATTTTGAAGAAAATTAAACTTTGAGATGATTAGCTAAACCTACAGCTTTAATTAATCACAGCCTTAATCCATCATAATGCTTATGCATACATCTAGATTTTAAGCATGTGGACATGAGTTTGCACAAGTGGGTTTCTCAGAGAAGAAAAATGTCAGAGTAAAGTTTAAAGTCAGTTTTTGAATTTTCCTGTACTTATATAAAATTTTGCAGAGTCGTAACTTCCACAAAATATTTAAAAAAAAATTCATTTCATTCTGATTTTCAGTTGCTGGAAACATCCAGATATTATAAAAATAGATTAAATAAAAAACAAAAACAAAAGAAATCCCAACAAATCTAAATTACTCTGTTTCAAAGAACGAGAAATATGAAAGGAAACTGGAAAATTCTGCTCTGATTGTACTTTATTGCCTTTGTGTACTCACAAAAGGGCCTTGATTTAGTATCTGATACTTTTTCTTCAGGCATGTTATGGAATTCTCATCAAGGCTAGGGTGATACCACCAGGCTGACCAGAAACATGATGAAATTCCTATTTATGAAAAAAAATGATTGTCCCTTGTCTACTGAGAAAAAAAAATATGCCTTGACTGATACATCACTGTCAACATTTTCTGTCATTATTTATTCCTTTCTGTTTTCTGTGGAAGCCCTTCAGACTCTCTCAGTTCATAAATCATTGGTTATTCTACTGCTTGGATATGCTGGGGCAGCATAACTTATTCAAAGTCTTTTTATGCAGGGTCTGTAAAAAATTTTCTTAGAAAGTCTTTTTATGCAGGGTCTGTAAAATATTTGCTTAGAAACCAGATAGGTCCATATTAATGAATATCTGTGTTACAGGAAAGATGGTGGAAAATGCATTAAGTGCATTGATACCTATTTCAGATATTTTTTTATTGGTTTGATAAAATGCAAGTTGTGTAAATCTTTGGATTCTGAATTTTTGATAATTTTTAGTGTTTGTTTTGTTGTTTTTTTTTTTTTTTGTTTGTTTGTTATTTTTTTAATATGCCGACAAGTGGTTGAAAAGCTTTATTATGTTTTGGAAGGCTGTAAAATTTCCCAGTCAGTCTAGGGGCGGATGAAGCAGTTTGCAAAAGAAGCAGTTAAAGGAAAAAAATATTTCCCTGGAGGACTGGCTCGTTGACACTGCCCCAACAGGGTGGATTAGGTGACATGTTTAAATCCTTTACAGCCATTTGAGCTTGTGTTGTGTGGTAAGTAAAAGTAATGGAAAAGGGAAAGGTGATAGAGAGGCCACAATATTTAATAGTGAATGATTGATTCTACAAGTCAATAAGTAACAGTATCTTCTTTTCAGATTGCTTAAGTCTCAATCCTTTATAAGCAGCTTTTTTGAAGAGGGCTTTGTAGGCAACTGGCAAGGTCCAGAAGGCCTCTGCATCAAGAGTATAAAGATTTCCATTATCTTAGAGCAATTTGTTACTCTGAGATGAAAAGCCATTTTTTTATTGTAAGTATGAAATTCATAAAAGTTATCTGGTTTTGGGTTTTGTCTGAAAAACTCTTGTAAGCAGAATAAATTGAACATATATTTACAATTCGAGTACATGCCTATTAGGTTATTAAAAGAAGATCTTCCTACCTCACTTCAAACCATGTGCAGTGTTGGAGGTGCATTCTTGTCCTCAGAGCCCTGAGTTGTGATCTGCTCCAGAATGCTTTGACAGTGCCAGTGGAGATCACTCTCCTTGCCCTCACTCCAGTAAGGCAGAACAGGACTCTTGACCATTAAGACGGTGTTCCAATATTTCTGAAATATGTAGGGTAGCACAAAAAGTGCTTAAAAGAGTCTCATTTGGGGTTTGGTTTTGGTTTTTTGTTTTGTTTTAGTTTGTTTTAGTTTGGTTTGTTGTTTTGTTTTTTAATGAGCACTCTCTATATCAGGGCGTCCCTCATTTCTCAAAAAGTTTTTGGTTCTGAATACTTTTAGAAAAGAAGTGCAATTTCCTTAGAACCTTGTACAGTTCTCTCTGTCCAAGCTTTTGTGTTGCAGAGTCAGCAGCATACCGTGCACATGGGTTCGCCTCTTTTGCAGCATAAAAGCCCTTCTATACCCCTTACATACCAAGATCCTCTAAATGTGCTGGATCCTAAAGCACAGTCTGTTTATTTCTCTTCTCAGCAGTTTGTCTGCTGCTTAAGTCACAACAACATTAGAGATCTGCCTCATGTTTTCTTGCTTTCCCTTTTTTTACCCCAAATATATCCCTCTTTTTTATATCTACAATAACTTTAGTAACATTGAAAGATTTTTTTTTTTTTTTTTTAATTTTATTGAAAGATTTTTTGTTTGTTTGTTTGGTTCAAAACTCAAACACAGAGAGTCATTCCAAAGTGCTAGGCACTGAAAAGAGGTGCTTGGACTTCATGGCCATATCTGGTCTGTGCAATGTTTACTGTGTTACTATGGGGAAATTGTTTATATACATAAACAGAGCACACCATACTTTCACATATGCTAAAAGCCAAACTCCCACTGCAAGGTTCATAACAGCAATCAAGCTGTTCAAAAAAAATTTCTTTAACAAGACTCAGACATCATTTGCCTGGCCTGGATTGGCTTAGAGAGAGCAGGGGTTGCTAGCGTTTTTGAAGTGAAACCCTCTTTTGTGGGAATTTCTCACCTGTTTTTTTCTTTATGGATTAGACAAATCTGTTACTTTCTCTCAAGTGCTAATGTCACTTTCTGGAAGTCCATAGGTTGTTAGGGTGTCAGACTGTTTCGGGATGGATCCAGTCAGGGTCATGCAGATCTCTGCTTGCCTTGTGGAGCCACTGGGAGTTACGGCTTTTGGAAGAATAGAACATCAGCCTGAGCTGCTCAGGGTACCCAAGGAGAATCATTTATCTTTTGGTATGGTGCAGTGTGCCCTGACAGTATGTCTGGCACCTCTGGTAGCCAAGGGAGATTGGGACAGCAGAGAAAGATGCTGACTCCCTTTCCACACTTCACATTCACTGCTTGAAAACAGGGAACAGTGCAGAGACTTTAGGATGAAGAAACATAGTTGCTTCCATGCATGCACCTGCATTACCTGTTCCTAAGTTTGGCTTTCATTGCCTGGAGAATGTCATGCCCCATGGCTGCTGGGCTCTCTATCCCAGGGGAATTTAATTTTAAAAACCCATAGTTGACAGGCACTGATACAGTGTCATTGCATGGTTCTTGAAAAGGCAAAGGCTCAAGTTTTCCAGTCCCTTTTTGTTGTTTCAAAACCCAGTGAATATAATAGAGGCTTACCTTTTTGCTATAGGATTACACTTTTGTACTGAAACACAGGTGCGCTCTGAGATGTCTTTGTTTTCTGAAAAATGACTAGAGTTGTTCACAGTAATGGTTAGCTACTGGCCATGTAACACCCTGAATAGATTTCTTTACAGTAATTATAATACTCAGACAAAAAAACAGACTTTTAAATTGCTGAACTGACTTGTTGAAATGCTGAAGGTAAGATATTGTAGCTATCTGAGAAAACTTTAAGTATGTGCTTGCATTTCTATTTGTAGACTGTTATATTTTTAATGATATATTTATGGCTTGAAGTGAGTAATGTTTTAATACAGGTGAAAGAGTTAATTTGCTTAGATGACTCATACATTAAACCTAATGTCATTAAATTTTACTCCTGGCTCCATTTCCTGGGAAACGAAATTCTCCTGTTAAAAAAAAATAAAACTCTACTGAAATAACATTTTACTGAAGTCTGCAAGACACTTTTTTACTTCTGTCATCTTGTTAGGAGAAGCACATGGGAAATATTAAGATATGGCAATGTTAACACTTTACAGTGACCTCTTTAAAGGAACAAAAGCAGTTTACTGCAGGAAAAAACAGTGCACAAAAATGTATTTCTATTGAGTCATTTATGAGTCCCCTGCAAGTGTTAGACCAGATTGCAGTTCCATTTGCACAGCTATATAGCAAAAATATGGCACACTTTTTTTTTTCAGGTAAAGAAGGCCAAATTTGTTGATCCTACTGTGTCATATCTTTGGACTTCCTATTGATTTTCCCATAGAACAACTTCACATGAGAAACTAAGGAAACTGAAATGGATAAAACCTGGGGGCAGACTGAAAGCAACTGTGTAAGAACTCTTTTTTCTTATAAGTCCTGAGAGCCACAGTCACTGGGAGTGTGGCTGTGTGGGAGTCCTCCTCACAAGGCTGTGCAAAGGCATTACCAAAGATACATCCCATTAAAACAATTTTTCTGGGCAATATCTCAGTCACCTGGTTTTGATGATGTATTATATAAATGTTCTGTCACATTGTGGGGCATTTTGTGAGAGACTGTGGCATTTTGGAATGGCTGCTAATATTATACAGGAATTTGTCTTCTATAAGGATTGTTCAGATAACAGGTGCTTTGAAAAAGTATTAATGGGACACAAAGGTTTGACCTACTAAAACTAAACTCCTGGTCTCTGTAGCTCAGGCACATATTGCCAGAGTTCAAAAGTGAAGTCTGAATCCTATATTGTTGTTGCTTATTATGCTCAATACAAATTAGGTAAACAGTTTATAATGTAATGTATTAAAATATGTCAATATTACAGGAAATAAAGTCTTTGCCATTTTTTCTGTTACATGATACTTGCTCCCATTCTTTTCCTAATTATTTGATAAATTCCTTAATATTAAGTCTAAATTTTAGATCTGTGTTTTTTAGTGTTAAATTTATGCCCTTGTATACATAGTTTTTGGAGACATTTTCCAAAAACATTACACAAAGGATGCATTATTTAATAGACCAAAGGTGAAAATGTTCATGATTCAATATGCCATAGGTCACTGCATTTCAAAATGACTGCATATTTCCTATACAGTGCCTAGTTCCGAAATATATTTAAGGAACTGACAACACACCCTCTAGTTTGGAAAAACACAAAGGCTTCAGAAATTCTTTGAATGATGAACTATGGGATTTAGGGAGTATATATTTCTTTTGTCATATCCTTGGTGGGAAAGCAGATTTTCAGATTCTGTATCACTGTTTAGGATTATTTTTGCATTTAATATGGTCCGTGAGGAGTTTGTCTGCAGCATTTTTAGGACATATTTTTTATTTGTATTGCAAGTCTTAATGACATTTTGATAGGTCCATGAGTCAGATTTTTTTTTTTTTTATGCCCTTTGTATTTTCTTCTTTCAAATGGATAAATGTGGTGTTCTGGCTGCTCTGACATGATATATTTTAGAAATAAACAGTCCTAATATCCCAGTGAGTTACAGTCCTTTCTCTTCCTTCCTTTGCCAATACAGAGTCTCAGGTTTTTGTTGTTGCGTCTACTTGCTTGCTTGCTTGCTTTCATTATGGGATACTTGTCATATGAGTTTGAGGTTTCAGGACCTGAGAGTAGAAGATATTTAGGTCAGCTTTGGACTAGTGTTTACACAAAGATTATGACTTGTATTATGATTAAATGACGGATAGCCTGTGCTGATTTTTTCTGCTTTTTTTTTTTTTTTCTAAATACAGTACTTTTTGAACTCTTCATGGACTATGTCAGAGTCCTGAAGGAAACTGAAAGGAAAAGCTTAATGTAATTTTTTTTTTTTATATATTATTGTTATTTTTTTTTTGGTATGCAAAAGAAAATGATATCTTTTTCAAGATGCATCAAAAATAAAATGTATTCAATCTATCAGTCACTGTAAGTGTTGCCACAAATAGCCATTTGTTATTAATTTTCAACTGCCTTGTGTACCCTGAAGCATTGTTATGAGTTACATAAAAACCCCCAAAAAAACTAGAGTTATTAATCTAAAGATTCTTCATGGAATCTATTCTTACAGAAAAATACCTTTAAACTTTGCTGGTTTCTCTTTTTAAGAAAATTGTCAATACAGTGCTATTACATTGAGGTGTGTACGAAACAACCTTGTTTTCAGCACATCATAATAGAATGTTCGATGCAACAATTGTTATTTTCCATTAGAAATTATTTGCACAAATATGAAAATTATTAGTTTTCATAATGTCCAGGAGATGTATTGATTCTTGGTTACCAAAGACAGGTGATCCGTAAATTTCTTCTGCCTCTTGGGACTAGCAATGAATTTGTGGTTTTCCACATGACATGAAAAATCACAATAGTGCGTCTAAAAGTTATTTTCCATTGTAGTTCCATTCCCCTGCCAGTCCCACCAGGAAGTCTGATTAGTGGACTAGAAAAGCACTACTGCTTTTCTCCAGTGCCTGTGCAAGAGATTGGTTTAAACAGCTACTGATCTTTAGCTATGGGCAACCTGAGCTGCTAAATCCACCCAGCAGAGCATTCTTATTGCATCTTATTTACCTAGTTGCAAGAGGAGAAAATACGCAAGTTCTCTAAATGGTGCAGCAAGAATTGTCTTTAAATTACTTTGACAAACCTTGAAAATTTTCATTAATATTGGTTTTATCAATCAGTGTTATCACACGAGAGCATGAAAATTCCTGTCCATCATACTTAAGGCTGATGTTCTTTCATCTTGTCACACTGAGGTAATGCAGGTTGACAAGCCCCTGTGTGATGGAGAGTCCACATAAACCCCCCTGAAAAGGCTGAGCAGTGCACCTAGGCTGTGCCTGTGGATCCCAGTGTCAAAGGCCCTGTCCTCGCCACAGTGAGGTGAGCTCAGCTTGTAGCATGCTGCAGAAAGAATGCTGTGGATAAGGCTTCTAGCTGAGTGTCAGAGATGATTAATGAGACAGATAAGAGAACATCCTCCTTTTGACACTAAGGGGCAGATAGAAGAGAATGAAAGAGTGAAGGAAAACAAAACATTTATATCTGAAAAATAACGAGGGTCAGCAAAGCTCTGGTCTCAAATTAGAGTTGTGTGTTGGTCCATTTGTCCTTGTAACTTGACCCCTTCTATTTGATAAAGGACTTGTAAGGGGAGATGGTAAAAAAATGTCCCCTATAGAGAAACAAAAAGGATGAATAGCTTTAATGGAAAGAAAAACAGTAAGACGAAAGCAGAAAGCAAAAACCCAGGACTAGGTGTTTCTCAGAATGAGCTATTTTTTTTTTTTTTTCCTTCAACTTTGAGATGGCTTTGTGGAGGCAGGAAAAGATTAAGGCAAGTATCTTCAGCAAGTCTTTATTGGAAAAAAAAAAACCCAAACCAAAGACATAAAGGACTAGTAACAGAAGCAAGTATTGCTGAAAATAGTTTATAAAATACATAGCAAGTTCTAACAGTAGAGGGGAGTTCATGACCCACTCCCTCAGCTTCTTGGAGGGGGTGGATCAAAAGAACACAATCGATATGAATGTCAAAAGTCATGAAGGAGCTTCCTGTTAATGCAGGTATACCATTCATGCTGCAAAAGAAAAAGATAATTCCTCATTCACTGAACTTATTCAAATGAATACTTTTGTTATTAGCAGACAATTTGTAGGCAGAAAATTACTTTTTTAGATGCAAGAGTTTGTCATAATGAGAACCACTGAATAATTTGCCATCTGTGTAATATGTATCATGCCTCATGAGAAGCTTGAATGGCAAAGTAAATTAGATGAATTCTCTTGATTTGGGAGTGTGTGGCAATACATTTATTAAACAGCAAAATTAGTCCTTAAGATACTGGAATGTTTGTACTACAATGAAGAGGGCACTCATATTTTAAAAGAATTTATAAAGCAAGAAATTAATAGAGTAAGAAATAAATTATTTGAAAACATAAAAATTAAAACCTTATTGTTAGTAACTTAGGAGTTGTTTAAAACTTGCATTTATCTGTGGTATAGTTTATTTGAGACCTTCATTGGAGAATGTGCAGTACTGTCAAAACAACTTAAAATGAAGATTCTTCCAGAACAGTTTCTTTTTAACATAACACAAATAGCTACTGATACTGTAATTGAATCACATTTGTTTAGCAAGCTGGTTTTCTGAGTGTTTTTTGAGCATGAGTTCTTTCTGTTCATTAAACAGCAAAGTTATGTAAGGTTAGTGCAGCAGATAAGTAACTCATATGAAATAAAAGCAAAAGCTTAGTACATTATAAAATAATATGGTGAACTTCAAACCTGAGATGTCATTTACAAGACAGAAAATGTGAATGTACTGTTTTCACAGCTATAATGATACAGCCTATCAGTGCAAACTGGTTTATATAAATGTCGTTCTTAAATAGCTTTCATTTTGGTTTGGTTTATCAAATGAATCAGTATGAAAATATTTTTTGTTATAGACACAGATAACAGAAAACACTTTCCAGGAGAAAAGAAATTAAACATTGCTCCACTTATTTCCAAATAAAGTTGTTCCAATTCATCTCAAGAATTGGATAGTTAAAGTTTTCTTCAGACTGGCCTCGTCTCAGGCTTTTGAGCCCTCCCATCAAACTACCTGCAGAGGTTAAAAAAAAATCATGGAAGAAATAGATACTTTTACCTGATCCATAAAAGGCATAAAAATAGACATGCTTTCTCTAAGACAAGTTTGAAAAAGGGAAGTATGTTGAAGTTCAAATAGATCTATACTTAAACAGAAAGATTTAGTGGATAAAAAGCAAAAGACATTTACATGTTTTATCTTACATAAGAAACTGTAATATTCTAGTCAGGTTGTGTAAGGTAGCCCAAAGGTCTTCATTTGGCACTATATAGAATTGTTTCAGTACGAAGAAAGAGAACATAATACAGAATGAATACTCATTCTGCAGTGCTCATTACATTAATTCAGAATTTTGTTTAAGAAGTTGGATCATTAATATCTAAATAACAAAATTAATATCACAAGTTCTTCCATGTGTCAGAGAGAGAAGCCTCACCTCTTTTTAATGCTTTATTTTTCCAAGAGATTGCACTATTTTTTTCTTCTTTATAACAGAATCATTCCCAACTTTCACAGCAATGGAAATATCCTCAGTTTTGTCTTTTATTTTTAAAAACTTCCCATTTCCTTAATCTTCCCATATATCTTGGTTTAGGAAAGACAATTTCTTGAAACTTTTATTCTAATATTTGCAATTTAATGAATTGTAAATTCTCTAGACCTAAAAGATAATTTTCAATAAGATAAAGCAGGAAATGAACTTTAATTTTACAATTGTGAGTTTAAAGCAAGTTCCAAATTCTTCTTTATCTGTCACTTTTACAATAATCTGTTATCATATTTTAGTTTCAGAAAGACTTATCAATTGAGAAAAGATAAGATAGAAGGGTGATAGGCAGATGGTAATATTCAAATTCTGCATATTAGCATCTTCCTTTTGTAGTGAAGTCAAGGTGCATCACCCTTATTTCCACCAGTCTGAAAGAAATCCATCAAGGACTCACTGTTAAGAGCTTCTGATGGGGAGAGGTGAGGACCAGAAGCATCTGGAGGCAGGTTATGCAAGAATGGAATGACACGTGAAATGTAAGAGTTTGGCTACTGGAACTGGGTGTGAAATTGTTCCGGCATATTGACACCTTTACAGTGAAGCAAAAGAATCACTAAATACACAGCTAGGAGAGGAAATGTGAATATACCTATGTCAGTGTGAATGATTTTCTGGACCATTGAAAATTACTTTTTAACTTCCTATTTCCCACAACCCATTTTTATTTAATTGAAGGATAAAAGGACAGAGTATTTAATTAACTAAAATTTATAGAAAATCTGAAGTAGAAACAAACCCACCTATGAGGTCAACAAAACTGGTTGCCATTTCCTGCTTGCCTGGAAAATGCCATTAAGGAAAAGCACTGCTCATCCAACTTTTTGTTTTTAAAGTAATAAATGAAGGTCTTATTTCACCAATAGCAATTTATGGAGAAAAGTAATATCGAAAAAATGTAAAGGAGAAAGGTATAGAAAGAGTCAGGGAGAAAGGTGTAGAAAGAGACAACACCTCCAAGTGGTGCCAAATTCAAACACTAAGGTCTATGTTTTTTTAAAATGGATTGTATTTATCTACTCAAGAAACTTCCTTCAAGTTGTTAAATTTAGGAAAGAAATAAATTATTGAAGTGAGATTTGACCAGGTATGCGAAGTTCTATCTTCACTTAATTTCCATTAATGTGTGATGCTGCTTTACTGGGGGGTAAAAGACTGGCTGCATTTAATATGAAACTTATATTTACAGTTTTTATTTTGGAAAATCACTACAGAGAACAAAGGAAGACTAATTGTACTCTCACACATTTTTAATTCTGGAGAAATTCCACTTGCTTCAAGTTGCTCTTCAGCCATACCAAAGAATATACTTTGAACTCTGTTTACGTGATACCAACTTCCTTTTCCAGTATTTCCAGATGCTTATGATTTTTATATTTTTTTTTTATCATCTTTAAGTTGATCTGCATGCACATGCTGAGATTTCTATCCAAGGTACACATTTGCATTTCCTTTCCATCAAAACCACAGTTCAGCTGAGAGGTTGATGCACTGGTGCACATATGGGCTTAGTCCGAAATAAAAACAGAATATGGCTGCAAGCTTCCAAATTCTGTAGCTCAGATGCTATCTCTATAACCTCTTATAGTCTTTTTAAAATATAAAAATATTCTTATGCTTTCATTGCATGAATAATAGATCAAAGGTTTTGGGACACAAGCACATCACAAAAATATTGCCATTATCATTATCAGTATTTGTTTTACTTTTTTAATGGAAATATTAGAAGTCAAAAATTTGTCTCATTCTACCATATTAAAATTTTCTATACTGAATATGAAGATACCACAGACTTAGCAGTACCTACCAAGGTTACATACCAAGACTTTCTAACCCCGTTATGGTTCACTTTAATTGTTTGTTACTGGAGTGATGTATTTCACAAGAGAAGAAGAAAAAGGATGCAGTCTGTGCTCATTCCTCCTTTTCTTGTATTCACTTCTTGGAGGAGAGGTCTTGAAGTGATCTGACCATTCATGGCCTCAAGTAATATATATGCATCTTATATTGTACTGATTATTGCTTGTATTATAGTGACTGTTGCTTATTATATATTGACTCAGCTCTCTAGATCTCAGGCATTCTGGAGAGATTCTCATTCAAATTAGACACAGCTTGGCTTAAATTTATAGGTTTCAAGTTTACAACTGGAATCTTGGTTTGGATAATTGTGATGGGAAGATGGGAAATTATGTATTCAAATATATTCAAGGTCATTAAAAAAAAAAAAGTGTGAAAAGAAATTGCAGAAACAGCAGGAAAAGATGTAAAAACTTTAAAATTTAACTGAGTGCCTTCTTCCTCACATTTTAGAAAATGTGCCCATGCTCTTGCTTACACTGTCTTTCCCTATTGATGAGTTTAGTAAAAGCTTTTTAAGGCTTTGAAATAAAGACATGGTCTACTGAATTCTGTGATGCTGTGAGGTACTCAGTTTTTCACTTAAATAAAAACCCATATATTCTCAGTCTTCTGGATGCGTATAATTGAATTGATGCTTAAAAGCCAATAGGTTCTTGGATGCTTTCAGTTAAATTTAGTGCATGAAAATAGCTTTTTTTCTGGCCAATACTCACACATGCTCTTAACGCAGCATCAGTAAATTTCTTATATGTGTATGTATAAATCAGGAGTGACTCTAATAGTCTTTAGGGCCATGTAGTGGAGAAACACCAGAATGAGACTAGAATCAGGATTCAAAATTCTTTCATGACCATGACCTAATCAATAATGAATTTGCATTAGTTTTGGAAATATTAAAGTCAGGAAATGGTATCAGACTTTAATTTATTTTAGCAGATGCATGTGAGTTAGTCACAGCATCCAGAAATCAAAGTAATGTACACCTGGGAGCTCTGTTACCAAATGAGCTCACCTAAGTGCGGGATGCAAATAGAGCAAACCTGGTGAACAACGTGTCAGCGTGCAGCCTACAGCCCCGGCGCCTCTTCTTCACATGGGCCCAAATTCCTTCAACCCAGATTTTTATGAAAGCATATTCTGTATGCAGTAAGCTGAGTTAGCCTTGGTATTGATTCAAGACTAGTTTATAAAAGCCAGGAGCCATTCCATTTTAGCCTCTTGAAAATGACTCAATTTTGTCCATAGGAATTGGTTTTAATGATCTTTATAGTTACTGACACATCAGTCTTTTCAGAATCCTTTCTGTCTGTATAATTAAATTGAAAGCTGGCACCAGGGAATCTCAGTTTCTGTCAGGTAGTATATGTTTTTCCTGGCCTAGAATGGAAAGACCATACAGGCAATGAGGTATTATTCTGCTTCAGTGGATTGGAGGAAAAAAGATTGGTAGTAAGCTTTTTGTCCATGGGTTGATTCAGTGTTCCATTCACTAGGTTGTTACTGAGGGCTACTGTCTGAGGGACTGTTTTCTCTGATATACTTTATTTGCATGTTTTTTAAACAACACACTATGCTTTTATGTAAATTGAGATCAAAGAAGAAAATCTGCCTTTTTGTTCTGCAGTGAAATTCCCTGCATTTCCCTCTCTTTGTAGCTGTTGGCAGGTCCAATTTGTCAACTGTGTGACCATACACCATTTACAGTCCAGCTGCCATGTAGATTTATAACAAGGTTGGCACATTAGAAGACACACAGACTTTTGCTCCTAGAATACTATTTCTCCATCCTAATTTGTCTGTTTTCTTTAATCATTATTTCTTCATTCTGTGCATACAAATATATAGGCATATGATCAAGAAATTATTATTTAGAAATGTGATAACTGCATGGATAGATGTTAATAGAATAATGCTTGCTTCCAAATATCTCCAAAACAGAGACAAAGAAAACTGAGTGATAGCAATGCTGATGCTTTTTAAATAATTTTAATGCAAATTTTCACTAAAGGGGAAAAATGTTTTTACTCTGATAGAAGAGAATAATTTTTTTTCTGATTTATAAAAAGTCTGAGTGAAAGTACTATACAAAGAGATAGACTAATAGAGCTGGTGGATAATAATAGAACTACATTTTTAAACATCCTTTGCTGTCAAAAAGTTGAAAAGACTGAAGAGAAAAAAAAACTCATCTATATTTTGGGAAAACAAACTTCATAGCTTCCCTCCAGATTTACAGTCAGGTCATTTCAGGATGGCTACAGAAGCATGGAAATCAAGTCACTAAATATTTATAAGATGTTAACAAGCAATAATTGCAAATAAACATCACGTAGATATTTGTGATGACAAATCTTACATCCCTAGAATTCGATTTGTAGGCTGTTTTTTGAGAATTTACCATGCAATAATTTTCTCTTTTGTACATAAAAAATGCATACAGGAAATTCTAAGTCATCTGGGGAAGCAGTAAAACCTGTCTGTATTTTGAGCAGAAGACTGTTTCTAAAATTATGTATATTATGATGCACACATGTGCCATCTGCAGTGCCTGTTCACTTATTAATTCAACTTCTTTTTAATCCTACAGTGTATTTTGACTGTATTGAGGTCCTTGACCATTGACAACAAAGTGAAATGGCAAAGGCAGAGCATTCATTCTGTTTCCTCGCAGAGGAGTTAGTGTGACATGATAAAGAAGGTTGTGAATAACAACAGAAGTTTTAACTCCTCTGGGGGAAATTGCTCCCTCTACTCATGCTTTTGAGAGGTTTTTAGCCAACTGAAGACTGGCTGGAATTTGCTGCCTTTTCTGCCATAGCTGTGCTTAATCTTCAATTAGAAAGGTCTGGTGGGACCTTCCAAACCATGGTGGATCTTGAAGGTGACACCACACAGAGTGGTGGTCTAGAAATGTGCACCCTCTTAAGCATTTCTGAGTTAGTATTGCTAGAGGAAAATACTAGAAATTAAGTATCTAGTATTTTATGGGCAGGCGAGGAAAGGTAAAAATTCTTCTCTATTAGAATGACTAAAGTGAGACACATTGGAAATTGTGCCTCATAAAACTGGTAAAACATTGTGATTGTTCTTACTGTTGTTTCATTACATTTTATTTCTAGATTTAAATAGTTATTCATGTAAAAACTCTTATGTCAGACAAGTAATTGTTTCTGCTTCCCTGGAGTTGGTCTGAGCTACTGCACCTAGTCAGTTGTTCAACAACCACTGCTGTTTCAGGCTTCACACTGAGAATCGGCTCTGGTGTGAAAAAGCAAAAAACCCACACATTCCCTTTTCAAGGCTCTTAATTTTTCCCTTTAGAGCAGTCTGAATCTCTTCTTGGCTTTCATTAAGCAGGTCCTTCTTAAACTAAGTAAATAAAAATATTTCTTGCTTTGTGGTTATTAGATTGTCCCTTTGTGACCATCAAGAACTTAAATGTATGGAAAGGCCTGCAAAAATGCTCAAATTTTATAGAAGCAAGCTTATTTATTTTTTTGTAATAACGTAGAATTTTATTGATATTAAATACAATCTGAAGACTGTGTTGTATAGTAAAAAAGATTTCTAGAGTAGCCTTGTTCTACCATGACATAATGAAAAAGAGAAAAATTTCAAGACAAGTGGTTCACAGTATCTGCTCAATACAAACACACTTAAAATATTAAAATCTCGAGAGATATGCCAAACAAATCTCTGCTTTAAATTGCTGTGGTATATGTAATTTCATTTAAAAGGGGATTATGATTTGAGATTTGAGTTTGTGATTTACATTATAATATATGTAATTGTTTTAATAGCAGAAGTCCAAAATGTGCTGGCTATTCACCAAGTTTCATTATTTACTTTGCCCTTTTGAAAGATTTTTCAGTAAAATGAGCTTCACTTTGAAACTGGTTTTGTTGCAAAGGCAGACATTTTTCTTACATTTACACTTACATTTCATCACACATAAGTTCTGTTTATCATCTATGAATGTTCCATTGTCAGGCTATTCCATTATGAACATCCTCAATCCATAATTCTTCCCATGACAAAGGGAAGAATATGTACTGTAAAACATCTAATTCACATGTAAAAGCCATTTGGAAGGGTGAGTAAGGGGGAAAATTAGTTTGTCCAGTTACAAATAATGAACAAGAGAGCTGTCCAGGAAAGGAGAAGATTCCTGCTCCTGTCAGTTTTGGTCTAAAAGGACCTTTGGAGGCCTGGAGATACTGGACAAAAAGAAAAGCCTTTTTTCAAGGCCCAATGGATGCTTACCTTTTCATTTATCAACAGCAGAGTGATGTGTTAAAGAAAGAGCTGACTTCTTGCTATTTGAAATCTTTGTTCATGTCCCTTGGAGGTTCTCACTCTCGTCAGATCATTGCCCTTCTCCCCAGCACAAAAACTTTTAATAGGGGACTGACTGACCATCTGTAGAGCAGTTCAAATGTTTTATTCCAGCTGGGAGGAATTTCATATTGTTGTGGTTTTGTGATCTGAGATTCAGTGCCTTGACATTTTGTAGGTGGATCTAAGAAATTGATGTGAACAAACAGAAGATAAAAAGACAAAATCAGGTACTTAATAAAACAGAATATATGCTGTCTACTTGCTAACCAGAGGTAGAAATGTAAACACTGATGTTATAGATCTAAAGATGCATATTTAGCCCTTACTAGAATTATTAGTCTTTTTTTCCCCCATATTTTGCCTACAATCTATTCTCTGTGTGTGTATTTGTATACATATAAGTATGCATGTATGTGTACATGCATACTTACCTATATACAAATACACACAACTTGCCTTTTGCAACTATTTGAAGCAGTCTAATGATCCCAGTGTTCTTCAGAGTGTTTCCAAGGGTTCCAAAAACCTCAAAAATCTCAATTACTTCATCCTTGTGGCAGCTAAAAGTGAAGGCTATATTGTGTCTTGGTTCTTATCTGTAAAAGGAACTCTTAAAACCCCCTTTAACCTCCTTGATGATGTTTTAACCATCCCAGAATATGGGTTAAGACTACATAATGAGGCTGTTTGCAGAGTGTTACTTCTTGGAGCTATTAAAAATACAATCTAAAGCTTAGGAGAGGAAGCATGTTATGATACAAGAACAGGGGGATGACATTTAATGTGATTTTAGGTCTTCTCAGAAGGTTAGTCATTTCACTATTAGGCTTAGTGTACTCATACAGGTTAAATACTGAGTCCAACTATATGAAACACAAACTTCTGTTTGACGCTTTCCTCATGTAAAGTTGGTAGTTAAAATGCCTCGTAAAAGTTACGACTCTGTATAATCCATAAGAGTTCCACTAATTTTTTACAGATTTTATAAATAGCATAATATTCATTCCTGACTCTTATTTTTCAAGGAACATGATATTAGTGTGATAAAGATATGTCTCTGTCTGGAATTTCTTATTGTATTAAGAAGACATGGGAGTTTTATATATAAGGAATTTGTCAACATTGTGATGTTACTAATTACTAAAGCAAACTAATGAAGCATTCTGGATGCTGGTAAAGTCCTGAGGATATTTTTTTTTCTCTCCCATGATCCTCCTACAAAGTAAAGAGATTATACAAACTATTAAAAAAAAAAAAAAAAAAAAAAAAAAGATTTATTTTTAGTATTTATTTTTAGTAGACTCTTCTAATGCAATCTTTCATATTTCCTTCTATTTCTGCTTCTGGAAAAATATCCTTCTAAAATAATTAATTTCTCCCAGAGCACATGGTATGCAGCTCTACAGCATATTCAGTAAGAATTTTTTCACAATTGGAGAAGTCTTATAAATTTGGAACTTGCTGTAGGTGGGTAGATTTTGTAAGACATTAGGTACACTCAGTGTCATGTTCTAACTCTAAATGACATGAAAAATTTATTTAAAACTCAAGAACCTGTCTAAGTTCTGTGACTTAAAACCATCACCGCTGTAAGTCTTAATTAAAACATGCTTTACTTGTTCATACTGCAAACCCTCAGCCCATAGAATCATAGAATATCCTGGGTTGAAAGGCACCCTGAAGGATCATTGAATCCACCTCCTCACCTGCACAGGACAGCCCCAAAAATAACACCATGTGCTGAAATTGTTTTCCAAGAATTTCTTGCAGTCTGTCAAGCTTGGTCATGATCACTCCTCTGGGGAGCCTGTTCCAGTGCTTGGTCACTCTCTCTCTGATATTTTTAGCCTTAGCTCAGAAAATTAGTAAAACTTTCTAGTTTGAACTTAAATTGTGACAATGAATGGTTAAGAAAGCTTGCTGTTGTTTCCTGCAGAGCTCTGCTGAGTGTGATGTTTGCAGGAATGCCTTATAACTTCATCAGCCTGATAAGTGTGACAGGTTGGATGGGACTGGTCCTTAGTGCCACAGTTCCAGAGGAACAGTCTGGCTAGAGACTTGACTGTTGTGTTTCTTCAGCTATGAACGAGGTTGGTGCAAGCTGTGGTAGCCACAGAAATTTCTTAATGGGACTACAAGAATTGTGTGCGTCCCTTCACTTCGCTTCCCGGTCCTCTCTCTCCACAGTTGGGTCGAAGGTTCTCAGTAGGCTAAGAAGATAGCAGGAGAGGAAGACAGAGAGAGACAGCAGAAATTATTATTTAATGAGTGTAAGCTTCATAGTCTTCTCCAGGTATTGGCAGGTGAGTAACACACAAGGTACACCTGAGGTTTATAAGTGATAAAATTTGAAATGAAAACATAAACCAGAAAAATATGAGTTATCATAGGAAAAAATAGAAGAAGACTGAAGAAATTATTTTCAATCATTTTTTTGCATGGGTATTTTGAATTATATCTTTCAGTCCTGGGGTCTCAAATTTTATTAGGTCCTCAGAAGAAGCTAATAATTTTCAATACAAGCTGGACTATTTTTTAGCTCCTAAAACAGCATTTCCTGCTCACAAGTGACTCTCATGCAAAAGTGTTTCCTAATTCAGTATTTTTGGGTTTGCATATTTGCTGCATATCATTGACTTTCAGATCAAATCTGTTTGAGTTAGCACTTGATATTATGAAGTTTTTAAATTGTTTTCCCTGCAGAGAAACCAAGACAAAGTCCTGCTGTGTTCTGACTTGTTTTGCAATGAAGTTCTAACCTAAATGAAGTACTAACCTAAAATGACAGCTGTAGGTGTGGACATACATTTTTTATTCAAAGTAGCTTGTGTTTCCCTCCAAGAGTTTCACTTTTCTAATGGGTTTTCTCTTGGGGAAGGGAAGCATGATTCAAAATTAATTGTGGGATTCCTCCTTTTGCATGGAAAACTGCAAAACCTTGTGACAGAAATAGATAAAAAGCCAAATTAACAGTTTTATTTCAAATTCAGAACATTTTTCTTTAAATTATGTTCCCACTTTTCTTGTTGCTGTCAGTAATCCTGCATAGTTTAAACTGAGGTCAGAGTTTTGCTTTACCATTCATAAAACATGAGAGGTTCCAGCTGTCTTTCACATCAGCAAATTGGCTATGCAGGGCCATTAGAAATCAACAGGGGAAAAAAAATAAAAAATAAAAAAAAATGTAAAACTAGCTTAGTCATTAAACTGAGTGGATAAATGATGTTTCTATATTTGTCACACTCATTCAGAGGAACAATATCAAATGTCAATAGACACATTTTAGAAGTTGAATCACTACTTTACAACTTGTTTAACTTTTAAAGCAAATCGTATACCATTTTAAGGACTTCAACTGATTCAAGGGCTTTTTTGAGGTAAAGCAGCTTAATTGAGTTTCACCATGTTAAACTAAGCTGATACGCAGTGCGGGACCTAATTAAGAATGTCCTACATAAGCAGTATCAGATCTTCTCCTTGTATAGTGTCTTTCACATCTCGCTTCTTTGGGAAAGAAATAAAAGTATTATTATTGGTTGTCACTTAATCAACTCTATAGATCTATCTTAGCTCAGGGATGCTCAGAACAATTTTCTTTTAGCTTATGAATCACCCAGTTTCTGTTAGCATTGTTAGAGGTTCTTTATTTGCATGTTGTCCCCATATGGTGCTGCTGAAAGGCTTTTCTAAGGTTCCGCAGGGCACTGTTCAACATCAGCAGTGTGTCTTTGTGGGTAAAGATCAGGTGAATAGTAGGAAGAGGCAGGGTGAATTTATTTTCCTTCTGTTTGGTACTGGTAGGACTTGAGGTGTAAATAACTTGACCTATATGTCAAACCTTTTCTGTAATTTATAGTTACTGTTATTTAAAGAGACTCGAGTTTGGAATTCCCAGAAGCTGCAAAATAACAGATAAACTGCTTAAAATATTCAGGAACTCGTTTAATTTAAATCAAAACATTCCTTAAAACCCTAAACTGAAACAATGTTAGCTAAAGGGCTTTCATAAAAGGATTAATTGCATGAGAATTAACTACCTTGAGCCTAGGTATTAAGCTCCTAAAACTTCCTGAATGGTTAGTGTGGGCTTAAATACCTGAATTTATCAGTAACAACTTAGTTAAATACCAGCTCCATGCTGAAGTGCCTTAAAGACACTTAAAAAAGAAAAGTATTTTCTCTTTAATGTTTGTCATAATTAGGTCAGCTTAATTAGACGAACGTTAAATTCTCAGAGAAATTAGGAGTTTGTGTCATTTTTCATAGGCTGTCAAATTGACAGTTGTATCTTTTAAAATTTTGTGTTAAAAGCTTTGAAAGCATAAAACGCAGGAATGTTGTGAGTAAGAACATAAAAAAAGAGACTGCTAGATAAGACTGAGAAGACGTGTGAGATGAGAAGGTCAGATACTTAAAGCTATATTTGTAAGATATCTTTCAGTGGGTTTCTAGAGTTATGGAGACTGGAAAGAGTTTCCATTTTTTAAGCTAAAGTTCAGTACTGCAAACATCTAATCAGAAGATGAAAAATCCTGCAAAGTTATTATAGATAAGGAAAACAGAAGAAGAAACAGTATGTTAGAACAAGTATTCCAAATAAAAAATAAAATAAAAAAAAGAAATTAAATGTGTAAAACTGTACTTTATTAAATTGTAGAGAAAATTATCATTCAAAACAAACAAGCAAACAAACAAACCTAAAATTTATCTGAAACTGAATAGAATGAAGCTTTTCTTTTTATTAAGAAAAGGTTTTTCACACAGGGGTGTCTGGGCACTGAAATGGGCTCCCCAGGGATGTGGTCACAGCACCAAGTCTGACAGAGCTCAAGAAGCATTTGGATGCTCCCAGGCACGTTGTGGGCGGTGGGGAGTGACTCCTGGGGTTGTCCTGTGCAAAACCAGAAGTTGGAGTTGATGATCCCTGTGAGTCCCTTCCAACTCAGGACATTCCATGATGCTGTGTCTTGCAGTGACTTTAGGAGTTGCCATTATATTTGCTGCAATGCCAAGAGCTGTGAATTCCAAATCTCTAGTATGAATTCTGAAGCATTTATGAAAAGTAAATCATCGTCATCATCAGTCGGTAATTATTAATTAAATTTAATGAGAACTTGTAATATTCTTACTTAAACCATTACATAAATTCACCAAAATACTCAAACCAGAGAGTTAGTACTATCCATCCATTTCTTTCAAAGAAAAGTTACTGTTATAGTTACTCAAACCAGACAGTTTTTACCATCGATCCATTTCTTTCAAAGCATTGTGTTCACTAAGATGTTCAACAAATTATTGTCAAACTCATTTATGCCATCAAGCCTGAAGAAGAAAGGCTCCATAAACCCTCAGTAGAAAGGTGAAACTTAGTATATACATGCAGCATTCTTTTTTGCGTTTCGTGCATTCTCTTCTGAAGTTGTGTGTTTCATCTGCTTGACTGTGTTTGTGCATGTGTTTATCAAAGGTGTTACATGTTTGGTAGTGGCATTATGAAACCCTGCTACTCTGTTGTACAATAAGCTGTGATCTTACAAACTGGAGTAAAATTGATGGGCCAATGAGAAATCCATTTGGAAAGAGAGAGAGAGAGGAAACAATGTGCAGGGCTTTTCTTGTTCTCCGTGTCAATAATTGCAAGAAAGGGTATCAATTGACCGACTCCCAGACATGATTATCAGACTTGGCTGCACCTTTAGTTATGCAAACAAGTGAAATCATAGGATGACCACTTATTTTTGACTCTCACAAAAGAACTGAAATAGGGGAGAGTTATTGAAATCAATACATAGAGACAAGGTAGCTTATTTATATCAAGTCACTATACCATCTGTGTTTTCTCACACTTATTGCTGTAGTCAAGCTTGGTGGCGAAAAATAGTTTTCATGGAAAAACGACACTAAAGCTATTATCTCTGACTTCATTGAAATAATTTCTTAGAAACTTTGGCATTACTGTAAGCCCACATTCTCCTGTTTAATATTAACTCCATTCTTATAGGTATGGAATGATCTGAGATGAAAGAAGTTTGGTGAAACTAAGATCATAGGTGTAAGTAGTTTTAAAGACCATAATTAAATGATGAAAAGAAAAACAATAAAAAGACATTATAACAAGTGCAGACGAAAATTAGTCAGTTTCACCTTATTGAAAAGTTTGTCTTAAGGTTCCTGTAACTACCATTTAAATCAGATATCACGTAAAAATATGACTGTAGAAGACAAGCAAAATACTCTCATTTCAAGCTGTGAGACAAAATATTTGTGTTATTGTTTGACAACTTAAACATATTTGATTTATAAAAACTAACTTGATTATGATTTTGCCATTCATGATTATCATCATAATTTGATGTGAAATTATTGTATGTGTGAAGATTAAATTGAGTCTTGTATATTTATCCTGTTAACTTCTATTTATGCTGCAGACACAAATCGCTAGAAGCAGTAATAGCAAATAAAAGATTTAAGTTTAGGGACTCCAATCTGCTACAATACATTTTTTCTGTCACTGTTTGGAATTCCATAGTAACTCGAGTTCCTTTATTTGTATTTGTTAGCAAGTGAAAGCTTAGCTTTGAAAAATCCATATAAGTTTTATTGTACCTTGCATGGTGAATACATTCTAACATTTTTTGGTGTATTCTTGGTCATTGCAGTTGGACTTTAAATAAATTTTAGTGTTATTCTTTAAATCTAATCCCTTAGTTGAATCTTGCCCATTTAAATAATATTCTTGTTTGTTATAATAAAGTGTTCCTGGATTATTTTGACGGGAAAATAAGATTCAGCTTGAAGTTACCCAGTTCTTATCATTAAATCATTTTCATTAGTATAGTATCTATTACGGGGTCAGATTAAATGCAGTGGATCAGTTTCTATGCAGAAAACTTCTCATTTTCAGTTTCATCGTGGGAGAAATAATATAATGTTACACAATTATAAATATGTACTTGATTTTGCAAATACTCATTTAGAGATAGATTTATCAAGTTTCTCAGCAGCTAAATGCTTCTATTTTGGCATATAAATTAGCAGTCTCATTTTCTGGAATGCTGGCAGCTGCCAATTTTCAATAGAAATCATTGCATAATTTAAAATAAAATTGAATATTTCCTGTATTGTTTATATCCCCTAATTGAAAGCATGACCAGTCATTAAATACCTGGTTCTAAAACCCACTCAAACTGAAATCAATTAGGAAATTTACGCTGAATTCAGTTGGATGGGAACCTGTTTTTGACAATTTTTGATTACTTTGTACAGGATGTGCAGTCATCTTTCATTTACATCTCTGCTTTACAGCTGTAACATGATTTTTGGATCTGGCTTTCACAGTTTAAGTGATCTGACTAGTTAAAATGTGTGATACATCCTACTCCTGTATTAATGGGATGAATAGCGCCCTATTGAGAATTTAGAAGATCAATAAAAGGGTAGTTAATAAGTTTTTGTATGACATCAAACTATTTTTATCCATATCAATGAATTGACATGAGTAAATTAACAAACGTACACAGAATTCTTTTCATCTCTTTATAAACAAATATAAGACTTTATTGTGTAAAAAAAGTTAACCTGCTATCTGCATCTGCAGAAATTTACCATGTATGTTCTTCTGTAACCCTTCATTATGACTGGCAGCTCCCTGAGCTCACTTTTACTCCTTGTTGGTCAATCCAGTTGGGCAGTAAAATGTGGGGTGCCAGGAATGCTGCCATCTGGGTTAAATATATTTAAGTTAGATAATAAAAGCCACAGGGAAAAAAAATAAATGCTGATACCCTGAGCAATGGAAATCTGTCAGAAAGGTTCGAAGGACATTTGGAGAGCCAGAATTTAAATTCAAACTGCTAAACCTCTTCTTTGACAAACATGCATGTGCAGCAATTATATTCATGTGAAGATACACAGTAAGAAGCTCCTTTTTTGGTTTAGCCCACCTCTCATTTGCACTTTCTTGTCAAAAATACCAGTAGGCCTCCCCCTGCAGATAAGAGTAAATGTTTCATTTCATCCCATATTCTGTTTATTTCTTTTGCTCATTCTGAATTTATCTGTGTTATTATGACAAAGGTTTATTTTTCATGTTTTTTTCAAGGGTATAATTGAATAATCCTTGAGAGTAGTGTTGATCTTGTTTTTTTGGGTACCTGGCTAGAGCTAAAAAGATAAGGATTTTCTCATAGACAACTGAAAGGATAAAGGACAGCTTTGTTCCTAAAATTGTATAAAGGGAATCTCTCAGATCTTTAACTGAATTCCATAGGAGGTACGCCAGTTCTGACGTGATACCTAATAATGGATATTGGTCACTTTATGGCTCATTTATAAGTTCTGTTCATGTTTGTCCTTAAGACCCTGCTTCTCACAAAAATAAGACTCAGAATTTTGCATTTCAAAACTAGTTATCAAATTAAAGAAATGGTTCTTGTTTCACTTTTAGAGTTATGAAATAATGGTCCATACACTGTTTATGACACTTTGTCTTGGTTTGGACGACAGCTGTCTGCTAAGGAAGGTGGGAGCCTCCCTTTGGATGGAGAATGTAAACCCTTCCCTCTGAATTATTATAATTTTGAAATTAAGGGACTCTCAGGCAAAGATATGGGAATAGGAATAACAGTTAATTTATTAAGAGAACTAAAACAAAAAAATGCAGTAATACAAAAACCAAACCCACTGACAGAGGCAGAATATAACATGACACCCTGTGGGTCAGGGTGTTGGTGGCAGTGTGATTAAATGGTGGCTGCAGCCCTCCTGGAGTGACAGATATGGTTCTGTTGAAGCAATGATCCTGTAGAAAGGAGTTGATTTCCTCTGAAGGTCCAGTGGAGCTGTAGATGGACTTGGTCTTCCTCTGAGAATCCAGTGGAAAAGGCTGCTTTGCTGTTCCAAATCTCAGATTTTTATCCAGGTAGGAATGCTTGGCTCCTCCCCCTGGATAAAGCATCTCCCCAACGGGATGTTGTAAGATTGTCAGTCATGAAAGGAGGCTCAAGGGCCCATTAGCAGAAGATACCTCCCTGGACAGAGGATGGGTCATGGAAAAGATAAAGGAAACTGCCCCAGTGGGTTTTTAACAGCTGCCCCATCAACAGAGGACCACCACACCCCCACCCCACCCTGGTTTCAACAGACTGTGATAGAATATATCTAACACTGAAACCCAAGTGTGTCCAAGACACACTTAAAAAGTTATTCTGTATTCTTTTAATATCTAAAATTATTAAGACTATGAAAACAGGTGAAACAGATGGAATTAACTTCATGTTAGGCCTCCTGCCAGGATAGAGCTTTACTCCAGATTTTTCAGCAGAACAGGTAGATTTTTTAATCTGTTAGCTTATGGGGATCATTTGTGTTAGTGTAGCTTTTGTAATTAAGGTCCTGAGTGTGTAGCACCATTGAAGTTCCCTGAGGTGCTAAGATACAGTCCTTTCATTCTACATATGAACAGTGTTTTCTTTGATAAAGCTTTAATTAAGAAAAAAAATTGAAGAAAAAGAAAAAACAGCAAACAAAAAAAAAAAAAATAAAAGAAGAAACTGTATGCAAGAAAGTTTCAAATTTCAGTAATAATCAATTGTCTTTTGTTACATCTATGACATCTGACATCTATGTAATAAATAATCTTAATATTTTATGATGATGTTAAATCAACTAATTCCAAATAAAACAGAAAATTTCATTTCTTTTCATGTGCAAAACCTAAAAAAAGGTGTTTACTGTTGTTTTAATGAAAAAATATGAGGCTCTATGGAAAACTACAGACAGTGCATGTAGATTATTTGTAACATATCAACATTTCTAATTTTATAACGGTTGGCTTATAACATCACAAAAATATTTGTAAGTAATTGAACAGTAGCAATTAAAGCCATTATATTCTAACTTGTGGCATGAAATGTGGGAACTGTACCTGCATTTGGGTTTCAGTTCTTGACAGAAGCTGAAATAAATACAATGGTCTCAGTATGATTTGTCTTAGTGTATTTATTCTCATTATGTATTTATCAGAAACCTCAGGTATCCACAGATCAATCTGTGTTGAAGACATAATTGTAAATAATTAGTTTTAAGCTAGGAAGTATCAACCAAAATATTTTAATTCACAGAGCCTAATATTACACTACAGGTTGTGTACTTGGGTTTTATTGGTTTTTTTATTTTATTTCTTTTCCTTATAATTATTATTAATCAATTATTCTCACAAAGGAAGGAAAAGCTTTACTTACATACAAGTAAACCATACCTGGCTATTGTAAGGGAAATTAAAGTGTTTCCCTGAATGTTTTAAGAACCTTGACCCTAGAAGTCACAAATCCTACACAGCAGAGAATAAGTGATAACTGCAAGTGACATGCTAACCTACTCGAGATTCTCATGCAAAGTAAATATTTTAGGGGGTTGTTTAATAATAATAATGCATATTTTTAAGTTAGTAACTTAAGAATTGTAATAGTATTTCTAATAGTGACTGACTACTCCTTTACACCAGGAGTTTGTTCTCAGCTGTCAGAAAGGCAGAGTTTTTGACTGGTGCTTGTCAGTAGTTTCTCAGTGAAACCCCAGCTTTAACAAGACTCAATGGTAAAAACACAGTAGGTGAAGCATTATTTGATTATATGGATTTCTTGAACATCTTGTTCCAATATTTGATGAGTGAGATCCTGTCTGTATTGGATGAATGAGACTCCTGTGACAGAGCAAATTTAACCTAGTAATTTTGAAAGGAGTCTACAGGACTTCTAAATATAATATAATTAAAAATACTGAATATAATATAATTAAAAAATACTATATGATCAATGATAAATTCAGGTTTTTTAAATGTTGCTTTTACCTTCTACTAGAGCTGTGTTTGGAAGCAAGTTTATGAAGAATGGTTTTTGGATGAATAAGAATATAGATGTTAGAATATAATTTCTGTTCTAGTCTTTTTAGATTTAGATACTGGTTTGTTTTTAAAGTCTTATTCTGTAAAACTGATAATAACTGTGACATACTAGGGAGTTAGTGCCAGCTACAACTTCGTACCTAGAGATGGTCATGTAATAAAAAAAAAAAGAAAAAGTGTCTTAAAATGGTAAAGTTTTGGTGAACTTAGACCTAATGTGATCAACCAACTCATTAGAAATAATACATATGTCGCAAGATAAACAGAACTAATTGAAAATATTATTTAGAAGAAAACTGACATTTTTAAATTATGTTTATGCTTAATGATTATATAAATTTTGAATTGTTTCATCAGTTTGTGTTAGAATTTTAAAATATACTTTTTAATGTATTATTCTATGATGAACTTCAGGTTTCCTTCTGAAAAACATTGTGCTCAACCTACATTTATATCTGCCTTCTAGGTAAATGTCATCGCTGTATATTCTGGCAGTGACAAAGAGCAAATGAAAAGGATTTAGAATTTAACATTAAATTTATATTCTTAGGTCTTAGCATTTCCTCAGTTATGATAGCAGGGAGGGGAAGAAATTTTTGTTCTCTGTATTACTGAATATTCCTTAAATGATACTGAATTAAGCAAGCAAAGCCTCTGTATCACAGAATCATACTGAATATAGAATATAAGAAATCAGAATGGATTCATCAGGGTCATCAAGTCCAACTCCTGGCCCTGTGCAGGGCACCCCAAGAGCCCACGCCATGTCCCTGACCACATTTCTTGAGCTCTGTCAGGCTGTGACCACTTTCCTGGGGAGCCTGTTCCAGTGCCCAATGACACTTGGAGTGGAAAACCTTTCCAAAGACAGCCGGTGAAACTATAATGTGAAGTTATTGGATATTCAATATTAGAAAACCTATTGAGAATTCAATATAATGAAACTTTTCATCAGCATCTTCAACCTATTCAAAAGCCGCAGGATACAGTGAGTTTGTGTTAACGTTAGGAGTACATTAGCGACTGGTTTCATGACCCCTGCAAGCTTTTGCTTCTCTTAAAATTGCACTGATTTGGTCAGTATTCAAATAATTGATATTTGGCTTGCAGAGGCTTCACTTCAGAGAAAGATTAATTGTGCAAGTTCTCTTATCTCTGTTTGATATGTAAAACATTGCCTTATGAAAACCACTCATCAACAAGCACCCAGTACTATTAAGCAGATTGTAGAACTGAGCTTGAAGAGCAATTCTTACGAAAATACTGTTTTGATTCTGGATTTGGGGTCTTGGTGGGAATTTTTTTGTGGTTTTGTTTGGTTTTATTTTGTTTTTTCTGAGTGGTCTTGTTTTAGCAATAAAGACATGGTAGAGAAAAAAACATAAATGGGGTAAAAAGGGAAAGCAAGAAATATGAAAAGTTGAGAAAATTGTGAAAGACATTGCTTAGATAGTCAAGCTGCTATAAAATATTCATAAAAGAGGAACTTGTCTGTTTCATTTGTCATGCCTTATGTTTCATAGTGATTTCCATTCCTGTGCGATCAAATTGTTTTCTTTAGACGACACGGAGCATCTGATTGAAGAAAAGAAAAAGAAAAAGAAGTAGATTTTAGGCTGTAATAGAAGAGGACCAGGATTATCTGCTTCACTCAGATAACTGCCAGCTGACGCTGCTTGTAATTGCATAGCGGTCTGAATCTTGGAGCATTGGATAGAATATTACAAGAAGCAAGATCTGGGGCAGGAAAGGGAATATAACAAAGACAATTTAAAAACTTTATTGTCTTTCTGTCCTAAAGAGCTTTATGTAACATTTTGCTTCCCTATAAGAATAATTAAAGAATATATTGAAACCTTGCACTATAGCTAGTCTTTCTCTTTTAGGTAGTTAGTGATTCTTGTTTAATGATAATATTACCTTAAAAAAAATTACTTCTAAGGATATATTTAATAATTATATTTCTAATATTAGACGGATTTAATTACCAGTTTTCATATACTCTTTGCTAGTATATTTCAAGTGAGGGAATTTTATGTGTCCACACACAAAAATATATAAATATAGACACACATTTAATTAAAAAAGCTCTCTAAGTTTACTCAACAAAGTGTGGGAAGTTGGGAAGTGAATAATGTATACGCAGGTTATTTGCAACTATTGCTAAGGTTGCAGTTTTAATTGTAATTCTTTATCAGACAAATTTATTGTAAGTTCAATTTGCATTTATAATATTTTAATCTGCTGACATGGTCTCTAGTTAGATTCTATTATAGATTATATTTCCATAAAGTTTCTGTTATTAAACATAACAGTTTAGGGTTTGGATTGTGTTTTTTTTCTTGGCTTTGGATCACTTAACTCCTTCTGTATTTTTATGTTTTACATGTCTAAAATCTGGATTGAGTTCCCATGTTTCAAACATTTTTTGAAAACATTTCTGCCAGTTTCCAAAGAGTTTTTAATATGTTAAAAATATTTATGAAAAAAAAATGCATGTCAAAACCAATAGTTTTTATGTTATAAGCATACTACTTCCAATAGGTAAGAGGATTTATTGTTAAGTTGAAGACTTGTCCATCAGTTACTAAGATATGGGATGAAATTATGTGTGTGTGCAGGTAGGACTTTTGCCTGCAGGGTTCTTCTGTTCAGTTTTCTTAACAATCACTGAGGCAATACAGTTCTCCAGTCTTCTTTACATTCTTCGTTTTTTCTCTTTTTTTTAATGAATGCATGTGTCTTTTAAAGGAAAATTGCAAGAAAATTGAAAATCAAGGCAGTTTAATTTTCTATTACATTGGCAATGATAAAAAAAAAACAAAAATCAACTTATCTGAATCTTCTGTTTCTCATTCAGGTGATTTTTTTTTTATACGTCAGTAGCATGGTCTGTATGTCTTCTTTCTGGTATCCTGTGGAGGAAGGTCCTGAACCCTTGAAAAGTAATAAAGTTGTGACTAATGGGCTGCTGATAAGCAGACAAATTTCATGTAGGCAGCAATGTCTAGAAGTGAGAAATTATGCTCTAATTTTCTGATTTTTTGTGTGTCATAGACTTCTAATACTATTTTGGAAATAATGATCATTGGAAATCTCTAGCTTTGTTACTAAAACAAGCATTTTAGTTTTTATTTTCAGTGGTACTAATAGCACATTCGAGAAGGAGGCTCAGAAATTAGGGAGCTGAAAAAACAAACATAAGTGATTACCTTATTGCTCAAATTTTATTAAAAAAAAAAAAAAGAGGCTACAATTTTTTTTATACACTGATGTTAACCTTCAAAGATAGCTTTTCTCTCTTTTAAAAGGTTAGTGATGTTCTTAATTTAACATTAACACATTTGCTACTCTTCTTTCCTTAGTGTACATTATAAGGATGAATTTTGTAATTTCTGTTACTTCAGCTGTACTAACGATGTAGTTCTAGCTTAAAAATTAGAATTGTAACAATGTAGTCTTGTACTTTCATTTGTTTGAAATTGCTTCTAGAGATTAGATACAATATGGGCTGTCATTTTGCATTTTGTCTTTTCTCTGCCGCAGACTTTGTAAAAGTATGTAAGGAAAGCTTACATATTTCTCGCTGCAAAAAATGCATCTATCAGGACAAATGATGAATCTCATCTATTTCATAATATAGCATTGCAAATACTGAAAATTTCCATTAAAAGAATCCATGAAAACAAAGTTGGGTTTTTTTTGAGGGATGAAGTACACCTTTTTTCCCCATTTATCATGATTCCATTATTTTCTGAATTTAATACTGAGCCACTTACTCATACTAAAAACATAGTAGGATAGTGTGGTTGTATCAAAGTACCAGTCTTAGTCACTTCCCTTTTTTAATTTTTTTTTCAATAAACTCAACATTCTAAGTTTTCGGTTAGGCATAGTCTACTGTATCCTTTAACCTGCAGGTTTTATTCAATTTCCTAGCTCAAAGAACCTCATTCAAGGTATCCTTCTGCTATTCAGAACATAAGATTTGCCCAGCTGCCTGTTGAAAATGTTACCTTCTCTGATTTGATAAGCAGAGGTATACATGAATCAGAGCCTACAGCGTTCAATCTGCGTATTTGTACAGGCCTGTGAAATTCATGTTTCATGAACTCACGGTACCTGAGGTACCTCGTGTTACCCGATGGGGGCTATGCAGTCATGCCTAGAGAACATCTTGGACTGTTATGAGTAGTACTATGAACCAGTACTATATTTTTCCAGTAAAACCTGCAGAAAGCTTCTAATAAAAAACAGTTCAGTGAGGCTTTTACAAAAAACTCTATTTCTGTCTGCAAAGAATATTCATTCCTATTTATAAACCCCTTTTTCATGAAACTTTTTAGGATTTCTTTGGGTGTTTCATTATCATTTGAGAAAAATGAAACTATCTCTCTTTAATATGAGGGTTTATTGCCACCATCACTTCCTTAGAATTTGATTTTGAGTCTGTGATCAATCTATACTCATCCTGGTGAAAATGTAGAAGGCAATTCAATGGATAATGCAGAAGAAAAATATTTTTGGTGTTTATTAAAATTTAGTAAGAGCTTTTTAAGTAGCAGTCTTCTGCAAAGTCTTAAACATAAAACTAGCCAACATGAAGCTTTTGGGGCAGTAATGCTCTGGGTGTGTTTTCCTGTGCTAATATTTTGATCCATAATATTTTTTGGTTATAAAATGTTGATAACCTATCTGTCATGTCTTCAGAAATAATTATCTGGTTTTTTGGAAGAGAAGTTTGTGCTTTCCTCAAAATAGTAGCTATCACTGTACTGAATTCAGATGTTCTGCTCTGTATGGGAAAATCCTGTATATCAACATGTACACGCATCAAGCGCATTTAAAAGCTTGTACGTCTTTGGCCATAAATTTTGCTACAATGCTCAAGTTCCTCATTTATTCTACGGTTTAGAATACAAGTCAGACACAGATATAATAATTATCCATCTGAATATCTCTGAAGTTTTGTAGTCATATCCTCAGTGTCCTTTGAAAAATTGTCCTGAAAGGAAACTTTCTGAGAAGTTATTCACACTCACTTGCGGTGTATAATTAATTTTCTTATTTGCCTGTACCTTTAAGTGAAACAATTAAAGCAGGAAGAGGTTTACTGCCACTTTCATTGTTCCTATTTGTGTAACAACAGGGGTTGATAGATTGGTTATTTTGTTTTATGGAAATGTTTAATGATCCTTTTTAAAATAAGATATGTGACGGGGTTTTTTCTGTGTTCTAAACAAATTCAAAATAATTACAACATTAAAAAGTATAACATTTGCATTTTCCTTTTTTCTGAAAGTTGTATCAAATTGGGATTTAAAAACAATCAATTGATTTAAAAGCCAAATTTCATCTCACTATGACTTTTCAAATAAAAAGGTAATGTTTAGAATCATTAAAAACATTGGTTGAGAGCCAAGAGGTGAAAAAAGCAATCAATAATTCTTTCATAAAGAATGTGGAAGTTTCATTTCTAAATGTGATAGTTTTATTTCTAAAACTTTCCTAACCTTTTTTTATCATTGTCATATTCCCCAATGCCTCTGTTTTCCAAACTCAGCAATTGATCAGTCATGGGTTTTAATTTTGAATTTTAAGGAATCTTTTTCTTTCCACTACTATGACCATTCCTGACAAAACAGAACACAATATAAAATTTTTCCCCAGAAAATGACAAAAGTGTTATTAAAACTATCTGAAGAACTCTTATGCTGACATTAGTGACCACAGGAAAGACTAAGCAATCATGCCAAGTTTAAAAGTCAGCTCTTCAGAGAAGGCTATTCAAAGTGTTTTTATTTTTCTACACCAGCATTACAAGGTATTTAGGTAAAAAAATATTGTGGTGAATAAAATGTACACAGTAATTTTAGAATGTATATTTCATTTCTTTCCTCTCATATTTTTCTAACAACAGTGATTTCAGGCTGAAATTTTAAAGAACATTCTGTTAATGCTGTGTTTTGGTACCAGAAAAGTAAAAGCATTTAACTTCAGTCCATGCAACAGTTTTGGACTAGGATGTTACCAACACAGTGTGATGTAAGCAAAACTTTAAACCATTGCTAACTGCCATATCTTTTTGTGAAAATTTGTTTCAAGCAACATGTGTGATTTCTACTGGTACTTTAAATAAGACGAGGATCTTTTTTTTTTCCTTGACATTTCTGAAGAATTGTACAAAAGCTCTGGTCTTGTGGTCAACTGAGGATGTATAGGATGTGGTGCTCTTTCTGAAAACTTCTGAGTGAAAAGGAAAGGGTAGACCTACACCTGTACACAGTTGCTGAATTAAAATGGCATGCATGAGAGAAGTCTCTCCTTTTAAAACATACCCATAGAATTTAGCTGAACACATAGAAACTGAAATTTTGTATAACCTTGCAAGTGTCCAGGGAATCATGGTGTTATGTAGGACGGGGCTGATGTGTCTGTTTATTTTTTAGCTTTGTGTTAACATGCTTTAATTCTTTGAAAATAACACAAATTTAGACTCAAGTAAGTTATAATTAGAAAAATATTTTCACAATAAGAAAACACAGTGGAGGAAATCACTGTGGCTGTAGAGGCTTAGACTGGAATAAACTATAAAAGAATAGAGTGAATATATAAAATAATAGAGTACAAAATAAATTAGAGGGAAAAGAATGAGATTTTTTCTGCCATTAAAGCTTTCATAAAAATAAATGTATGATGGATAAAAACATGTAAGCAAGTAAACTCCATGTTTGTTAAATTGTAGTGGATAATGAGATAGAGACTGGAAAGTGATTTCATTCTTTGCTGAGGAAACTGAGTATTTCTTATGCACATCCTGAATTCAGAGAATTTTTTTCTGCTGATTTAGAACAAAAAAACACATGACATTCCTTTAAGTAGTTTCTGGCTGTCTACATCAGTAGAAAGTTGCTATTCATATTTCTTGCCCATTTTTAAAATTCGCCTGAAAGCCATGTACCAATATGTTAAGCTCAGTGCAGTCCTACGTAACTCCTCTGCAAATCTCTAACGCCATAGCTCACACATCCAGATGTCTTTCCCTGGCTTTAACATAGAAATTTCAGTTTCCAAAATACACGGTATTTACTCATGGCTCTATATATCTGCTCACTTGAAGTCTTCCCAGTAGGGATATTTTTTGTAGAATATGTTAGAAATAAAAAGCAAAAAAACAAAAAACAAACAAAAAAAACCCCAAACAAACAAAAAAAAAACCTTCTCAGAACTTCAATCAATGTATTTGCCAACTAATTGAAGCATGCATGTAAAATAGTGCATGCTGCAATCCTTGTAGTTCTTGGAGAGCTGTTTGTTTTTTGATTTTTTTTTTTTTTTTAATTTTCATCACAAATTGTTAGGATTTTGATTTCCTTGATATGCAGACAACATTTTGAAGCACTGATTAGCTGACAGCAGAAAAAGTTTGGTTTATCCTTTTGTCATAAAAGTACTTTCTTTGATGGTGGGGGAAGGAAATATTTTGTATTAGAGTCTGCAGTGCTAAAGATGGCAACCAAGAAAGCTAATACAAAAAATCTCAGGATTTACTGTCCAAGGACACTTAAATCTTCAAGACTTTTAAAAATTTTGGGATTTTATGAAAATGATCAGTGTCTCAGTGATCATGGGCCCATCTTTCTAGCCTGTCAAGAATCCTCTTGATGCCATCCAAGGAAGGGGATCTCTTCCCTCTAGAGTATTAGCTATACCACTAAGGTTGGCATCATCTGCAACCTTCCTGAGTGTGCACTCAATCCCACTGTCCATTTTCTGACAAATGTGTTAAATAATACTCATTCCAGTATGGATCCCTGAGGCACATCACTCTTTGCTATCCTCCACCTGGACATCAAGCCACTGACTGAAATCTTTGAGTGTGACCATCCAGCCAATTCCTTTCCCACTGAGAGCTCTGCCCATCAAACCCATGTCTCTTCAGTTTGGAGACAAGGATGTTGTGTGGCACAATACTGTTAGCCCACCATAGAAAACCATCAAATTTGACAGGCACGGTTTGCCCTCAGTGAAGCTTTGTGAGCTGTCGCATATTCCCTCTCTGGTTTCCATGTGTCTTAGCACAATTTCCAGGAGGATCTTTTGCAGGGCTCTAAGGTGAGACAGACTGGTCTGTAATTCTCTTTTTTGTCTTTTTCATTTTTGTAAGACTATAGCGAGTCTCACCAAGACAGTCTGTGAGGGTAAAAATCTTTTCCACTCTGGATATAATTCTTCATTTCAGAGGAAGAAAAGCAAAACCAAGAAAGCTTTAGTTAAATTTATCATTGAGAAATTACATCCAAACAGAAATTTCAAATCTGAATTAAAAATCAAATCAATGCAAGAAATAAAGATTTGTCTGAAGCACCATAAAATGTGTGATGATAACCACATAATCCAGCCATTAATATAACACTGCCAAGTTCATCACTAAACATGTCCTTAAATGCCACATCTACACATCTTCCAGATACCTCCAGGGGTGATGAATCCACCACATTCCAAGGCATCATGTTTGAATGCTCAGTCACCCTTTGGAAGAAGAATTTAATTAATAATTAACTTTAATGTCCCCTGATGCAACTTGAGGCCATACCCTCTCATCCCATCACTTGACATTTAGGAGAAGAGACCAATGCCTTCCTTACTACCGCCTCCTTTCAGGCACTTGCAGAATGTTAAGGTAGAATGTAGAATGATACTTTTCTCCAGACTAAACAAGCCCAGTTCCCTCAGCTGCACCTCGTAAGACTTGTGCTCCAGAAGTTTCACCTGAATGTAACAGAAAAAGAGGAACAGACGAGCTGGTAACTGATGCAGAGTAATACTAGTTAAAACTAAGCCCCTGTGACTGCAGCAATTTAAAAAATGGGAAACTATTATTGGTAGTCGAGGAATATAAAAAAGAAGTGGTCAGAAATAATGAAATAAAGATTAAAAGCAGTGTAGGAAACCACATTGGCTTTGGTAGTCTAACTGCAGTGTGAAGATGTCACTTAATATCTAATCTGATAAAACTGATGCCAGTGGGAGTATGTTGTGAAGTTCAATGAATATAAAGATCTAGCTAACTCAGTTTAAAATTATAACTTCATTTTCTCTTTCCTTTCTTTAATGTTCTTTAAATATTTTGTGTTTTGAAAGCTGAGCTATGACTCCTTAGCAGATGCACCATATTCTTGTATTTCAAGAGGTCACCTTTGCAATTCATTATTATTCAAAGAAGTTGTGTGAAAAACATTGTACTTAATTTATATGGATGTATGCCCAGTATATTCTAGAAACAAAAGGCTTTCTATAAAGAACCATGAATTCAGCAGGTTTTCATAGTTTAAGGAAACCCATTCAAATGAGACAAAGGATACAAAAGATACGAATCAAATGCTGCATAAACTAGCTTTAAAATATGCATCAATTTAGACCCAAGAACTTGCATTATTTAATAATGCTACGCTTTACGAGAACATACTCCACTCTACCTTATGTGGTTAACTGACAGCTTATTCCCATCTCATATTAGCAAAACTCAGGGTGGTTAAGATTTAAGTGTTTATTGATGCTTTACAGTTGAAGCTGTAGCATGCAGTAAAAAATATATATGACACTCTTTTTTAAAACATTCTGTCTTGGCAAAAAGTGGCAATCCCCTCCATATTTATATTGTATTCATGATGAAAAGACAATAATTTTTTCTGGGCATGAGAAAGCATATAATTGAGCATGCTTAGGAATCCAAACTAGTGATGTTTAGGAATTAGTTCTTAAAGTTCAGTTTATTATGAAGCCATAAAGAGCAAAGACCAACTGTTACTCTAAATATGTGGTAATACAAAACAGATGCTATAGTACCAGGGAGGATTGTACTTCAAATTTGTTTTAATTACTCTTGAGTGCACCTTCTAATGACAAATCTTGTTTTCTGTTCCTCATTCTGAGTAGAAGCTATACCACCTAGCCACTTTTAAATGCATCATTAGGCTGAAATCTTGCTGATTCTGAAACCTGTTAGCCTGAAGCCAAATCAAAGACCCATGAACCTTCAAAAAATAAATGCGTGATGAAACAGTTTTTTCATCAGAGAACCAACCATAAGATTTTCCCAGATAACATATGGTTTATTCATCCATCCCAAGTTATATAACTTACAGAAGAAAGAGATTAAAACAAAAATTGCAGAATGCTTGCATGTCCTGCCTAGACTGAGATTCTTCCTTGTGTGCTTTTGACAATTCCTTTTAGACCAGTTTATCCCATCTTCCTAGATTAGACTGACTTTGCCTTTCAATGGATTGCTTGCAACTCAGTCTTGAGCAAGTGTCAGGCTGAGGTTTATTTCATGCTCCTCATGAAACACCATAGCAATGTTGTCCTGGACATTTTTTTGTTTTTTTAAGAAATAGACTTTGCCTATTAGCTTTGCCTATTTCTTACCTTCCTCATTCAATTTGGTGTTTTATATTGAACCAGGGTAGCAACATTTGAGTAAATACATGTATGTAGCATTCTTATCATCATGTGCTCAAATCTGTCAATCTTTTCAGAAAATTTTAGTATTTTCCTAGATATTTGAGCTATTTAGATTAAAAATAAAAGGAAACTAGGTCAAGAACACCTAAATTTAAATAACTGAAATTATATATGCAGCTTATAATGAAAAATGGCTGTTGACATCAGTCAAACTGCTATTATTATTATCCCTGCTATTGGAAGGGATATTTCTTCCCCTGTCAAGATTAAGATTACTGTTTCATGGGAGAAAAATTTTAAAATAGTAAATTTTCCTAAAAGCTGTAAATATATTGATTTGTGCGAAATTAATTTAAATGAATTTAAACCCCATGACAAATGGAGTTCATTTTTTACGAACCAGAAATGATTTGATGTGATATGCTGGGTTTTTCACACTGAAGTCACTGACATCTCATAAGTATCATAATTAAATCATCAAATTGTTATGACCTGCGTCGTTGCTGTTAGGATCAATAGCGTTTAATATCTTCAGCAATGAAACAGACAGTGGGATCGAGTGCACCCTCGGCCAGTTTGCCGCTGACACTGAGCTGAGTGGGGTGGATGACACGTCTGAGGGACACCTTGCCATCCAGAGGGATCTGGACAAGCTCGAGAAGCAGCCCATGGGAACTTCATGAGGTTCAACAAGACCTGAGCCTGGGTCAGGGCAAGCCCTGGTATCCACCCGGGCTGGGGCTGAGCGGAGCCAGCAGCCCTGCTGAGAAGGACCTGGGGGTGTTGGTGGGTGAGAGGCTGGCCATGAGCCAGCCCTGTGCCCGTGCACCCCAGAAAACCAACAGTGTCCTGGGCTGCATCCAAAGCACTGAGGGCAGCAGGTGAGGGAGGGGATTCTGCCCCTCTGCTCTGCTCTGCTGACACCCCACCTGCAGGGCTGCATCCAGCTCTGGGGTCCCAGCACAGGAGGGACATGGAGCTGCTGGAGCCAGTGCAGAGGAGACCACCAAGATGATCTGACAGGTGGAACACCTCTGCTGTGGAGACAGCCTGATACAGCTGGGATCGTTCAGCCTGGACAAGGCTGCAGAGAAACCACATTGCAACTTTTAGTATTTAAAGGAGGCTTAAAAGGGGAGCAACTTTTTAGCAGGGGTAATGCTAAAGGAGAAGGATAACAGTTTTAAACCAAAAGAGGTTAAATTTAAACTAGATATAAGGAAGAAATGTTTTATTTTTTGGGGTTTTTTTGGGGTTTCTTTTGCTATGAGACTAGGAAAACTCTGGAACAAGCTGTCCAAAAAAGTAGTAAATGCTCCAAGGTGAGGTTGGACTGGGCCTGAACAATCTGATCTGTTTGGAGATGTTCCTGCTCATTGCAGAGGGTTTGGACTAGAGATGACCTCTAAAGTTCCCTTCCAACACGAAGTGTTATATGTTTCTATGATTCTATGATATTTAGAAATTCATGGATTAATGACAATTCTTAACAAATTATTCTAAAGTATTTAAAAGTAGAGCTGATATTTCATTTTTTTTAACTTACAGTGACTTTTGACAAAGTAGATTGAGCATAAAAAGAAACCCAAATCATAATGCAAATCTTCAGAGTTTCACAATATGAAATACAAATTTTGCTGATTGTGGAAAAATAGTGTTTATATATACATAAGCAAATGTAATGTATGTGTTTATAGTGATCTTCATGTTATCTTATACAACTATTTCAGCTTTATTCTGAGAGTAGAATCCAATATATCTCCCATAACTCATTGAACTCATCAAGAGATGTGTGTTCATCTGGGGAACAGCTGTTCACAGCTCTGTGGCTGCTTTCTGAACTGCAGCTCCCACAAACCATAGCAATAACATTGCAAAACTACAGCTTCTGATTTTCCTTTCATTCACAGAAAACATTTTCTCTGGAGCAGATAAAAAAGAAGCAGAATTATCCTTTGACAAGCACTAATAACTGACTTATTTCATCATATTGTAAAGAAAGGAGATAGGTATTCCAGTCATGAAGGCTTCATTGTATTTGGTTCCTCTGGCTTTCTCAGATATGGATTGGTTTCTAGAGAAGCCGTGCTGAATTCATTTGTAACAGAGAACTGAAATGTGAGACAGCAGATATTTCTTCAAGGAATACACTATTGAAACATGTATTCTAACAGCTGATATATCAATAGTAAGATCACAGTTGTCTTGGGTGGGAGGACAGCAGTCAGTTTTGTGATTTCTAGGACACAATTGTTCCCATTTATGTAAGTTTAGAACAGCATCCTAGGAGACACCTTGACAGACTGACTTGACAAACTGCTCCATGGCATGGCCTGTCAAAATCAGCACAGACCCCGTGGGGCCTGAAGAGACAAAGCTGAGGATTTCCACATGCCATCACTCAGCTGCTTCATGTCCTGTGTTAGAGTTCAGTTCCCTTGCATAACCCCAGCACCTGCAAAGTAAAACACTTGATTGCCACTACCTCTCACCAGCATTTCTACATTCCCACACTTGGGCACTTCCCTACGGATGACTTCAGAAAGTGGTTTTTTCCCTGCAGGGGTACCAGGGGACCCAAAATGTTAGAGGCAAAATGTGGAATGCAAAGATACCCTTGATGTCCCTCTCTCCTTCAGCTTGAAGCGAAGGTCAGAAATGTGAGGGAATTAATCTTTTTTCAACTTAAATATGCCATTTGCCTCTTAGCAAGGGAAGTATTTCAGTGATAGTCGATAGTAAATGAGGAGGTCTATGCATAAATCATTGAAGAATATGAATAAAAATTATTTTGAAATATGGTAATTCACTTAAATACCAAATGAGGGATATTCTGTCATTAATTATAAAATTAGATGCTTGCGTTGTACATAAAAGTAACACTGCTTTAACCCTTTCTATTTTTAATATGTGATAATTTTAGGTATACCCTCCAGCAAGGAGGACTGCATAAGGTTTCAACCTAAGGGAGTACATTAGTTCCTAGTTTTGGGTCCAGTAAGAAGAAGAAAGAGGAAAAAGAATGAGGATGATGTCCCAAGAGAAGACCTGGCATCATTGGAACAAGTCTGTAAGGAGTGTGCCACAGTCCCCAGTGCCTGTGGCAGCAGCCTTCCCATGCCCAGGCACAGGCAGTGACTGTGCAGCTGATGAATACCAGCAGATGGAGGCTGCTTTCACCAGTCGTGCCAGAGCCTGTGTCAGTGAAGAGAAATTATACCAGAATGAAGGCTTAAAATGAAAGGAGATAGATAATTAAAAAGTTGAGACTCCTTATCATCATGTCATTTTAACCTTGTTCCATTAGCAAAAATAAAATAAGTCACTCAAGACCAACTGTATTTGAAAGCATCTATTTTAAACGTGTTCCAAATTGCCTCTGAGCTTATAATAAGCTGTACTGGTTTCTACTGACTGTAATTTCTTTTTACTGTGCTTTCTGTGCTGACATATTGTGATAATCCCTTGTATATTGAGGTAGAGGACTACACTTAGAATGTGTTCCAATTGATGATAATGAAAATATATTAAACAAGTTAATAAATATCCTATTTCTCCATTTTGGCTGTTACTCTTATATTCCAAGTCATCACAGGAATTTAAAGAGATTGCTGCCCTGTAGACTCACCAGAGACAAGTAAAAGAATTGAATAGTTTCTTGGAGCAGTATGAACAGTTTTGCTGCTTTCACACATGGCTCTCAGTAGGAAAAGACATACAGCTTATTAGCAAAGAGACAGAGTTACTGCTCTTTGTGGATGGGACCTGGGAGCTCATTGCAGTTCTATGAAACAGTAAATGTCAGATCTTGGTTTAGCTGTGGCTGTTAGAAATCTTTATAAATATTTTCAGAGTGGAATTTCTAGTGGATCATGTTTGTAGGCTATGTTTAAAGGCCCTCAAAATAATGCCATAACTGAGAGGTAAAATGGTGCTTTATAGCATGACCTGAGCATTCTCCAACAGCTCCTCCGAGGAAAACAACTGCGCATTACTTTTCAGAAACAAGCTGACTGCACAGAACTTTTCTCTTAATTTTGACATGATCTTCAGTGCAGATAAAAATTATAATGTACTTTGTTCTTTAAGGTGCTTGTACAGTACCTGTAAAATTCAATAAATAAAAGGTCTATAAGATTTGAGATTTAAAGTCAACAGGAGAGTTATGCCTTCAGCCTTGGGAGAGGGGGCAGGGTAGTTTGAGTTGGAGTTCACACAAGTAGGTAATCTTGAAGGACTGTATGACATGCATTTTATTCAACTTCCTTCTTGAAACACCTTACTATTGCTTGTCTTCCCAACAGGGAATTTCACACAGTCCAGTAAAAATACCACAAAAAACCCCAAAAAAATCAAACAGTCAACTAAAACTAGAAGGAAAAGTGTAGACAAACTGTTCATTCTATATCCTAAGATGAGAGAACATCAGAAGATCCATTGCTCTGTCATGGGATTAAAACAGACTGTTGGATTTCTTTCAAACCACTTTCTAATTTCATTAAAGTAAGTTGTTTATCAGCTTTATATTGCCGATGCAGTCACCATTGTTAGAGTAGTATAATATAAATTCTCCAAGCCATTGATGACATTTTTCTGGTTGCATCTTAAAAGTGGGTTACTTAATCACCTTTTACTTCTATAATTGTAGAAGGTAGGCTGTATCTGTGAAAATGAAGGAAGTGAAAGTGACTGAGAAGATTCAGTGAGAGTTATCCTCTTCCATAATTTTGATGAAAGTTCCCTGAAGTTGTCTGGAGCCTGCTATAATTACATGAATCTTCCGTGCTTTATTTTTAAAATCTTTCCTCTAGTTTTTCCAAAATTGAAATTCTCAGACTTTGCATGAAAAAAAATCTGGTTTTGATAAAGTCTGATTCATGTGACTTCTAAAAATAGTTTCAGTAAGGCAAAATTTGCTATCAGAAGCAACTTAACAAGCAAATATTATTGAGTTTTTGTAACTGTCAGATAGAAGGATAAGTAGCTCTTCCTTATTGCTTGTAAAAGGTACAAAGTTATTAGTCATCATGCAGCTGGCGTCAGTACTTTGGATGAAGCTAAATTTTTAACATTTCTTTCTTGAAAAAGATAAGACTGTATTCTTACATAATTCAATTCACATGTAAGCTGTTCCTCTTAGTACATTTGATCAAAAATCTTGGGGCTAGGAACAGCTATTAGAAAAAAAAAATCATATTATCAACAGACTTATTTGTCTTTGAAGAATAAATATTTTTACTTGTCAAATATTTTGCTCAAAGAACAAAAATCTTGGTTAGAGGGAAATATTCAAATTTTTTTAATATTATTATTAATAGGAACTACCCATTAGCTGATAAAATATTGTGGAGTAGAGGTGTAGTGCTGCAATGATGTCAACATCTCATTGCACTGGCACAGGTTTTCTACCTTGTTTCAATCAAGAAAAACAGTTTCAGGTATTTATGGTGCCATCATGTGGAGACTTCTGGGCATTGAAGGGCTTGAATTAGAAGAGCTCTATTACAAGAAAAGGAAAGATGGACCCCAAAATAGTGCTGGTGAGCTTGAGCTATAAGCAGGTGCTTGAAATTAAGAAATCCTAGCTCATTTCTCAGTCTGACTTCTGATCTAACTTCCATCCTTAGGTATCTTCTCATGACAGTCACACAGTCTACCAGAACATATGCATTTCAGTTAAAAAAAAAAAAAAAAAAAAAAAAAAAAAAAAAAAAAAAAAAAAAAAAAAAGGGTCTGTAGATTCTTTTCCCCAACAGGAAAGAATATAATTTTGTCTCAGACTAATGTAGATGAAGAAAAACAATGACGTAGTTAAATAATCATAAATACAAATTTCATATTTTCTTCAAATCATTCATGCTTTTTCCTGGGCAGGATAGGGTAGTCTTAGGCTAAAGTTATGCAGAAACATGAGGCTGAAAGGTTTTCTGTGAGTGTATTAAAAAGACTAGGTCAAAGTTACAACTATTCAGGCTTACATAGATGGAGGGAAACAAATATGCTTCTTTGTAAATAATATTTTAAAAATATAAAAAAATATTTATCCAGTAGTAATTGTAATGTCTTGATTTTTTTCCATTTTTTTCAAGGAAAAATCTATTTAATCTGCCTAGGAAGAGACTGACCTAGGCCACTTCTTTTTTTTTTTCCCTAGATTCAAAACAGAATATTATAATAGCTCCTTTTAGTTCTATATAGATTGGCCTGCACAAATGCTGTGATTCATCGTGGGAGCCTACTTATTTTCTTTTATTGTGCTGCATAGGACAAGTTGTTCTTTATCAGTTCTTTTATGAGCATCCCATTGAATACCTCTATGCATGCAGAATGGTACATTGTTTTCTAGAGCTTTTTTTTTTTTCCTATCTCAAGAGAAAAGGAAAAAAAATGAGCCTCCTAAACCTGCAATAGATATTTTCCCACTTATCTGCTCAAAGAATTTTATTTTTCTAGTATTTAGGAACATAACGCTCAGTCCTCTGCTATTTCCAGTGAAGAAACCTCTTAGTTGCTACGAGTCCATGTTGATGTCTCAACAACTGGTTATCAGATTTTTAGATATCTGTAAGATTTTTTGGTTTTTTCAGTCTAGGTTTGAGAATAAGGACTTCATTTATTTTTAAGTGTCCTTGCAAGAAATTGCAAAAAATTATACAAGGAATCTAAATGTGGTGGAGGTGCTTTCCTGTAGCACACTTACCCTAATGTTAAAAAGTACCTCTCACACAGACTAATCTGCCTAAAATTAATCTGGATAATTTCTAGGCATATATCTTATGATTTCACATGACCATGGAAAAAAAAGCTCTGCTTTTATATTCAAATAGTTAATTTATCCATTTTGATTTCTAAAGAGTGATCAGGTATTTAGTTTATGGATATAGTTTGGAAAGCTCAATTATTGAGGTTTGGGCCATGTGAAACATTTTGGTTACTAAAATATGTTATCAGTAGATAAAGATTTATGTAAGGGGATGACAGGCAATAATTTTATCTTTCTGAATTTTTTATAAAGTTTTGATGGAGTGATAGATGGGCCTTAAGTGGACTCTACAGGTATTTCTGTATGTCTTATTGCAAATATGTTTTGCATCAATCTCCAGTTTCTTTTTCAGCAGGGTGAATTTCAATTTTGAAACTTGTAGCCAAAATACTGAGATAAGAGGTAATATAACATGTCGCATTAGAAAACTATTGTTGCCTTGTGAAGGCAGCTTAGGGAAGGGAGGAATTGCATACAGGCAAAAATAACTGCAGTAGACAAACTGTGAAGTAAACTGGCTAAGTACAGGTGATCATGAAGAAAAATGAAATGTGAAATGAATAAATCCAACAAGACTGTTTGTTTGGGAAGGATCCTTTGCAAGTAGGTAACAAGTTCCAGTCGGGCCACATCACAAAATCCCAAACTTGCCAATTTTTTTCCCCAGTACATATTAGTATTACATAGCAAGAGAAATGAGCATTGAGTCTAATGGGTCTCCGAGAAGTTACATAGAAAAATTATTGTAAAATTACTGCTTAGCCTCTGGGAACAAGGAGAATTGGATAATTGGGTAACTGTAGTACTTCATGAACTGTATAAAGATGGTTACTGGCCTGTGTAACTTTATGTTTTGCAGGGTTTGCATCCTGGTAAAAGTATGGGATTTGCAATGGTTTGTAGTCAGCTAGAGAGGCACTATAAATGTTATGTTTTCTGGCAGTCTGAGACTTGAGGAGAGAAGGCAGTTTCCTTTTGACCTTAATTTATGTGCTGATAAAATTAACTTTGGACAGACAAATGTTTTGCCTTTCAAATTAGATTTGCATACTCAGATTTGCATCAGCAACCCAGTTACAAATGCAATGATGAGAGACTTGCAAGCTTGCCTTAAAATATCCAGTCAAATTTCAGCCCAAGTGAGTGCCTCTTGCAAGCTACAGAAGAAAGATTTAGTAGGTTTTTGACACTATCTAGAAACTGAGAAAGTTCCTGAAAAAATATAGGGAGAAGCAGGGAAGATTCCTTTTTCAGGAAATTAAGATTAATTTCCTAGAAGGCTGCTAATGCTAAATTATGTTTATTTTATCAGTGCTTTTGATTATACTTGTGAACAACTGCCAGTGATAAATCTCATGACATAAATGGTTTATAAATCATCAGCTTTACAGAATTTGGATAGACAAATAGAAAAAAAAAAAAAAAAAAAAAAAAAAAGGGAGACAAAGGTGTTAAAAGCTGTTTAAATATTGCCATTGCACTTTGATATTTACATTGTACATGCACAGTTGCAGGTTACAGTGGCATGAACATGTACACAGAGTTTGGTTATACCCACAGGGTTGAAATTCCAAAATATGAAAGCAGACATTAATGACATAATCAAGATATAAAGAGAACCAAGAAAAAGTTAACAAGTCTGGTCAATGTGACATGTGACAGTGAAGGTAAATTAATAGTGTTATATATGTCAATAAGGTTGACAGACTTTACAGATAGCATATTCCAGACTTTCTCTGGTTTGGAGGGTAAGGAAAAAGAAAACAAACAAACAACAAACAAACAAACCAAACCCCAACAACTTGTTGAGTACATATGCTAAGCAAGTACCTTTCTAAAAAAAGATTCAGTGTTCAAATTAAAATTGTGGCTGCCAGAAAGGTTCATTCCAGTCTTACCTAGTGAAAGTAAATTCAGAATCACTGCTGAAGGTTATGGAACTCTTTTGGGCTCAGAGCACAGCGGTCAGAGATTGCAGAAGTATATACTGTGATAAACAGAATTTTTTACAGCACTGATGCTCTTGATAATGGGAAAGAAACAGCAAAATCGTAATAAATTCACAGTAGAAACCAAGAACCAGTGTGGGTTTTTTTTTCACTTCCTTTAAGGCAAATCTAGGGAGAAACTGAAATATTAAGTGGGGGTGTTTCCAGGATTGTTATTATAATTAATTTTGATTACATATGTGGCACAGTGTGAGTGCATGAGTCTGTTGTCTGACACAGCTCAAATTATGTACAACTTGACTTGCAGAAATAGATCGTCTTTATGGGTAAGAGGACAGCTCTAAGGAGGTCCTTAACCAACATTATTTTTCAGTTGCAAATCAGTCCTTGATAAAATTTGCCAATCTTTTTGAGAGCTGTAGACTGATTTCTTACATGGCTGGAATTAAGGAGTGTGAAAATTAAATTGATTTTTTAAAAAAAAATCCATGTTGCACAACATTTCTGTACTACTTTTTTAACCTAGGCTTTCTTTTCACAGAAATATAATTTATTAGGCACTTTATCCTTGGTTTAGTAATAGTCCTCAGCTCTATTCCCTAAATAATTTTTAAAATAATTTTCAGATTTGACAGAGATGTAAAGGAGTGTTCTATTCTTCATAATTCTCCAGCTGTGTTCTTATTATAAAAGAGCATTTTATTGTGCCTTTTGAGGTTTTATCTCTTTTTTAAATTTCAGGAGACTGTTACCAACTTAAAAGTGTATTCTCATATTTGTCATAATAAAAAATACGTATCAAAAGAAATAGCAATTTTAAGTTATTTTGTTAAGACTGTTCATGGATGAAAGGAGTGTGATAAGTCATAATCACAGAATCATAATGGTGTTTGCTACAGGCCAGAATCTAGCAGTGGGCAATGCTGTCTATACATGCCCATAAAGGCACTTCCCAGCTCTAAATACCTTGAAAATTCCATGGAACAAACTGAAAGAAAGCTGTGAGAGAACAATTTTTAGTATAAAGAACTGTCGAAGGGCAGGATTTCCTAAGGGCTGCAATGTAAGTTTGTAGTTGTTGGACTATGCTGAGTGACACCAGTGACATGCTTCTGAAGGTAATAAGATCAAAAGTACCTCTGCTATTCATTGTACTTACCATCTAACATAAAATGTGAATTTTTATTCTCTGTCCAAACCTTGAACTTCCTGATTTAATTTTGTATTGTCTCACAGCAAGGGACTAATCGTGAATTTTCCTTATGTGAATGTAGATAATTAGTTCTACAAATATATATCGTTGGATAATCTGGAAAAGATTTTTTTCATATCTGAGTTTCTTTCTTTATGTGCCAATAACATTATATAATTAAAATTAGCAAACTAGTATACCTAGCATGAAATAACTCCTCTACTTTGTGTTTACCTCCTGTAGTGAATTCTATTCTAAAACTGTCATTTACTGCCTTCCTGCGGCATAAAGAAACCCTCTCTGAGTCAGCAGCATCCAAAGATCCTCTAGATTTTTTAAGGCTTAGGACTGAGTAATGCCTGTCCTAGATCTCACAGAAATGTAAACTTATGGGGAGGAAAAAAATCAACATCTGCAGGAGAAAAAGCCAAATAATATGGCAATAGGATGTTTCTGAACACGTGCAGAGAGGTTGGTGTTAAAACAATTGAGAGAGGGAAAATATATTAAAGATTATAATGCAGATGAGAAGTTCAGAAGTGCATAATAAATGTTGCTTGTGCAGATGTTTGCAGCCTATCCATGGGATTCATGCATCATGATTCCAGCAACACAGCTAGACCTTCAATGCCTGATAGTTCAGTCTTAATGTTTAAAGACATCATTTGTGTTAAGTGGGGAATAGCATCTGGAAATTCTTTTCTGTAAACACATATAAAAAGGACTGTCCTATATAGAACAATTTGTGGGTTTCCCATATATGTATAGACAATGGAAGGTAGAAGAAATCTTTATGACAACGTTCTGTTTTCTGGTCTAATTTTTATGGCTGTGAAGATGCATGATAATGTTTGCTCTCATAGACAGGAATTTTTTGTATTAAAAAATATCAATGAACTGGTATCAAGTTCTGTTACACAAGCTGGCCTTTAATTTGCATGTATTTTCAAGGAGTCACTTAAAGCAAAACATTGCCAGCTGGAAGTACATTTTAATATAACTTACTATTCGCTCTTGCAGTCATTCTTTTTATTCCAGACTGTACCTCATAATGTTATACCAACATTGTAATTGAAACATCTAATGGAAACAATTAGCATCAGAAATGCTTCATGCGTAATATGTACTTGTATTGGTACAGATTGTGGCATAACTTCTTAAAGGAGAACAGAAATATTTTTAACTCTGCCCAAACATGGGCTTTCAACAAAGAGGTATGGCTGTTCTTTGTGGGAAAAAAAAAAAAATCATTTAGAGTAATCAATCCTTCCTATTCTCTTACCCTCATTTCCATCTTCTGCTTTACTAAAAACATGAAACTTGTACTTCTTTTCTTTCTTCAAGAATTTATTTATGTCTGAAGTCTGACAAGTTAAGCAAGTAAGCAAAGGCTAAGGTCAGATCAAAAGCAAGATCTAAAGGAACTCTATAGCTTGACTACATACCCCCAGCCTATGCTAGCATTTCTGGTTTTAACTATGCATCACAGTATCAGAGTCACCTTATAATTTCACCACTGTAAACTTTTATCCTAGTCACAAGAGTCATTGAGTGATAGAATGAATCATAAAATGGTTTGGCACCAAAGGAACGCCACATAGTTCCAACCCCCTGCTGTGGGCAGTGACATCTTCCACTCCACCAAATTGCTCAGGGCTCCATCCAAGCTGCCTCAAACACTTTCAAGGATGATGCATTGACTTCTCTGGGCAACCTGTTCCAGTTCCTCACCACCTTCTGTTTAAAGAGTTTCCTCCTAACATCTAACTCAAATCTCTTCTCTTTCAATTTAAAGCCATTCCCACTTGTCCTGTTACCACATGCTCATGTAAAAAGTCTCTCTCCAGTTCCTTTTTAGGCCCCAACTGCAAGGTTGTTATGAGGTCTGCCTGGAGTCTTCTCTCTTCTCTAGGCTGAGCAACCCTAGCTCCCTCAGCCTGTCTTCTTAGTCTGCTACAGTCCTCTGATCACATTTATGGTCTGCCTCTGGACTTGCTCCAAGAGGACCATGCCCTTCCCAAGATGAGGACTGCAGAGCTGGACACAGTGCTCCAGGTAGGGTCTCATCAGAGCAGAGTAGAGGGGAAAATCCCCTCCCTCGACCTGCTGCCCAAGTGTGTTTGGAAGCAGCCCAGGACACAATTGTCTTGGCTGTGGTCATTTGCTGTTGTCTTATTTCCAGCTTCTTGTCCAGCAGAGCCCCCAAGTCCATCTGTACAAGGTGCTCTCAGTGCTAGACAACAGTTACAGACTGTTCTCACAGTCTGTACTCATGTCTAGGATTGCCTGACTGAGGTGCAGCTCTTGGCCCTGTTGTATCTCGTGAGGGTGACCTGGGCCCACTTACAGAGCTTGTTCAGGTCCCTCTGAGTGGCATCCTGTCCTGTTGTGTCAGTTGCTCTGCTTAGATTTGCCTCCTCTGCAAACCTGCTGAGGCTGCTCTAGATATCATTCTCTGTGTCATTGGTAAAGATATTAAAGAGCATCCATTCCAAGACAGAGCCCTGAGGGAGAGCACTGGTCACTGGCCTCTACCTGGACAAAGAAAGATCGATCACAACTCTCTGGCTGCACCCATCTAACCAATTCCTTATGCAGCAAAAAGCCCATCCTTCAAATCCATTTCTCTCCAATTTAGACATATGGATGTCATGTGGGACCATGTCAAAGGCCTTGAAGAGGTCTGGGTAGATGACATCAGTCAGTTTTTCTTCATCAGCTGTTTCAGTCATTCCATCATAGAATGATGGAATAACATATATACATCCATATAAATCAATCCATGGATAAATCATCCCTATAAGGATTCCATCACCTGTCTTAGCTTGAATTAGTTCTTCCTTGGTTTTCAACTTTACCAAAAGACCTGACCAATAATCAATCAGTCAGCCTTAAGTGGAACACTATTAGTACTGAAAGCAATAATGAGGAACAATTGCTCTGGACTTACTTAATGTGGTTGTAACCTCGGTGCTTCTGCTTAGAATAACTGCAAAGCACTTCAAGTCAGCATGCTACAGCAGTTATCATGTGCAGAATAGTGAAAACAAAATTCAAGTGATCAGTGCTGAGAAGAACAGGTCCAGAAAACAAGAAACAGAAAGGAAAATCTCCTTGTTAGCAGCCTTTTACAGAGAACATTTTCCAGCAAGAACATTTTACTGAAAATTACATGTGTATTGATATTAGTATAAAATAGGTTAGAGAGAAGCTTTATCCATAATTTAAGTTGCTGTCTTAGAGAAAATGCAAGTAAACTGATGGATTCAGAGAAAAATATCTCTACAGGGTGGCAAAGAAATATCTACTGCAGCTACTTACCTGAAATATCTTTTCCCAGTGGCCCAATTAACTTTATAGTGTGGCACTAAGACTCAATTTTTTCACCATCAGAAAGGGTTTTTGTGCTCTGAATTATACAGTGACCTTGTTTACATCACAAACTCCAAAATAAGGTGACAATTCTATCATGTATTTCATGTAAAACAATTTCAAAGAAGAAACTTGAAGCTGTAAAATAAAGTAGATGCTTTTCGATAATATGCATTGCATATTTGGTGTCTTTGAAAAAGTGACTAATAGTGTGTCACTTTTCTTGAGTTCATATATTTTGAGGGAAAGTGAAGAGGCTATAAAATGCAAATGTAAAATTAATCTGTTTTGCAGTTACCTATTTTTAGAAAGCAGAGCAGCCTCCACAATTACTTCTCTCTAAATGAAATGAAAAAAGAAAAAGAAAAGCCTGCCATCTCTATGGAGCATTATGATTTCCAGCTGTGTCATTTGATTTTTGGCAGCAGGATTTCCTGAAAACAGCTAAATAAACCAAAACTTTTTTTTTTTTCTTTTTTCTTCTTTTTTTTTTTTCTTTTGATGGCTAAGTGCTTTAGTAATCATGTGTCTAATTCCTGATCATATTTCAGAGTGGAGTTTTTTTGCTATACTCAAAATCAGTGGCACTTGAATGGGTTGGGCAGAAGACTGGGACAACTGGAAAGTTTCATTAATGACTCCTCAGAGAACTGTCTGGCTTCCCTGTTGTGGATCAGCTAGAGGGAATACACTTTGAGGAAATACACCTTAGAGTACTGTTTGAGTCAAGTACATCCTTATTTGCCTTGATGTTAGGTTGCTTAACACTGGACTTTGTAGGTGCCTGGGAGTAATGCAAAGCTTCAGCATACCTAAAACAGGGTGCAAATTTCAAAAACCCTTAGAAAGAATGGCATGGCAAGATTTCCAATTAAGTTAAACTCAGAGAACCTTACCTCAGAGAAAGAGATGATCCCAGTGCCTCTGCAGTTCACAAATCAAGTGCAAATTAAATAACATGAATAAAATTAACTGTCTTTCAGCTTATGTTATTTTGCTTCAGAACCATTTTTCTAGGGGAAATATGAATGAGACCACTGTGAGAAATGCAAAGCTGAATTTATGATTTGGCATGCAAACAGAAAGCTGGATCTGACAACAATCAGGTATTTACCAATTAGCTTTTCAGTCCTTTTGGTGGGCTTGCCCAGCAGAGCCATCAGACATGTAATGAATTTTAAATAACTGGAGTTCTTAGGGATTCAGAACTTAGGACTCAGACCCTGCAGTTGTTCTCTTCAGCCATCTTTCCCACCATTTTTCTCTTTAACTTGCTGGATATTCTGGTCTTGCAAATATTTAAGTTGGGCTTCTTTGCATCCTACTTGTAATTTTCACAAGATTGTCTGAACTAAATAATTTTTATTTTACGACAAAAGAACAGTAGAAAAGTTACAGAGTTTTTAATAGCTTTAATGCTTGTATGCAAGGCAATGCATACTGGAAAAAAATACTGCATTCTATAATAAAAATTCATATGTTAGACAGTAAGGTCTTCCATTGTGAAGATTTTGTTATGCAATCTTGCACAACACCTAGAAAAAAAACAGTTGAGGTTTTAACAGATAATATAGGCATGTTAGGTTGTTAAAAGAAAGTAAGGTGTTTAAAATGACAGTTTGCACAGCATAACTGCACTTAGGATTCATATTCAAGAAGCTTTGGTAACTCAACTAGATAAGATTATGCAACAATATATTGCTTTGATATAATTTTTAATATATTTTGCAAACACCATCGGGCTTCAACATGAAGGACAGTACAAATCCAATACCACGTTTGTGTCATTTGTATGATCTTAGTATCCATAAATTGAAACTATAATCAAATTAAAATGTGCTTCACGGTAAATTGATAAAACTAATAAGGTCCTTCTGAAGGAAAAAGACCTTCTGCTGTAGATCACAAAAAGATTTTAGAAAATAGCTTGTGTTATTTGTAGCTATTTTACCAACACTTCACAGATTTGATGAAATTATTCACAAAGAGATTCAATGCCTCTAATTTATGTGAATGTTGTTAATATAAAAACTTGGCTTTTATCAAGTGTTCCTTCCTTCTCTACTTGAACACAATACCATCATCTGAAAAACTCTGTAACAAGCTAAAAGATTTAAATATTATTATGAAATACTGAATTTGTTTGTTTCTTTAAATGTGTCAGAACTGATTTTCGAGATATTGTGATAGCTGTTCACTGGGAAATATATGACCTGGTGGCTGAGGTGAACTGCAATTGCTGTGGTTTCCTTTGGCTGCCTGCAGCTCCCCTTGGGCAATCACAGCCCTTCTGTGCACACATGTAATCATCTCAGAACACCCCTCACCCCAGAAAGGAAGAGGTACTTGATGAAGGCAATATAAAATGAAAGCAGTTAATGATTTTTTTTTTCATTTGATTAAGAATTGCGTGAATTTTCTGTGTTTTCCAGTAAAAAAATAAATTGTTGGGAACACATAGGAACTTCTCAGTGTTCATGTTCGTTTTTTCCTTCTTATGATCAATCTGAAGAAATATTATAGTACAAATTATAGCCATGCCTATAATTTTGAGCAGGCACTAGTGCAAGGAAAGCAAGGAAGTGCTTACATGGCCTAGTCACTGCTGAAAGGTTCATCACATGATCTTGTTTGACTTAGAAGAAAAAAGAGAAATGAGGCTAACAACATTTTTAAATGCTTATCTAAAAAGCATTTTGAATTTGAAAGTGTCTAAGAGTAGGGTAAATTTCTGAAACATTTCTACATTTCTGATATTAAGGTGATGCTAGCACATTAAGGCTCTTGGGGAAAATGTTTAATAAGGCATTATTTTCAAATGTTCATCTGTAATTTGCCTGGTATGTACTTATCTTTTGAAGAGTTGCTACATCATTTGGAGTCTAATTTTAATCACTGAAGGATGAAATGGGAGAATTTTAATCCTGCTTTAAGTGCTTATTTCATTACGGCATTAACTGTAGTGTTGCTACTGTATATATACCTCTGTAATATATCTGACAAAAGCAGCTTGGACAAAGATGATCAATCAATTACTTCAAACTCAATGAATATTTTTTTTTTTAAACCATGTTTTCTTATACTTCATGAGAATCCTATGGATTTTTCATGACTTCAGTTAAAATGAATATTAGAAAATGGGTCAAGGTTTAAATAAAATAAGAGGATGAAAAAGTAATTAACCAAATGTATGTGTGTGAAACAGCACCAAGAAAGAAAAAAGGTAATTTATGACTTGATGTTTTCCATTTAATCACCTTCGGTAGTTTTTTGTGATTTTTTGTTTTGTTTTGGTTTGGATTTTTTTTGAAGGGGTGTTGACTTGTTGGTTGGTTATTTTTGTGGGGGTTTTTTGTTTGTTTGGGTGGTTTTTTTGGTTGGTTTTGTTTTGTTTTGATTTGTTTTGTTTTGTTTTGTTTTGTGGGATTTATTTTTGTTAGTTTTTTCCTAGTCTTGGACTAGGGTTCGATTTTTTTAATTATTTTTTCTGTCTGTGCATGGATGTGTTTGTTTTTCTGGCAAGTGTTTTTCTTATTCCTTTTTGAACAAGGGGGAAAGGAGGCCTTCTTTGAAATGAGGAAGTAAATAGAAGAAAATGGAAAAACTCTGCTAGCTTTAATGTTTGTTGTTACCAGATTAGAAGCATTCATAATGCTCTTTAAGCTCAGTCATACATATACTTACTCTTATGTTTATATAGACACAATGAATACGTATGCCAGAGAAAAATGATACAAAATTCTAGCTTTCACCTGCAAATTTAATCTGTTTGAAAGCGTAACGGTTTTCTTACACAATTCCTCTTTTCCCCTTATGAGGTCTTTAAGACATGTGATAGGTAGATCTGAAGTCTGGTGCACTGAATTTTTCTGAATATATAATTACATGAAGCTTAGAGGGGAAAAAAAGAACTCTATTATGAAAGTATGGCCGACTCATGCTGATATAAGGGGGTTTATTGAAGCGACAACAAATGGTTCTCAGGTAGGGATTAATTCCTCTGTATGCTTTCTCACTAAATAATTACTGATGTCTAAGGCATTGAAAGATTTTGAGAGCCTCTATGCTGCAAGATGCTAGTTCATTTCTACCTACTCTGACAAAAGCTTCAGAAAATGGGACTTCTTACTTGGGCACTTGGCACTTGGGAAGCACACTAATCACATTCTGGGTTTCTGTAAGTCACGGATACAACAGAGGAAGATTAGCTTCTGCCTAGCACATTAAAACTGCAAATACTGAAAACCTGTCCCTGCCTTCATGAGCTTTGCTGTATAAAATCTGCCTCATAGCTTCTTACCTGCTTGAAATGGTTGAAGGAATGGTGAAAAAGCAGTCTGTTTGCTCTCAGGTTTGCTGACATTTGACATCTGGAAAACCCTCGTTGTGTGGGAGGTCTTATTAATTTTAGTCATCAAATTAATTGATATAAACTTGTGTGTCTATATTTTAGGATCAAGGTTGTAATATCCAGAGAAGACCTGCCATGAGTACAGCAGTTAGCATAAAGTGGCACTTGTTGATAGCTGTGCATCCTTCTCTTCCTCTTCATGATCCAGCATGTGCCCAGGGGGCCAGGAAGGCCAATGGCACCTGGCCTGGATCAGCAATAGTGTGGCAGCAGGAGCAGGGCAGGGATTGTCCCCCTGTGCTGGGCACTGGGGAGGCCACCCCTCCAATCCTGTGCCCAGTTTTGGGCCCCTCACTACAAGAAAGGCATCGAGGGGCTGGAGTGAGTCCAGGGAAGGGTAAAGGAGCTGGGGAAGGGTCTGGAGCACAGCTCTGCTGAGGAGCAGCTGCGGGAGCTGGGGGTGTTCAGATGGAGAAAGGCTCAGGCTGACCTCATTGCCCTGTGCCTGAAAGGAGGCTGTGGCAAAGCCAGGAATCAGCCTTTTCTCCCTGGGAATGAGAGACAGGACAGGACAAAATGGCCTCAAGATGCACCAGTGGAGGCTCAGGCTGGACATGAGGAAAAATCCCTTCACTGAAAGGGTACTTAAGCCTTGGAATGGACTGCCAGGAAAGTAACAGTCACTGCCACTGGTGGTGTTCAAGAAATGACTGGATGTGGCACTTACTGCTGTGACAATAATTTACAAGGTTTACAGAGTCTAGTTGATTGGTCAAAATTTGGGCTCCATGGTCATGGAGGTTTTTCCAACCTTTAATGATTCTACGATTCTATGATTTTTCCTTGTCAGGTTCAGTTCTCCCTGGAGGAGGCCTTAGCAAACCCCCAAGGTGGCAAAGCTAGACTCTAAACATTAATAAAAATGTATATAACTAAGAACAGAACTCAGTAAAGAAAAATACACTTTCAAGTGAATGGAAAGAAATTTGGAAAGAAAAATAAAAGTGAAAACCAAGTATTTTTTTATGTCTCCTGAACTTTAACTACCAGCATAGTACAGCTGAAGTGGTGTCGATGAACATGTCCAGGGCAGGTAGCTCAGAGTGCAGCAGATCGAGCAGCAGGCTGGGGACAGGAGCGTGAGGAAAGGGGCTGTGAAGGGGTGATGACCCTTTGCATAATAAATGGCCCTGGACCTGTGGCCCAGCCAGGTGAGGGACACCCAGAGACACAGCAGGAGCCACCGACCCCCAGACTTTCCAGCATTTAGACTGTGAGGGCACAGAACCTTGGGGTTTCCTTTGTTCAAGATCCCTCCTCAGAGGCACCCAGTAGAGCTGTCATTTTGTTCCTGTGCCATGATTAAATTATTTCAAGGATCAAGATGTCTGAGACTCTGATCTGGGGGTACTGGGATTGAGCTAGTAAGGAAACCTTGTCTGACGTGAGTGGGTGTGCAGAGCTGTGAAGGGCCCTTGGTCAGGTGGTGAGAGAATGGCTCAGTGGCACCTGGATGGTCAGACAGGGAAATACTGACAGTAGACTTTATTTTTATTTTTTTCCTTACATGAATATGGTCATGGCACAGTGCCTTATTCAGCAGCTAAAATGTCTTTCTAGTATGTAGGGGGAAAAAAGCAGGATCAGAATTATTTCAAGAAAAGGATGTTTCACTGATTTGTTTTACTGGATTTATAAATCAGTGCTTGGGGGTTTTAAACATTAATTGACCTTATCTTTATAATACTAGCTTACTGCCCTTTGAGAATCCTGACATGTATCTGCAGTACTTGATCTGATGCGTGAGAGAAGTGACACTTTTAATGAATTCCTATAATGCATATGTATCATACACAGCTTTACCTTGCATAGCTGCTTGTTTTCTGCTTTCTTTTTTTTTTTTTTTAAAGACCACTAAATATTCTGCTAAGAGATTTTGAATAATGTAGCAGGAGAGAGGTAGTGCTTTTTCAAGACACATCAGAAAGGAGAAAAGCATATTTTTGACAACTTTTTGTTAGAAATTATGAAAATTGAGCTAATCATTCCTGTGTAAAAGTGAAACTGAATACAGATAAAAGCTTGTTTACCTGCACTGTTTGGGTTTTTTTTGGTTTTTTTGGTTTTTTTGTTTGTTTTTTTTTGTTTAATATCCAAGTACCTCAAGCAATAAGTGGTCACTTATCTTTAAGTAAAAAGGTGCTGAAACTGAATAGTGAAGAATGCTCACTTAAGGGACTTCTGAACACTCGGAAAACAAAAGTAAATGTGTTCTAAGTGTAGTTAATAAGCAAAAGTTATGAGGTTCTGAGGTTTTTTATCAGCTCTCTGTCAAAGGAGAAAAAATATGGTTTGGTATTATCACTGTTTTGTGATGCTTCATCTGGCTTACATTTAATATATTGAAGGTTTTAGTATTTAATTATTAATATTATTAATTAATATTGCAATAATCACATATGTTGGAGCACTGTTGCTTTGTAAATTCTACTACAAGCTTGGTTTTCTTTGTCTACAGTACATCTGTTCACTCAGAATTACACGTGTGCAGATGACCAACAGGAAGAATTCATTCTATATCAAAATATGTAAGAGCATGACTATTTCTGCTGTACAAAATAGTAGACATCAATGCTCATAAAGATTTATTTCCAGTTATGCCTTTGATTGCAAACTAATAAACTAATTATAAACTAATGATACTGCAGTGACTTCTCTTTAAAAATATACCTAACAACTTTACTCTTTGAGAAGAGACTTAGCACACGTTTGAAATACTCCTTTTCATCAATACAAGCACTGCATCACATTTATAAAAAATATAAAAAAATGCTGAACAGGTCTAGCTATCAAAGTGAATATCCATCTGGGAATTGTAATGGCCTTTCAAAGACTTGATCGTAGTGGTGACATTCCATTTCTGATTTTCACAGTGGGTAACAGGAAACTGCCTATAACGTTTCCCTCACTTTAGTCAGAATTTAGATTCTGAATCTGTTTGACCACATGGCCTCTGGAAAATGGTTAGTGAGGACAGTGACGTAGTTTCTATGTCTGTCAAACTGATTTTTTGCATCTTTTTCTTTTAATTTTTTTTTTAATTATTATTATTATCATTATTATCGTTTATTATTATTATACTACTACTACTACTGATGGTGCTGCTGCTGTTAACCTTTGCTACTGCCATTACTATTAACCAAATTAGCAGGTAACGTCATCAGTCTATTTATATTATATTGATCTATAGGTGGGTGAAAGGTAAACTCTTCCTGCAAGGGAAAGGGACAAGGCATTGGAATTATCTTGCAGAAGCTTACAAAATTAATAGAAAACACACATATGTTGTGTTGCAGTTTTTATGCCACTTAGAGTATGTTTTGTGTTTGTTTATTTTATTAAAGTTCAACCCTTTTCTTAATTATTTTCCGAAGCCAAACAACAAAATCCAGTATTTTTGCAAGCTTCAGACTGGCATCTGAAAGGTTTGGTGAGCTGAAGAACCATATAATTATTTAAAGCAGCATCTCCTGCCTTTGTTTGAGACACATCTGTTCAGGTACTTCTTGTTTAGCAGTGATAATGTGGCTGTTGCCCAGCAGTTTAATTAGCACTCGCCTACCTAATCTCATATAGCAGATATTATTACTGAATTCAGGGACTCTGAAAATCCCATATCTGACAAAGCAGGCTTAATAATGAAAATCACTATGTTTTTACACTTTATTTGTCTTGGCAAGAGCACCTACTAGAACACATACATTTTTCACTAGCTAGAAAACATGCAGTTCAGAGTTGCAATCCCTGAGATGTTCACTCTTCAGAAAAACAGAATTGAGCAGGAATCAAAATTGAATGAAAACTGGAGGGGGAGTTGCAGAGAAAGACAAAGTGCACAACAGAGCATCATTTTCTAGACAGATGTTAATTTGTTTCTCACAGGGTGAAACCGATCTGCTGTAATGTATCTGTGTGTATATTTTGAAATGTTTTTGAGCAGAATATCTATGAAGCACTGGGGGTTGATTTCAGCCCACGGGTTTGTTCAGTTGTCTGATTCCTTCACATAGGCTAGCCTGCTTGGCTCCTGCTTTACAGCTGCTGGGAGCTGATTTTTGGTAATGTACACTGTCTGGAGGTGGGAAGGGGGGAGTAATTTTGTGTTTTGCTGAAAGGAGGGGAAATATGCTTAGCCAATGGTGTTCAGAAACAATGCCATGTTGGTTTTATCTTTTCCTCTCTAGCCCTGCTCTTGTCAGGGCTGTGGGGAAAGGGAGAACGAAGGATATTGTTAGTGACTACGTATGGACTACAAAGCTAAAAAGCCATGGTATGGAGATATGTTTTTATTTCACTGGCAACCTGGGGATTAGTGTGTCCTAACAAAAAGTCCTTTAGCAAACATGGGTATGTGCTCTGCTGTACGAGTGCTGACCCTCGGTCTTAGAAATTGTAGGGGTTCTTATCCGTGGCTACACAGCAAAACATTCCTTTGTGTTTTCCCACCTGGTACGGGACCCGTCGCAGTTCATGATCTCACATCACTGGATAAGCTGGCGATGATCTTGGTTTCAGTTCCCCTCTCGTGCTGTAACTCGTCTCTGTTCATTGGCTGCTACTCGGGGTGATGTCCTGTCCCATCAGCAGAGATGCAGAGCACAGGAGGGGTGGGTGCTGCTGTTCAACCCTGTGGCGAGGTCTCCTCCTCCATCATTCAGTGCTCAAGGTCCTCATCTGCAAACATGGGCAATTTAGTCATCACCTAATTTTAACTGTTTAATTTTCACATTCCAGGTTGCCACCTTGCTAACATATCTCTATTGAGTAGTCAGGAAATGAAGTTTCTGTTGGGCACTCAAATTACCTGAAGTAAACAGTCTGAGTAGTCAGCACCCAAAATCTCAATTTTCCATATTTTTTTACAATGTATGAATTAAATCATTCTTGTGGTAGAATAAAAAAAAAATAGAATGGTTCTATTTTTGTTTCTTTCTTACAAAGGGATCTCTTCAGTCTTTGATATTGTTGTATTGAGATCCCTACTTCTCTGTGCACACTTTAGAAATACCTGTAAAATGTCAACGATAAATTATAATGATGAAATGGGTAATAAAAATTGAATTTAATGATTCTCTTAGAGTGACCTCAAAGTCTGCCAGGCAGCATATACTTGTTTTAATCAAACTGGAGAAAACCTAAAGGAAATAACTGACTATAGTCTGAGGTGATCCTATTGACTATTGATAAAGATATAGATAAAGTTTTCTTTAATCTTTTGTTAAAATTAATAAATTTGCATTTTTCTTTTGACAACGCTAGACCCATCTGGGGGCAACTTGTAGCATCAGTAGCTGAAGCAATTATTTTCAGTGCTGCTGTTTTGTAATTCTGCCTTTGAAGTGCACTGGTTCCAATATTTTTAGCGTATCTTCAAATTTTTTTTTTTTTTTGTTAGTGTAATTTGATGCTACAAAGAGGGTTCTTAGTACTGCTAGTATTATTTCACATGATCAAAGGGGAGTGCTCCTTGTACTACAGTGATCAAGATACACATTGATGAGTCAAATTGTTTTTTCTCTCCTCTTCATTTCAGATGAGCATAAGAAATGGTCATAAGGTGTCTGTAGGGCTTTCCCGAATTGCCAGTCACAAATAAGAGATAATAAATTAAGTACACTTGCACAAAAAAAGAGCAAATATAAACTGACCACATAAATTTACCAGATAAATGTAAGGTCTAAACTAAATCTAGTCTGTGAAGTACAAGATAGTTTCTAAACAATCAAAGATGGAGACTATGAAGCAATTTCTAGCAGTAGTTTTAAAGAAAAAATTAATCAGTGGTCCTAACATAAGAATTAATATAAGAATCTCTATTTCTTCCTTTGATAGATGTGACAAACAGAAAACATTGACTCAGAAGACCTGGCCCTGTTTTGCCATTAAAAATATTGGATTGCTTTATAATGAAAGAGAAAACATGGGCATTTTTGTATTTTTTCAAAGTCTGTAGCTGCATTCTAGAATAGTGTTTAGGAGTGGTTTCATTGTGATAAAACTTGATAAATTTCATTTTTGTTTGTACATAATTAATTTTATTTAATATTCAAGTATATTTCACATATTTTCCTATGAAAGTTTAGTTTCATTAACCTCCAGTATCTCTACATGTTCATTTTAGTGAAATGGTTCATATGATTTTTTCTAATAAAAGATAGAATAATGCATTTATATGCAGATTAAATTAAAATCTAAGCAGCTGTTGGCAGCTCAAGAAATAGATCAAAATACTAACTTATGAAATCTTCTGTTCCTTATTACCTTTGGATGATTTTCATTACCTTATGTTTACTGTACAACTTTTTTGATGCTAACATTTTAGAATTTAATTTCAATGTCTTTTATTCACACTGGTTAGTTCTTTTGCTATTACATTATGTAGTCACCTTTTCAATATGGCTTGATTCACAAAGAAGTTAATAATTCTGCATCATGGAATGCCTTGATGGGACTTGATATTCTAATGGTCTTTAAACCATGCTTTCCACAAAAAAGCTGCAGGACATTTCACTCTGAAAACAAAATATCTGTCACATAACACTCACTATGAGTTAGTTCTGAAAACTTTCTTTTCCATTTACTTATCAAGAAGTTCATTAGTATGATATTAGGAACAATTATTTATTATACTGAAACTTTTCCATAGCAGACTATTTATTAACACCATGGTGCTATGTTGGATATATGTAGCAAAATGAAACAAAACAAAACATAACAAAACAAAACAAAAACCCACGACCAATAACAAACCAAACCAAACCAAAATAAATAATAAAAATTTTAAAATAAAATAAAATTAAAATAAAACACAAAAAAACCCCAACCTGGTCAAAAAAATACCTTAAATAGAAAGCAGCCAAGCCAAAGATAAATTGAAAACCTTAAAAATTATTTCATTTTCTAATCAGGCTGAAAATTTCCAATATGCTTGAAAATCAAAGAACAGAAAAATATACTGTATTTCTAGAATCTTTTTTGCCAGAGTGAAACACCCACTCTCTCATGAGTGTTTACTTACACTTACTAATTTGATCCTTTCTGCCAATTTCACTATACTTGGCTGCAGTGGAGTGAGTTCTGCTCTTTTTTAGATGAATAGTTTTTAATACCTTTGTCAGTTAGCTGGGCATCTGTTCATCTGTTGTGCTTTCCCTCTCCAGCATCATCAGAACAAGAAAAAAATAAGATAACTGAGAAGAGATTTATACCTGACATCTCTGTCACAAAGATGGACTAGACACAAAATTTGACTGTTCTTTTTCACACTGATGAGAAAGCACACTCCAATTCATACAGGAAAGTGATGAGAGGGAAGGAAAAAGGCATTTCTTCAGAGAGCAAGTGGCCTCTTGTTCATGAAGAACTTTATTTCATGGGACTCAGGCTGGAGAAGTCTGTGGAGGATTGTCTCCTGTGGAGGCACCCCAGGCTGGAGCAGGGGCAGGGCTCCTCCCCTGAGGAGGCAGCAGCAGGAGATGTGATGAACTGGCCATAACTCCCAGTGCCTCCCTGCACTTTCCTCTTCTTTCTCTCTCTCTTTTTATTTTTATTTTCTTTCTTTTCTTTTTTTTTTTTTCTTTCTTTGTCACAATTTTAAAAATCGCTTGTGAGGAAACAGAAAACCAACCTCCTGAGGATTAAGTCTGTGAAAATTTTGGGATTAATATTTTTGTACTTTATCCTGTTTATTTCCTTTATTAAATGTGTGAAATAATACAGCATGTGCCTTACAGTGAAGTTTAATCTCATCAAATTTTACACATACTATACAGTGGGCATATTTTAATTTCGATTTTATTTCCTTACTTGCCCCTGAGTTAGTGGCACATTAAAGAATGGATTTGCAATTGCCATTTAAGGAAGCATATAATGTTACCTTAGATTTTCTTTTTTCTATCTTGCTGCTAGTAGGTCTGGGTGTCATGATATGATTTTTTTCTAAATAAAAATAATCCTCTATAAAAATGTTGGCCTCAATTTCAAAGGTTAACTGAAAGAAAAAAGATTTATGTCAAAATCTTACACATCAGGGTCATTTATATTAATCAGCCTTTTCTGTAAAGCTATAATCTTTTTATTCATGTTGTTGGAAGACTTTTCTTTCCTGTGGTTAAGGTACAAGAAGAATTAAACCTTTTCCTTGGGTAATTTGTTGTCATTAAAGATCAAGCTTTAGAGTACAGTGGTAATTAAGCTGCCGATGACCAGTGTAAGAACTAAGTTTACTTACACTCTGCAACATAGCAGTGCAGAAAACATTTCTCAGCTGAAGGCAATTTTATTCTCAAAGACAATTTTCCCTTGATAGTAAGACAACTGTGTTGAGAAGCTTGATAAATACTGTTTCTTACTCTGTTGGCAAACCCAAGTGTGAAATGAGACAATGAGACTCAAGTGTCAAATGAGAGACACGTGTGCCTTCTCCTACTGTTTGGCTAATGTGCTGGGAAATTCCATGTGAACAGCCATCTCGAGCTGCTGGAGTGGCACTAATTTATTGCAGTAAAATGGGACAATGGATGGTAGTACTCACAAAACCCTGGGGGAGGTGTGTGAAAAAATGAATGAGGGGTTGCTGTGACTGCTCTGACTGCTTTGAGAGGCTGTGCTCATCTTGGAAGGGGAAGTAGAAGTTACTTGGAGATGCCTACTCTGACAGTTGTGAGCTTTGCAGCTTTCCAGGCTGGAAGCTGTGTGGTCTCATTAGTACAGAGCTGCTCCCAGCCTGAAGTACAAAACTTAACAGCTTGTGCACTACTGTGCTAATATTGGGCTGTTTCATGCCCAGTCAGTGCAGGCCAAGTAAAGTGAGCCAACCTTATACTGCCTTATGAATATATGTAAGTTGTCTTTTTCTTACTCAAGATAGTAATGGAATAAATACAGGGAAAAAAAAAAAAAAAAACAAAAACCCAAGACAAACCAAAACGAGAAAAATCTAAATCAAACAAAACCCCCCAAACCATACAAACAACCCCCCAAAACAGCCAAACAAAAAAAGAAAAAAAATGTATATTTGTATATGTTTTGGGGGTTTTTCCTGGATTCTTAGAGAGTCCTGGTAGACTCTTGTTCTCCTGCTGTATCCCTATTTCAGGCAGTTAACTTGGTGTCTAAACACAGACTGAAGACGCTAGAATGACCCAGGTGCTTTTATCCAGAGACATAAAAGCTGTGGGAAGTCTAAGCGAAATAAATAACTTGATTATCACAAGGGAACTTGTATTCAGGCTAAATTTCCTCCCCACTGTTTCAATTGCTTAGAGATTCAGAAGTCAGTGTTACAATTTTAGGCTCTTCTATACCTTCTTCTGTCTGTCTACCAGGAATTGCATCCTCTCCAGAAACTGAGAGACCTTAAGTTTAACACATTTTAAAACAGTCAAACATGTTCATGCGTGAACTTTGTGTTGGAAAATTTTCTAAATTCATAAGTGTTTACCCCAGAATGAAAGTATGGGGGATAATATGAACTATTGCAGGAATTCATTTGTTTGCTGTTGTATTCGCATGAAAAAAAAACAAACCTTGAATGCTGGGGAGGAATATGACAAAACAAGATAAACAAGGAGTGATATAAGCACTTCTGTTAATGAAAAGCATATGAAACTTTATTAAATATGTTGGGTTTTTCCTATGTTTTATCAGCCTTTCAGGATTATCCAGTCTTGGTTCTTTATCATATTTTTGATGCACTCTTTTTTCTACTTCATTACCCTTAATTTTATTTCTTTTAGTTAAGAAAAGATGGAAGAAGTGGTTTTTTGGGTTTGTTTGTTTGTTTGTTTGTTTGCTTGTTTCTAATAGATAAAGTCCCCGATCTTTTTCCTCCACTTCATCTGGACATAAACCCACAAATTCATGTTTGGCTGTAGAGATGATGGTATCTATATCAATTTTTCTACTTCAGTCACATCTTCTTATCTCTGACAAAAAAAGTGATCCTATATTTGTACATTCCACATTTTGCCTTCCTACATATTAACAGAGGGCTGTGACACCAGTGACCGCCAAATTGCACAGCTCCAGATTGCACTCGGATTTCATTCTCACTGGCATTTCTTATACCATGCGGCAAAATTCATCATTAATAATTAAATTGTACATTTAAGTGTGCCTATATGTGCAGAAGAGGACAGTGAAGATACATAGAAGGTGAATCAGTTCTAAAAATGAAAAATCCCTGAAGAATTTTTGAATAATCACAGATCAAAATCTGTTTCAGCTCTGTGACCTTATCTTGAAAAATATACTAACGTTTTCTTTACCTCTGTGCATTAGAGGTAGCAAAAAGACTGTACAGAGATCAAACATAGTGAAGCATCACTCATAAAAGTTAGTCTCAGAGGAATATTTGGGTTATAAGGTGCTCTTAGAACCATTTCTAATTTCATTGAATTCCTTTATACAAATGTTGGTTTCTTCAGTAGCTGGAAAGGCGCAGTGTGAGTTTGCAGGCCAGGTTCTTTGGGAAAGGTGTGTGTGCAGAGTGGGATTGTGAGCACGAGTGGGGTGTGCAATCAGGGCACCCCTGTGAGTGTGCAAAGAGGCACAGCTCCCCTGAGTGTGAGTGTGCACAGCTCACTGTTGTGAGCACCAGTGCACTGCTGCAGTGTGGTGAGAAGGGCACAGCGGAGCAGAGGAGTGTGCAGGGCCCTATTGTGATCATCTGGTGCAACACTGCAGTGTGTGAGCATGCAGGGCACTGCTGCAGTGTGAGTGTGCAGGGCACTGCTGCAGTGTGAGTGTGCAGGGCACTGCTGCAGTGTGAGTGTGCAGGGCACTGCTGCAGTGTGAGAGCGTGCAGGGCACTGCTGCAGTGTGTGAGCATGCAAGGCACTGCTGCAGTGTGTGAGTGCAGGGCACTGCTGCAGTGTGTGAGTGCAGGGCACTGCTGCAGTGTGTGAGTGCAGGGCACTGCTGCAGTGTGTGAGTGCAGGGCACTGCTGCAGTGTGTGAGCATGCAAGGCACTGCTGCAGTGTGTGAGTGCAGGGCACTGCTGCAGTGTGTGAGTGCAGGGCACTGCTGCAGTGTGTGAGTGCAGGGCACTGCTGCAGTGTGTGAGTGCAGGGCACTGCTGCAGTGTGTGAGTGTGCAGGGCACTGCTGCAGTGTGTGAGCATGCAAGGCACTGCTGCAGTGTGTGAGTGCAGGGCACTGCTGCAGTGTGTGAGTGCAGGGCAACTGCTGCAGTGTGTGAGTGTGCAGGCACTGCTGCAGTGTGTGAGTGCAGGGCACTGCTGCAGTGTGTGAGGCATGCAAAGGCACTGCTGCAGTGTGTGAGTGCAAGGCACTGCTGCAGTGTTGTGTAGCATGCAGGACACTGCTGCAGTGGTGTGCAGAGGCACTGCTGCAGTGTGTGAGCATGAAAGGGCACTGCTGCAGTGTGTGAGCATGCAGGCACTGCTGCAGTGTGTGAGTGCAAGGGCACTGCTGCAGTGTGTGAGCATGCAAGGCACTGCTGCAGTGTGTGAGCGTGCAGGGCACTGCTGCAGTGTGTGAGATGCAGGGCACTGCTGCAGTGTGTGAGTGTGCAGGGCACTGCTGCAGTGTGTGAGTGCAGGGCACTGCTGCAGTGTGTGAGTGCAAGGCACTGCTGCAGTGTGTGAGTGCAGGGCACTGCTGCAGTGTGAGCATGCAGGACACTGCTGCAGTGAGTGTGCAAGGCACTGCTGCAGTGTGTGAGCGGTGACAGGGCACTGCTTGCAGTGTGTGAGTGTGCAGGGCACTGCTGCTGTGTGTGAGTGTGCAGGGCACTGCTGCTGTGTGTGAGTGTGCAAGGCACTGATGCAGTGTGTGAGTGCAGGGCACTGCTTCAGTGTGTGAGTGTGCAGGGCACTGCTGCAGTGTGAGCACAAGGCACTGCTGCAGTGTGAGCATGCAGGACACCATTGGGAGCGTGCAGGGCACTGTTGTGAGTGTTGGATGTAGTGGAGGGGCTGCAATGTGCAGGCCTCTGTGTATGGACTGAGGGAAAAACAAAGGAAGTGGCTGTCATCATGGGGAGGCTGCTCTTGGCCACCCAACCAGGACAGTGGCACCAAAAATTTATTGCTTAAGGAGCCAAGGGATGCCTACAAATCAACTGCCCTTGTCCTTATGGGGGAATTAAACTTGTGGGTGTTAACTGGGAAGGCCAAGCAGCTGATAAAAATAGGTCCAGGAAATTCCTAAACCAGCTGGATGACAGCTTTTTGGTACAGGGATCTGACTCAGAGAGGTGCCCTCTGTGATTTGTTGCTTGTTCCCAGAGAGGCTCTTGTGGGCGAAGTGGTGAATGGTGACCATCTTGGTCACGGCAACCATGCAGAGATGAAACTGAAATCTCATTTGTCTTGTCTGAACCCATCTTGCACACAAGATGAACTAGGCACAGGGTAGCACAGTTGGAAAATTAACATGTTTAGTTAATGTGTCCATGGCAAAGCTGTTATCCCAAAATGTGTGTTTTCCCATGGTGTGCGAGAAGCTGATCCCTCAAAGACTGGAAGCATAATAAACTTGATTTATTTTCAGTTCTGCACAGAAAGGAGTGCTACACAAAAAAGAAAATGCACAAAACCAGCATCAGGACTATCAATATTTTTCATTATTTACATATAGCAACAAACCAGTTATGTGGTTCTCTAATTAATTAGTATTCTATCTTCTATTGTTGAAAATATTTCTGTGTATTTTATACAAATTAGTCTGCTTGCTCAGTCTTCCTCTTCCCTAGAGTCAGTGTGTTTCTAGGATTGGTGAGCCAGGAGCCAGTAGTTCTGATCTCCCCCTGCCAGAAGTTCCTGTTTTCCAGTCAGGGAGTTGAGTTTATGCATTTCTTTCTGCTATTGTCTTCCCTTTGGGACAACCCTTGGTGTCTCTCACCTTCCCACTGGGACAGTGTGGCCACATCCGGCCCGGATGGAAGATCCATGGACCACCTCAGGAGATCAGTAAGAAGATTCTGATTCCAGCAGTAAAATGAGGGACAGGCACAGTTTGGGGACCCAAAAATAAAATGAGGTTTATTAATACGAAAACAACAAACAGGTGAAGGCGATTTCCACTTGAAGGGATGCACCAAAAAAGACCCAGGGCCAGGGTGAACATGACTTATATAACATAGGATAGAGGCAGCTCTGAGGGTGAGGATCCAACAGGAATGAGGGATTAGGAATATGCAAATTATTGCAGGGGTTTTTTAACCAGTGACAGGACAGGGAGAGGAGAGCTTTCTAGTAACGTTTACATAAAGTGTTGCAAGGGATGCTGGGGGTGGACCACCCCTCTCCCTAACCAAAATGGGCTTTCCCATGGAAAAGCCTTTTTTCCTATTTTGCTCTTTGTTCCTTTGCTCAACCCCAACAGCACAGCTCCTGGCATCTCATCTTCCCATTGGTACAGCTTTTGGGTACTTTATTCCCCGCTGGGACAGCTCTTGCTAGGACAAATTTTAGCTATCTACCTGATCATGAGTTCCAATATAACTGTCAGAAAAAGCAGATCTACAATCAAATGAACATTCTTATTCTTATGTCTGTTTGTTTAACTGGAATGGAAATTTTGTTTTATAATATATCAAAATTTTGTCTTTCTATTGAAGATGACATTTTTCTCATTTAAAACGGTTTCAGAATTTCAATCAAAAATATTACTATGGTATTCATAGAATCAGGATGCAGAAATGTATTTCGGTATATTAATGTATTTTGTTTGCTTTATCTAATGAGTTTTAATTTTGAATGTATTCTAGAATATAGCATAAGTAGAGAAAAGGAAATGCTCTGATGTTTTGATTTTGTCTTTGAAATTCAATGCAGCTAAGCACATCAGTGTGCTTACCTGATCCACAAAGGTACCTGAGGAAGCTTTTTATCTGAGTCTTGTGGGATTTGGATTCCTAACTCAATTAAATCCTTTCTATTTCTTTAGATATGCTTCAACAAAAACATTCATACTAAGCTTTAAAGTAAACTTTGGTGAAAGGTGCAAAGTTTTGTTCTCAAACAACTCAAATAGTAGTGATTTTAATTTCCTTTGCCTGATGAGATTAAAGTACTGAACTACTGTATTACTCTGGTGACCTCTTTCTCTTTGGTAAGCTGTCTCAAGTGTGGCAAATATGTGGCATGTGGCATGTGGGAACAGAGGAAATGTCGAATGTCAAAGAGGGGAGCAAAGATTTAAAATATTTAATAACTTTCATAAGCTTTAGGAAAAAAAAAAAGAAAAAAAAAAGGAAGGGAAATGCCAGATGTGTTCTTCTAAAACAGAAAAAAATGTGTACAAACAGATTTATAATGACTTTTTGTAATCCTGGAGTGCAGATTTACTATAGTTAATATTTTCTCTTTAAAGTTCAGTTAATATTATTGTTTCTTGCTAAGCCTTTTATGAAGTTCCTTTTGGCTTAAAGTACCATGTTTGTACTTACTAACATCTGCTGGAAAAGAGAAAACATTTAAAAAAACAAATTTAAAATTAATTTCTGCTTCATAAGAAAATCTGTCCTGATTTGATGGTAAATTATCCCATTGTTACACATTAATAGAAGGTTTTCTAGTGGTTTTGGGAAATGAGAATGCTTTTTTTTTGTTCACAGAGTCTGTTATATTCTACCTTTGATAGTCATTAAATAACATTAAATACAAAAAAAAAAATTTTTTTTTGTATAAAATAGGAACTAAAAACTGACAATGACTACATCCCTTATATTTGATTAATACATATTGCCTAATCATTATGGTAGTTGGTGCTGTGTTGTGTCCTGCTAGTAAGGTTCAGAGTAATGTCAAAAAATTATTTTTCCTTTCATGCATTCACACAGAAAATGTTAAAGGGCTCTTGGGACTAAAAAGAAAGGCAAAAAAGAAGGAAAATATGTCTTTCCCAGAAGCTGGATGCTTGTCCACATGTACACAAAGCAGAGTAGCAGTGTCTATTATCAGCATGTATTTTTTGAAACTTGTTTAGATATGTAATAGAATAGACTGCTACAAGAGCAGTAATATTTTAAGGTAAGCATGCCACCTGCTGAAGATACAGCCTTATGGAAGAGGCAGTTTGTGGGGATTCTTCCCCATCTTTAGTCATTATTTGCCCCTGTTGGGGGGCAGCACAATGCAGGTCCTGGTCTCACCTGTGTTGTGGAAAATCCCCCAGTGCAATGATGGTCCCTTCCAGGCCACGCCAGGTTGCCCTGACAGCCATAACTGCCCCTCCAGACCTCTGTGCCCTCTGTGCCTCCTTCCCTCCTCCCAGACTCAGCCTTTTGGTCCAGCTCTGCTCCACTGACCTGCCCCAAAACATCCGTGGAAAGAGGACATTATTCTCTCTTCAAGTCTTTAAATGTTTCTGGACTGTCTCAAAACTGCTGATGATTACTAGAGCCTTGCTTAACAGATTCCTAATGACACCATACATTTGTATTAATATATTCATATAAATATTGACATCGTATCCCTGTTCAAGAACACTGCAATTGCTAGGTCAATTCTTTTTGCATGCAAATGCGCACATAGTAAATCAAATTGAAGAAGTGGTATACACTGAAGATTATTAAAAAATTCTTTCCAGCTTTGGGGAAGATAAATTACTTTGTCATATTGAGTAAAGAAAAAATAAAACCGTCCCAGAACTGCTTTGTGATCTTTAATGCTATACTGCATTCTAGCTTCTATTTAATTTCCGTTTTAAACACAAATAGCTGTCTGACACATATATGGCTTTAAATAAATCCAGTCTAGCAGGACTACTTGTAGGCAAGAAACAGCCATCAAAACGGCTAGGGGTTGTATGCAGTTAACATATTCTTTCACAAAAAATATTGATTTTTTAAATCCTAGATCCCAATTTCAATATATCGACTTTCTTACAGTGTTTTAGAAGTGAAAGTAGTGTAAAACAGAATAATAAACATAAATATGTAATTTTTAAAAAATATGTATATTCCTGGTTACATCATGGCCTATTTATACTTAATGATTATATGGTTAAAACTGTTAATCTTTGAAAATTTAAAATAAAACTGATAATTTGATTCAAAATCTGTTTGGAATAAAGTGTTTATTTGGGTTTCAGCTCTTTCTGAAGCTCTCACTGCAATTCTTTGTATTTCTGCACACTACTAGTCACATAGTCATGATAATGCAGTTTTAAGAAATTTCTACCAGATAAACCACAGGAACAAGGTAATTGTACTCTCCTATGCACATGTTGCCATTTGATTAATTTTAATCCTCTTGTGTTATGAAGTAATCGCTGATTTTACTTATATTTACTGCAAGTGGACAGTTCTCACATATTTAGTTATCGCAGTTCAGCTGATATTCAGCAGCTTTGTGATACTAAGTGGCTGAGTTCTTTGTAGAAAAAGTTTAGAGGTATACAGTGCAGCTGTTACTCGAGTGCTACTGAAATTCCAACATGAAATAATCTTTGATCTTCCTCATAATCTCCAAAATTAAGCTACTGGTGAACAGAATGTATTTTCAGAAGCAGTTTCAATAGATAGATTATGGAAGAGATTAAATAATTTGCCATCTGCTGTGCAACATGACACCCCAGTACGGCCCAGAGATTCTCTTTTCTGGGAAATCTCCTTTCTTAAGTAAAAAAAACCCTACCCTTTTATGTGCTTGTTCAATTTTTAGAAATTAGTTCAACCTCTCCCCATGGTAGTTCTCTTCAGGCTGAGCTACTATTTTGTTTCAGTCACTTTGTTTACTCATTCACTTGACTTCCTTGCATATTCATGTTGAGATTCTATATCTAAACACATAATATAGATATAGATATAGATATAGATATAGATATAGATATAGATATAGATATAGATATAGATATAGATATAGATATAGATATCTAAACATATAATATATATACAATATATAAGATTATATAAAAAGTTATACATATATAGAAATTGTGTGATAGTGAGACTGGGTGGAAGTTGTCTTTCAAAATAAATCACAGTACGTTTGGGGAGCAGGGAGGCAAGAGACTTGAACTTTTAAGAATCAACTGTGGAAAATCTGGTATAGCCACATAAGGAATAGAAAGGATTTGGTGCTAACGACACCAAAGTTGTGGATTTGATCCCAATATGGGCCATTTACTTGAGGGCTGAACTCCATGATCCTTGTGGGTCCCTTCCAACTGAGACTATTCTGTCATTCTGTGAAGGAAACAGAGGATGTAGAACCGCCCTCAAATAAAGTTGTGCAGTAAATATAACAAAGAAGAACCATTTCATTTCAGATGGGCACAGAAATTAATGCAGTTTAATATCAGGCTTTGGAAATTAATCTAGTAAACAAACTCTCCTGTTTTGTGGCTGTTAGTTAAATTATGCTGCCATCTCTATTTAGTAACTCTAAATGTATACAGTCCCTGAGCTGAAAATGAATAATTGAAAGGAAGTAGCAGACAGAAGCACACAGAAGATTAGGGACCTGTGCACCAGGTCTGGCCAAGATGGAGTTACATTCATTCACAGCAGCCCTTATGGTGCTATGTTTTGGATTTGTGAATAAAAAAGTGTTGGTAACACTCTAGTGTTTTGATTCTTGCTGAGCAGTGCTTGCATCACAAGATTTCTCTTTTTTCCATTCTACTCCCCAAGGGGGGAGGGACAAAAGATCGAGAGGGAATACTGCTACGACAACTCACCCAAATTCACCAAAGGGATATTCCACACCAAATAACATCATGATCAGAAATAAAAGTTGTGAGGTTTTGCCTATTGAAGTAGCCACTGTACCAGCTGGGCATTGGACTTCTTGTGGGAAATAACGAGGGAGTGCTTATGCACCACTTGTGGGTTTATATATATAAATATTAATATTTATATACCAAAAAATGCAAAAAAAAATAAAAATCAAAGCCAAACCAGGACATTTCTTTTTACGAATTACTTTTATCTTCACCAATGACTTTGCTTTTGCTTTTCCTGTTCTTTCCCCTTTTCTGTTGCATGTGTGGCTTAGTGATTGAGAAGCTGTGTGGGTGCTTGTTGCTGGCCTGGTGTCAATCCAGCAGAACCTGATCAGTCAGTACATCCAGGATAAGTTTAAAGTGTGTGTTTATGGAACTTCCTAATTTATATGACATGGTAAAACGGAATAGGAGGGTTTGAAAGATGCAAAAAGGACTGAATAAGCAACAGGGAAAAACTCTTGGTTCAGAGTAGGAGCTTAGGAAGTGAAGCATTTACTCCTGCATTGGTCTGTCTTGAACAGTTGTTTTTTGTTTGTTTATTTTTCCTTAACATAGCTTCTGTGGTTTAACTTTTTCTACAAAACACTTGTTGTAATTAAAGGATTAGTAATAATTCAGACAAAAATGCTATTTAATTTGTCTTGGATTAGGTAAAAGAGAGAATGACATAAAAAACTTCCCACCAGATTGACATAAAGATATTTTCGTGCTTATTATGCCTCTAAGCAGCCCAATACCTAGGCATATATACTCTGTTTCTTGTTAGTGCAGTACTCTGAAGTCAAGAAACATAGCATTTTTAATTAATTTATGGCAAGACGTAGTTTTCTTTTTTCGTTACTCCTCTTCCTATGTACATTTGCCAAAATTCTTTAACTACCAAATCTACCCCTTTTACAAGTTATCTGGGGTTGTGAAAAGTGTAATTTTTAGGAACTAACTTCTTTAATAGATGATGATATCCAAAATAATTTTTCAGTTTCCCTGAAATGTCATTCAGCATCCTTTTCCATTACTGGCACCCTCTCATAACAGCCACTACACTGTTTTAGACTGAGAACAAAATATGTGTTTTTAGCCTAAACCATAATTTTTATATGAATTTTCAAGAGAATGAAAAATGCCTTTTCAAAATGAAAATGCTGTATCCAACAGAAGTGCCATATAGCAATATGCAAAACCGTAATTGCAGTCAGTGCAAAATGAAATTCAATTGTGTATAAAATATCTGATGTGGTTATTTGATAATCAGTACTAATATTAATTATTTTTCATATTTCCAATTTTATACTGGTAGTACTTTGAAAGGACAAAATCTAAGCAGTCTAAGAATAGAACTGACCATGTTCTCTCTCATCTCCATAATGTGTTGTTTCTAAGCTCTGCTTCTTCATTCCTGTCAGAGCTTATTTTTGTATCAAATAAAAGCATACGCAAACCAAAAATAGACAATCTTTGCATGTCTTCATAATGAGAACCCACACTAGAATACCATGTGTTATGTTGGATGGAGTTAATTGGCTCAGGCACTGTAATGAGTGTGCTATAAACTATAGAATCTTCATTTTTTTTATATTTTTTTTTAATGCTAGCTAGTCTAAGCAAAAAACAGAAAGTAACAAGGACAGTAAAGAGAGGTAATCCAGAACAGACTGTGATTTTGATAGTAAAATCTTGTTGTGAAAATTGTTTTAAAGAAAGTAATTCTGAGTCTTACGCAACACTCAATTAACTTTTGAGATGCTGTTTTATGAGCAGCCAATTAAGGAAAGCCTGTTTTCTTCACCTGTTATACCTTCTATTTGCCACCCTACCAAAAAATCTTACAGCACGTATTACAGCATCCTTTATATGATTTCTCTACCCATCATATTTACTCTCTCTACATACTGCCATCTTATTTCTGCATCCCCTGTTGCCCTCCTTGACAATTTTCCAGCTTTGGGAACAAGACCTGGTACCTTCTCCTTTACACGCCCACTTTTCAGAATTTCTTGTGTTTTATATTATCACTTATTTTTCAGGTTTGCAAATGCCTTATTAAAAATAACCCAAAGTAGCTGACAAATAAATAGGAGACACAGCGACAATGCATAATACTCTTTAAAAAAAATTAAATTAAGAACAGAATTACAAACACAGATGAGCAGGAAAAAGTAAATCTGTTAATTTTTATTCTATTAAATATCATTGCATGAAAAAAAAAAGTATAATTTGCTATTTCTTTCACAAATGTTTTAGAAGAACTGTTTTTAATTGTCAGACATAATTTGTTTAAATGTCTGGAAATCAGATTTTAACCAATGCATTGAAAATGTGAAGACTTTTTTCTAACACTGAAACTTGTTTATTGAATTGAAGCTTTTGAATGAGACCAGGCTGTAGCAGCAGACCCAGGAGTTATTAGCTTTATATTTTTTGTCCTTTTCAGCACTGAATTTTACCTTGAAAAGGATATATAGGATACCAAAAATTGCTTCTTAATAATGTTAAATATTCTATGTGTTGGGTCCTATCCAGCAGATACAGCCTGCAAGACACTTGTTTATTGAGCAAAATGATCTCATTATTAGGACAGTGATGCAGTGTGTTTTATTTCATACCCTGAAATCACTAAAGGAAATAACTGAGTGGATTATATTCATCCTGGACTCTGTATTGTGCTATTATGTGTAGCAATAAGTGTCAGCCTTTTAAAATAGAGATTAGGGACTACAGCCATTCTGTTGAAGGCAGTTCTGAAATTTCAAAGCTGTTGAATTACTCAAGTATTTTTCAATTTATAAAAGATGATTGACTGCTTGATGATGTGGTGATAGAAACATTGAAAAGTATCGAGTATATTTTTTTTCCCTGTATATGTTTTGAACCATCACAATCGAAGGTGTCAGTAGCAGGCATAATTAAGAGAGGAAACATTAGATAATTTATTTGGTCAATTCCTTACTTTTGCACAAAGAAAGAAAGTCCAGTCAAGGTGGAAATGGACACAATTACGATATTAAACTGAATAGAAATATTCAATCTATTTAATATTAACAAATCTGAATGAATATTAAATCTTTATTGTTTTCTGTCCCTATTTACAAATCAGTAACACACATTTAACATGTAAATATATAACATTTTTAAGGTAGCAATGTCAATGTAAAAATCAAAAGAATTCTCTGAATACATGTTTGGGTCTTTTAAAATGTATCTTTATTTTCTTCAAGGAATTTTGAAATTGGGCTTTTAATTAGTTTTCATTACATCCCAGTTTTTCGAGACTGGAAAATGCACGTGTGCTCTACACGTCACATGCAGAATATACACAGAAAGTGCTGGTTATGGTGCATGCATGCTATCATCGTCTGAGTGTTCACAGTAATATTTCTGAGGACATAACAGTCTGTTTTTCTATTCATTACATGATTTTAAGCCTCTGTTTATGTTCCTCAGTTATTGTGGAATAGGGAGCATTTTACGCAGAGATCAACAGTTATCTCCTGAAATACCAGCTATTTAGAAAATATCACAGAAGGATGTCTGAGTCTTATGATGGGAATGATGAACTTCTATTATATCTGACAAAATTGAATTAGCACCTTTGCATAGATTAGCACACTGGCTGAGCAGTAGTGTGAGGATTTTCCTGGAAGATTTTTAAGGTATTAAGCCTTCCAGCAGTAATAAGGTTAGTACAGTTCTAAGTGACTTGAATGTCAGTGCTGGCAGTTTAAGTGGTATAATATTTCTGAAAGCTCAGAAGAGAAACACTCTCGTGTTCACTTCATTCAAAGACCACTTTGAAAAGAGGAGTATATTTCCTTAAAGTTATCACTGAGTGTAACTCTAATAAAGCACAGAATTACAGAATGGTTGAGGTTGGAAGAGATCTCTGTAGGTCACACGGTCCACCTAGAAATGGTTTTTCAGCACCATGTCTCTCTGTCTTTTAAGATCTCCAAGAATGGAGAATCCACAACCTCCTATGTGAATTTTCAGTAAATCTTACAGAAAAAAACATGTTTCCTTGTGTTCAGAAAGAGCCTGCCTTGTTTCTATATGTGGCCGTTGCTTCTTGTCCTGTTACTGGGCATTATTTCAAAGAGCCTGGTTCTTTGTACCTTCCCAACAGGTATTTGTGTTCATTAAGAAGGTCCCCCCTAAGCCTTCTCCAGAGTGAACAGTCTCAGCTGTCAGCCTGTGCTCATAGCAGAGATGCTCCAGTCCCTTAATCAGCTTTGTGGGCTTTCGTTGGCCCAGTCTGTACATATCACTTGTATTCAGGAGCCCAGAGCTGGGCACAGCACTCCAGGTGTGGGCTCATTAGTTCTGAATCCAAAACACAGCACTGCAACAGCTGCTGAAAAGAAATTAACTCTCTCCCAACTGAATCCAGGACAAGTAGATACTCCCTTAAGATATCTGGTGGGACATTTTGATGTTGTTTGTGCCAAAAAATGAACAAATAGTTCAGTGAATACATAGATAAATCAGATGATCCTTAGCAGTCTTTTCTAGAATCATAGAATATGCTGAATTAGTAGGCACCCATCGGATCATGGAGTCCAACTCCTGGCCCTGCACAGAACACCCCAAGGGTCACACTATCTGCCTGAGAGCATTGTCCAAACACTTCTTGAACTCTGTTGTGCTTGGTACTGTGCCCACTTTCCTGGGGAGCCTGTTCCAGTGCCCAGTCAACTGGGTGGTTTAGATATCCAGCCTAAACCTCTGCTGACACAGCTTCATGCCATTTCTTCAAGTGCTGTCACTGGTCATGAGAGTGAAGAAATTGGGACCTGTCTTTCTGTTTCCCCTCATGAGGAAGTTGAGGTCCCCAGTGAAATTGCCCCTTGATCTTCTCTTCTCCAGGCTAAGAAAGACAAGTGATCTCACACGGTCTCCCTCCACTCCCTTCACCATCCTCGTTGCCCTCCATTGGATGCTCTCTAAGAGTTTTGTGCCTTTTTTATACCGTGGCACCCCAGCCTGCCCCCAGCACTCGAGGTGAGGCCGCCCAGCCCAGCCCAGAGCAGGACAATGCCCTCCCTTGCCCGGCTGGCCATGCTGGGCACGATGCCCCAGGACACGCTTGGCCCTCCTGGCTGCCAGGGCACTGCTGGCTCAGATTCAGCTTCCCATCCACCAGGACCCCCAGGTCCCTTATGAGAAATATCATGCTTAAAATAGAGTCAATAACCTACCCTGCATAGTTAATCCTTCATCCAATACAAAGAGCTTGAAACAGAGTTGGTGTTACTCAGCAATATATTCTCATGGATTTTTCAAGTTAAAGGAGTTGGGAACCATTAGAACTGAATATCCTGGGAGAGAAGACATAACTTACAGACTAATAATGTAAACCAACGTGTACTAGCTAAATTAAGCAGTGATGTTATGGTTTGATGCTGGCACAAGGCCAGTGCCCCCATGAAGATATATTGTCTCTGGTGTTTGTTGTGAGATGTGACTAAAACCAGAGCAAAACAGCTTTTAACTTAGGAACAAAAGGAAAAAAGAACTTTATTTACTTACAATAAGTAAAGGAGACACACATAGAAAGGGATGAAAACTTTAGAAACACTCCTCTTCCTCCTACCCAAGTTTTTAACACAACGCAGTAAAACAAAACTAAAAATTCCTAGTTGTTACCACTTCTCAGATAATTAATCTTCAGTCCATTACTACTCTTTTGATAATTAGTACTCAGTTCATTAAGGAGAGATAGGAGTCTTGCACCATATCGTGACCTCTTCTTCTATGTCCAGTGCTCTCACCACTGCGCATGGACCAGAACTGTTTCTAGGGTTTCTCTTTTTAAAGATGCTTTTGTTAGTTCCAAAAAACGACAGTCTCTCAAATCTTGGGACACCAGTCCCCCCCAATTTCACCCCCTGGGGCCGAGGGGCCTTGAGAACAGAGATCTTCCTCTCATCTATGTTCACACTACTCTTTCACTGTCTACTCTTGGCTCCAAGCCAATGCCTCTCCCCAGATGTAGTTCTGTGTTACAGGAAAAAAATGGGTCTGTCCATGGCTATACAAGAAAAGTCCAGTCAAAGGCCACTCCATCATCTCCTCCCACCTAGGATTCTTTTCAGCATTCTCTGACAATCTTCTACTTGCACGAACTTTCTTCATCTTTGCCCAGTTCTCTCTATTTCACTTCTATCTTCTTTCTTCAGATTCAGGAGGATTAGTATTTATAAAGTTTCCATCATCTACGAAAAGGGTTAAAACCTTGGACTGTGCCTGCCCAGAACTCCCATGACTTGATTTGTTGGGCACCTTCTTACGCAACCCCCTCCTTACTCCTTCGGCCGTGCTGCCCGGCTGCTGATATCAAATTTCAAGGTGGCACAGGCACAGTCTCTCTCTCTCTCTCCCTCTCCCTCTCCTCTCTCTCTCTCTCTCTCTCTCTCTCTCTCTCTCTCTCTCTCTCTCTCTCTCTCTCTCTCTCCCCGGAGGGGGGAAGGAGGCTGCCTGATACCTCTCAAGGTTCTTGTATTCTCTCCACCCTTCCATCCTGCAGGATCTTCCTCTCCCCTCTCTGCCCAAGGCTCCAGCCTACCTCGCCCAGCCCGCATGGCTTCCCCTCCCCGCCCAGCTGGGCAGGGGAGATCCGCCCGTCCTCAGGGACCAGAACCAAGAGAGAGTTCTCCCGGGAGCCCTCTGCTTTTAACCCCCTGTGTTCTCAGAGGCGGATCCTTGTCCTCAGTGGCCACACCAGGTGCCAATATTCAAACCTGAGCACTCATTGGTTTGACCACCGAATCCCAAAAAAAAACTCACTTCCTTTTCAAACCACTACAAGTGAAAAGCAAGATTACAATCTGATGATAAAATATAATGAAGAAGTTATTACCTGGTAACTTATATAATGAAATTAACACTGCTTAGAGGTGGCTGTTTATTTATTTTTGGTATTGGGAATTAGAAGCAGAGAGAAACAAAATCAGGTGAGAGAGAATGCTCTTTCAGAGAGTTAAAAATGAAATGATAAAAGATGTAATTGAATTCTGGAATAAATGAAAGTTAGTTTCTTTGGTCCTAAGGGGAAGTTATTAGTGTAGCTTTGTTTCTGTTCACTTCAATTTATGCATGAGTACAACTAAGTCTTATTAGGGCCTTGAAACAAGAGTTACTAATTTTTAGGAACTGTTGTGTAGGAAAATTGGAACAGGGACATATTATTTTCCCTTCCTGATCATAAAAGTAAATGCAGAAGGAAACAGTCCAAAGATATATGTAATATTTGTTTGTGTGAATTCTGTTCACAATGCAAATTCACTCTAAAGTTTTCAATATTTTTTTTTGCTCCATCTTTCTATGTTGGATCAAATTAGGTTGTTGCTTACACAGGAATGTGTTAAAATGTCACAGTCTTTCTTATTTTGAAATGTATAATAAGTACTGTGACATTATCCAAATATAGGATTCAAAAATCAATATCTAGTGTGTTTTTCTCCCAAATAACAGATCAAAATATTGTCTGATTTTAAAGTGCAAATACAGCTTTACCTTGCACAGTAGCTGGAATTCTCTGTTAAAGTCAGTATTCAACCAGTTCTAGGATGAAAATGGAGCTTTGCAAAAGCTGATTTTCTGAGATAGCTATCTATCTATCTCAGCTCTTTTAAAGTTAAGGAGGTGTCAAATTCAAAGGCAAAATATTTATAGGACACACAGATACTAATTTTAAGATTAAATAAATTGTCCTTTGGATGTGCTGATTGCTTTCTACTGACTGGATTGGGGCCGTTAACTAGCTGAGACTGGACACTAGTATTTTAGAGCATGAACCTAATGGTGAATTTTCATGGTTCAAATTGCTTAAGAAAAAAAAATATATATATATATATTTTAAGGGTGGCATTGTAGAAAAAAAAAAGCTCTATTCCTTTTATTGTTTTGGTATTATTAACTAAAAATACAGGGGAAGAGGGTGTGAGTTGGGTGTTTTTTTGGTCTTGGGGTTTAGTTATGTTACTGGTGTTCAGAATGTCAAATTAGTTCGGTTTTGCTTTCTGATGAGCAGTTATTGTGGGACAGTATTGGTAAGAGCTGATGTTATTCAACAGGAAAATAAAAACATAATTTGTAATGTAGTTCTGGAAAGTCAGGAATTCCAACTACAATCTGTTTAACATGTTCTTGAATAACCCATTTATATTACAGATAGTAATTTTCCTGGAAGTATTTTTGTATCTTTTTGCACATCTGATCTTTTTGTAAAGACAGGTATTTTTTTTCTCCTTCAAATTTATCCCAAGCTTTCACACCTTTTAGGTTCAGACCACAAGTCTTCGTCCTAATATCTACTGAGTCTTTCACTTCCATGATAACCCTGAGGATATTTGATTGATGGAATTTAGATGGTGACTTCCTGTGAACCACATGCCCACTCTGTTGCACTAATTTCACTTCAGTATTTTATAACTGGTCATGCCAGAGTTCCACAAAAGAGAAAAAAGAGCAATTGCTCAGTTATTGCTCAGAAATTATCAGCATTTAGCAATTTATACACTAATTGCTCTGTCCACTATAGACAAGTGCATGACATAAACATGAAAATGTAGTTAATTTTTCAGGGATAAAAAGCATACTGCTAGTCCCTCAATGGACTGTTTTTTTTTTTTTTTTTTTCAAATGCAATACTTTCCCGCAATAAAGACTGCTGTGTGAATGGTGCTTTCCAAAGCCTTTGACAATCTCTTGTCATTTTCTCTTCTCTTGTAGCTGATGGATGCACTGACTGGTCTGTGGATTACAAGAAATATCAAGTTCTAGTGGGAGAACCTGTTCGTATAAAATGTGCACTCTTTTATGGATATATTAGAGCTAATTACTCCCTAGCCCAAAGTGCTGGACTTAGTTTGATGTGGTACAAAAGCTCTGGACCTGGAGATTTTGAGGAACCTATAGCTTTTGATGGAACCAGAATGAGCAAAGAAGAAGACTCCATTTGGTTCAGACCAACAGTGGTACAAGACAGCGGGCTCTATGCATGTGTTATAAGGTACTATATTTTAATATACTGCATTTTAATTGACTAAATATGAAACCAGGCTCTTAATAGTGAGACTTTTGTGCCAAAGAAAATTTTTTCTGACTTTGTTCTTTTTTCTTCTCCTCCTGGCATTCCCTTCCCTGGAGGCTTTTTATGACTAAGTAGAAATTGTTATTAAATGCCTTGAACATATTAAATTTGCTTTTGTATAAATTTAGTCATTTATAAAAATATCTAAAATTTATGAGGTGGTTGGGACTGGATGAATAAGTCATCAGTTCCTTTCTCTGATTCTGTTTTCACTATTGGAATCACTATCCTAGAGTAGAAAAATTTTCTTATTTTTACATTTATATTTAATTTAATGTGGATTTCATTAAGTGATTTAACTTTATTAACTTTTTTCTGTAAAAAAAAATTCCTATATGATGTAAAGTAGTTGCATCAAGGAAAACAGAATGTGAAATTTTAGGACTTTTACATACATCCTCTAGAATTACATCTGGCTTAACTTGATAAGTTAACTTGATAATAGTAAAAAGGTGTCTTTCAAAAATATTTAGCCTTCTGATTCATCAGGTTTTATCACCAGAAACTGGACTGGATTCTGCTTCTGCTTTCTGCAACAGGTGTTCAACTTCTTTCTGCATCTTTAATATGGTTTACACTGAGATATTTTTCCAGCCCTTTATGGTGTTCCTCTCTATCTGGATAACTATAAAAGGGGTCTTGCTACTAATACACAATAGAAAGAGTCAAAAGCAAAGTGTAAAGCAACTGAGTGGCTAGAAAAGCAATGCACGATGCAGCTAGTACAGTGATGCAAGGAAAATGTGGAAATTGTTTTATCAGCAGCTGAGAAGGTTTACTGTCTGCCTTTTTTTTTTTTTTTTTTTTTTTTTTTTTTTTTTTAACCAGGTTTTCCTTTTGGTTGCTTGGTTTTGTTTCTTTGTCTCGGGCAGAGGGAGGGGAAGCACAGATTGCTGTCTAGATTGTGTGTGCTGAAGGAGAGTTTTACTAACTAATGTGTTTATAAAAACATATCCTATGAGCTCTTTCTATAACCTGTGAGATATTTCATATCACATTGTTTGTTCAGTAGCACATTCAACATGGTTTTTCTGATGATGACAGTTCTCTTTAAAAGAAAAACACAAAACCCTAAAAATTAAGCTCCTTAAGGAGAATTTTTAGTTATATTTGGCTTAATATTTTCTGATGTGTGTAACAGTGTGAAAATGAAAACAGTTTTGTCAATTATTCCATAATGATATTTAAAATACCAAATTAATCTTCTCTGTTTCTATAAAGAAAACCTTAATTATCTGATGCAATTTCCAGCAAGTATAGATAAATGATGAATTTAGCTATTCAGACATACTTTATGTTTATTTATGTTTATCATCTCAACCTGTATTCATAGCTTATTTTACATGGATTTTTACTTAATCCAGACGTAGGAAGGACCATGTTCTAATCTGCTTTAAACTGTGGTGGTTCACTACCAGCCAGAAATTAGACCTACAAATAAACCACTCCTTTCCCACCACCCCGTTTGGAAAGAGGTGCACAGGCAGAGGCTATGGGTTGAGAAAACAGTTTATTGAAAGCAAACAGCAGTGGAATAAGAAATGAACAATAATAGCAACAATATTAATAACAAAAGAAAGGTGCTTTACACTCAGAAGGTGTTCATCACCTTGTCCTAGTTCTGCATGGCCACCAGGACAAGGACAAGCTGGTGGCACTCCTTGTGGCTTTCCCCACACAAAGATCAGATGGCAGCTGATCCTGCATCCATCACCATGAGCCTTTTCCCAATGACAAGTTGGTGGGAGCTTCCCACAGATGCCATTCCCTGTGCCTGAGTCCAAGACAATGGAAAAAAGTGATGGACAAACCCATTCAAGCTGAATTGTTCATGTCGCACCACACTGCAACTCTGTTGTGCTGGGATCAGCTCCTCTCATCTCAGTTTTGCTGCTGTTTTGTTCCTCACAGCTGCTTCCCATGGCAGCACTGCCACTTTTGACCCCTCTACTCCACTGGGGTGCAGCCTGCATTCACTGCTGGTCAGAGACACAGCCCACAGCCACACCTGAGGAACGGGAAGGGGATGGCTGACAGTGGTATAGGATGGGGTCAACCCTAGACGCCCTCATTGTGCTGAAGAGAGGGATGTCACATCACAGGGTTGCTTGTTATTTATCATATATGGGCAGTGAATATAGCTGGATAAACCGCACTAAGACTTAATGTATATATTCAAGTGCAGCTCCCAGAAATTATGCATATGTTACATACACCTGCTATAATATTACATAATGAGTAGTTTCCATCACAAATTCTACCTTTAAATTTTTAAAAATAGCTGAAATATTGTGCCTATCAAGAGAATACTTCCTTCATATATTCTTTTCCTTCCCTGCCTGAAAATATCAATTACAGTGTCTCTTATCATTGTCGAACATAGTATCATCATAGTTTAGTGAAACTGGAGTTCTGCACTTAGGTCTTAGTGAAGATTTATGGGATTTAGAATCATAGAATCATAGTATCATTTGGGTCAGAAAAGATCCCCAAGATCATGGAGTCCAACGTTTTAAAAAGGAGCACCACATCAACTAAAACATTGCATTAAGTGCCACATCCAGTTGTTTCTTGAACACTTCCAGGAATGGTGGCTCTGCTTCCCTGGGCACTCCATTCCAGTGCTTAACTACCCTTTCAGTGAAGAAATTATTCCTGATGCCCAACCCAAACTTCCCTGATGCATCTTGAGACCATTTCCTCTTGTCCTGTCGCTGGTTTCCTGTGAGAAAAGGCCAGACCTCACCTGGCCACACCCTCCTTTAGGATAGTTTTAGAGACGCATAAGATCTCTCCTGAGCCTCCTCTTCTTTAGACCAAGCAATCCCAGTTCACTCTGCCATTCCTCATATGATTACTATCTAGACCCTTCCCCAGCTCCTTTACCCTTCCCTGGACTCACTCCAGCCCCTCGATGCCTTTCTTGTAGTGAGGGGCCCAAAACTGGGCACAGGATTGGAGGGGTGGCCTCCCCAGTGCCCAGCACAGGGGGACAATCCCTGCCCTGCTCCTGCTGCCACACTATTGCTGATCCAGGCCAAGTGCCATTGGCCTTCTTGGTCATCTGGGCTGTTGACCAGAACCCTAAGATCCTTTCCCCTGGGCTGCTTTTGAGTCACTCCCCATCCTATAGTGCTGCACGGGGCTGTTGTGGTCAAAGTGCAGGATCCTCACTTCACCTTTTTTAACCTCATGCAGTTGACCTCAGCCCATTGATCCAGCCTATCCCAAAATCTCTGCAGAGCCTTTCTACCATCCAGCAGACCAACATTCCTGCCCAACTCACTGTCATCTGCAAAATTCCTGAGGGTGCACTCATTGCTGTGTTCTAAACCATCGATAAAAATATAAACAGGACTGGCCCCAGTAGGGAATGAACCATGGGGAACCCCACTAGTGGTGGCAACAACTGGATGTAGCACCATTCACCATGACTCTCAGGATCTGGCCATCCAGCCATAATTTATATTTACAAACATTTTTAATGTTTATGAACATAAATTTTTTTGTTAAGAACAAATTTGTAACATTTTGTGGAGAAAAATGCATATGAACAATTCTTGTTCAGAAACATTAGTGTCTATAAAGAATGCTTAGGATACAGACAAATAAAGATAACAATAGAAGTTTAAATAAAACATTACAAATTATATTATAGATTAAAATAATTTTACATCTTTAACATATTTAAGTTCATTAGGTACTTATTAGCCATAAAAATGCTGCCTCTAATTAATTTAGTGATATTCAGCTTTGAATATTCAAATTCAGATGACAGCAAGGTACAAACAGGGAACACCAGCATCTATGGAAATTCTTCAAATTGATTTTCATCCCCCGTTGGTAAAAAAATCTGAGCATCTGCTTCGTTATACTAAACTGTTTCTGTTAGTAACACACAGTGCATTTTAGACAAAGCGGTAAAAACTGAAATAGTTGAAATGTACAGAAGTTGTGGAAGGAAGAGAGGAAGGGAGGGAGGGAGGGAGGAAGGCAGGGAGGAAGGCAGGGAGGCAGGGAGGCAGGGAGGCAGGGAGGCAGGAGGCAGGGAGGCAGGGAGGAAGGAGGAAGGAGGAAGGAGGAAGGAAGGAAGGAAGGAAGGAGGGAAGGAAGGAAGGAAGGAAGGAAGGAGGAAGGAAGGAAGGAAGGAAGGAAGGAAGGAAGGAAGGAAGGAAGGAAGGAAGGAAGGAAGGAAGGAAGGAAGGAAGGAAGGAAGGAAGGAAGGAAGGAAGAAGGAAGGAAGGAAGGAAGGAAGGAAGGAAGGAAGGAAGGAAGGAAGGAAGGAAGGAAGGAAGGAAGGAAGGAAGGAAATCAGATTATTTTCTACCCTTCCATTTAGCTTCATTACCCTTCCTATGGCCTTGCATGTCTGAAGGTAGAGGCTTCAAATGTTCTGGTGTTTCTTATTAATTTTTAAGCTCATCTTTTATTTTTGCTGTTGAGCTGTATTTAAAATATCACTATTTAAATTCATAGCAGTTATATTTTCTGGTTTTATATTTACACATAGATATGCACATGCATCCACACATACAGATATTACGTTGTTGAATCACATAACTTCCCTGCTATAGAATTGTTAGTATCTATTCTTTTATTTGACAAATAAAGCATAATGCCGTAGATATATTTAAAAAACCAGAATATTAATATTCTCAAAAAATTATCAGTTAAAACTGCTTCCAAATAATCTTTAAAAAGCATCACCATCACAATATAGAATACATTTTTTTTCCCTCACCATGACTGAAAATGTGAGATTGATGACTTTATGAAAAATAGTTCTTTATATTCATCATCTGAAAATTAATTTAAGGTTTATACAGCATAAATTTATCTTGTTATATAGGATGTTTTCATCTTCAAACATGAAGTATTGGTTTTCTGTAATTTTAAAGATCTAATTCTGTTGAATCATGTCAATTATGGCTTAATTAATGTAAGTAACTATTTAACTGTTAATGTCTGTAAAGTTAGTTAAAATAATCACAGTTATATGAATGATGCATTGTTATCAACACTTAGGTTTTATTTAAATAAACATGAAATAATAAATGGGAAGTTTAAAATAACGTGTAATTAATTTTTAGTGAAAACTCTCCTTTCTCTTCTCTCTTCTTTCTTTCTTTCTTTCTTTCTTTCTTTCTTTCTTTCTTTCTTTCTTCTTCTTTCTTTCTTTCTTTCTTTCTTTCTTTCTTTCTTTCTTTCTTTCTTCTTCTTTCTTTCTTTCTTTTTTCTTTCTTTCTTTCTTTCTTTCTTTCTTTCTTTCTTTCTTTCTTTCTTCTCTTCTCTTCTCTCTCTCTCTTCTCCTCCCTCCCTCCCTCCCTCCCTCCCTCCCTTCTGACACTTCCTTCCTCTCTCTCTCTTGCTCTCTCTCGCTCTCTCTCTCTCTTGTTCTCTCACTCTCTCACTTACTTCCTTTTATTTTTTTCTTGCTTTCTCTCTTTCTTGCTTTCTTTGCCATGAAGGCTAACCATCCACAGTAGGAAATTGTTAAATAACCAATTCAATTTAAGAAGAATATATATTTTTACATATTTCATGTAAGCATGATTATTTAATTAATTTTCAGAAAACTTCAACACAGAATGAATAAGGAAATCTTTGCTTTACTGAAGGAAAGGGCAAGGAAAGAAAAGAAATAGAATCAATTTTTCATAAACCTGGTAGAAGCATCATTTCTTCATCATCCTGAATAATGTAGAAAGCATGTTTACAAATGGGAATTGCTATTGAATTCTGGGTACCAACCATTTTTGAAATCTGTTTTACCCTAGGAGGAGCTTTTATCCTGGCTATATATGCTTATAATTTTTTTTTCTTTATAGAGTTTTTTAAAATTATTATCTTAAGGAAAGAGTAAGCATTCATATAACTACATATCAAAACTCTTAAAACCCCCCAAAAAAAACCACCACCACCAAAAAAAACCAGCCAACCAGCCAACCAACCACCAACTGACCAACCAAATCCCTGCAAAAAAGAAAGAAAAAAAAAAAAAAAAAAGGAAAAAAGGGAGAGAATATCTGAAAATGAAGTCTTAAAACAATTTGTCTTAAAAGTTCATAAACATGGTGTTCCCTAGATCTGCATGAGATCTTTGGTTATGTTTATATGTATTACTGACAATAATAGGAGAATCTGACAATGGATAAGAAAAATAAGCTTTCTCAAAGGAATAGCAAATGAGCTACCAATACTCAGAAAGAAGGAAGTCTCAGAAGAGCTTGTTATTCTTTTAATTCCTTTAAGACAGTATCCCCACTCATTGTCCTGGATAACAAGTGGTAGGACAACAGGACGTGGCTGCACAGCAGTGACTGTGGAAGTGCTATGTTGACAGTCGGACTCAAGCATCTTAGAGGTCATTTCCAATCTTAGCAAACCTATGGTTCTAAGAAAATAACACTCTGACTACCTCTTGAAATGGTGTGCAAGTTCAGGAGAACCTTGTTCAACACATGAGATGGACTTTCCTTGGTCCCTACCTTTGTGGTCATTTGGTTTATAGAGAGCACAGGGGTCAATTAACTGTCTTCATTATTTTTACACACCATTTGTAGGCTTGTCTGAGCTTAATCCAAGGCCTTCTGTTTTTGTGAAGATGGTAACTGTCACAAGGGATCTGACTCATATTTTCTTATTTCAAATGCAACCTTGGTGGGCTAGTCAGATATCCATGTAATTTTTGACTGCAACTTAGAGAGGTTTGGTAAGTTGAAAAAGCCTTCAGGCAAACATTAGGAATTTATACACGTTGGGTAGCTGGAGTTTACATTGTGTTCTGTACAGATGACAAAAACAGTTGCTCCTAGAAATAAATGGGGGATATTCTTGAAGTTAATGCTTGTTGAAAGTCAGGAGATTGAAATGTACTCATTCCCCACTCCCCTGCCCTGACACTGCAGGAGCTCAGCTGCCTAGCATTAGCATCTTCATTGTACATGGTAAATACCTTCCATGTGCGTAGGGACAAAACAAATACCTGATTCTGTTGAGATAAGCAGGTGAGTGCAGGGAATATCTTCTCACTGAGGAGTTGGTATAACTTATACACAAAGCAAAATTCCAGTATGTGTTTGCTATTTTCTTGGCTGAGTGAGAACTCAACAATGAAAAAACAAGCAAACAAACATGGTGATGAGTAGAAAAAGTAGAAAAACCTTTCAGTGGGTAAAGTCATGAATAAGTGAGGAGTCTTGATGTGTTAGAACTGAACAGGTTGGTCCAGATAATTCTTTTATGTAAGACTTAAATGATATAAATAAAGGATTAATTTTTACTGAGGGCAAAATAGCAAATGTATATACTTACACAGGGTAGGGGATGAATGTTGATATTAGAAAAGAAGAAGAAATTAGTGTATTTGACTGAGCAGAAGACATTGTTAATATTGCATTTTAGCAGCTCTGAACTTATAGGACTGGCACAAATAATTCTTCAAGAAAGATTTAAAGAAAAGCCTTTTATATGATAAACAGTTTCTTTTACTGCTACTTCTTTTTGTTGTTGAGATATTTGCTTGAATACAGCAGTGTAACAAAAAACAGTTTGGCTATTTTTCCACTGATTTATTAGAGGTTTGTTAGTTTCTTCTTAAGAATGCTTTCAGCAAACAAGATGGTCAAGGTTGTTCTGCTCACAACTAAATTAATAATTTTGACCAAAAAATGTAACACTTCAGATCTCATTTCAAAAAAAAATTAGTAAAATATCACTGTGATGTTTGGTTTTGCATATGTAATTTAAGAGAGAAAAGTCCTAATAGATTGTCAGGTTGCATTAATATGCATTGTTCATAGTAAAAAAACCACCATAGTTTCTATTTTATTAAAGAGTAGACACTATTTTATCTGTTTTACACTCTGCTTCTCACTTTATCCATCTTAGAAAAAGTACAAAAACCCTGCAAAAGAATGGAAGTGTCTTTCCAGCTTTAGCAAATGCAGAAGGAGAAAATACAGATAAAGTTAATTCCATATAATAGATATTTAAGTTAAGGATTGAACGTTTTCTTCACAATGCTAAAAAAATATAGAAGACAAAGGCAAAGAATTAAAATGATTTTCACTCATTTTTCAAAATGGTGGCCTTTAATTTTTTCAAATTTTTATAGATTTTTTTTTGTTTGTTTCCTCTCACAGAATTCAAAACAACCAAGTTTTATTGCTACTAATAATATGGGCCACCTACTTGGTCATTTAAGTTTGCTCTTAATATCTAATATTGTATTTTGAATCTGCCCTGCAAGTTGCTTACCTCTTTATATATAAGCTATCTGTGGAGATCAAATTCAGTTTAAGCATCTAGGTTCTAAAAAGCTGCATGTCAGTGGTTTCCTTTTTTAATTCTTGCTCTCAGGACAGAAAACAATTTAACTGGTGTTAAAATATAGTTAAGATTTGATTCCATTATATGGGGATAGGTGTCTAATGCTGTTTTAGAGGCTCTAGGAGTATTTCCAGGACACTTCCAAGGGAATGACATATTGACACTAGATCTGGAGGAGGCTGAATGTGGGATACATTTGGGTAAGCCACATGCTACTACTCACCCACTCTAAGGTAAATAAAATGAGGTTTTTGTGGCTTTTAAGCTAAACCATTTTCTAGGCTCCATCAGGCAGACTGACAGCTACAGTAGGAGTTTAGATGTAGCACACAGGTGTATGAATGTAAGTGGATGACAGAACTGCAATATCTTGAACTGCATTCCAAACTAAATTAACCTTGTGTGTTTCCATCACACACATTGGAATGCAGTGGCTGATATGAAAGTCAAGGGACATATCTTTGTGCTCAGTGCTATGGCACGAGGCTGGCATTTTAAAATATTCAACTTATTTGATGAGTTTATGATGTAAGAAAGTAATGGAATTGAATTAATTTATGATCATAATTTTGTCTGAAATATAAATGTAAAATAGTGATTGAGGCTCACAAAATTTATCAGACCGACTGACAAATAAGTCTTTTAGTAATTAGTTCAGCATTTCCAAGGTTTCTGACCAAAAGACATTACAAATCATCCTTTAGAAAAGGGAAGGAAAGCATCAGCTGTGAATTTTTAGTCAGGCTCACAGAAGAATCAATTAGCTGATGTCTGGTGAAGTTGTGCATGACTTTTCCAGAAGGGTTCAGTCTGAAAAGGGGGTATGTGCCATGACCCAGAAAGGTTATTCATACAGACGCTGTAGAGGACTTGCCTACTGACTACTTTCTGCTACCACTATGGTAAGTGTAAATAAAGTTGGGAAGAAGGTGCTGTGTTTTCAGGATATCTTTGGAACAATTCCATAAACATCTGCTTCCCACAGCAATTACACTATTTCTCCCATGCCAGGACAGTCCTAGCAGCAGTGAGAAGTTCTTTCATGATCCTTGTTCTAACCCTTGCTTCTCTCTCCTCTTCCTTCACAAAGCAGAGACAGGCAACCAATATTCTCAATAACAAAGAAGATGTTGTGTAGTTCCCAAGGTGAAGGCCTCTGTCCCTCTGTCCCTTCTCTTCAATCTCCTCCTCTATTCTGATTAAATCACAAAAATAATCCCAAAACCCAAAAACATCTGGGATATCTTTATCTGATATAGAAAGGAGAAACATCTTTATCACAAGTCTTCAAGCTGAGGCTTAATTATTTGTCTAGGAGTTGTTTGTGTGTGCTACAGAAAATTGAGTCACTGTAAGAGGATGTCATGGTCATAAAAAATTAAAAAAAATAGTTGGAGGGTTTGGGGTTTTTTTAATTTTATATTTGTTAAGAGAAGTGTTCAGGAAATTCAGATGCAAATCAGGTCAATGTCTGGAAACTTGTTATAGTCATAACAAAATCAATGAAGGAGTAAACAGTGGTAAGATTTGCAGTGAAAAATAAGTACACTGCAATTAAATAGAATTTAATTAATTAATTAATTTCATGTAAGTTTTCCAATACATCTAACATATTCTTATTATTTTTGGCCATTCAGTAAAGAATTTTATAGGAATTCTGGCACTTGTCAAAAGTAAGAGAGAGTATGGAGAGAGCTGGAAGAAAAAATCTTGATACTGATGTTAAAGAAATATTGCCCTGGACATGTAGGGCATGAAAGAAGCAAGTTACTTGCTGAGTCTGGAAATGTCAAAATAGCAGGTTTTTCAAATGATGCACATGATTCAATAGTTCAGTGTGAAGAGAGTAAAATACTTGGAGAAGTCATGTGAGATGTCAAAGTGACTCCAGATTTGATGTTCTAGAAGTAATAAAATGACATTTTTTAACACCTAAATCATTTGGACTAAAATGTTTCACTTTGTTCTATTGTCATAAAATCAGAGTTAAAATGAAAGCAAGAGGTAAATAAAGACCCATGCTTGCAAAGATTCCATTTCATAATGAATTGTTTCTTTGTTTCCAATGGTGTCTATAGAATGACTAAAGAGTAACTCTTTTACTAAATATATCCCAAATTGATGGCAGTCTGAAAAAAATAAATTTGTTTTAGTTTTTTAATGTCTTCAAGCTTACAGGCAGACTTAACAGATAGAACTAATTTGTAACACTGAAAATATTGTTCAGATATTCCCATTATAGAGAGAAACTAATGAAATTTGCATATTTGGAGCATGTGTAGTGTTACCATCTGTCAAAGTAATATAGCCTGGTGGTGCTAATTTCAAAGGTGATGAGAGTGACCAAACAAATCTTGTGGTATTTTATTGCAAAAGCTGAGAAGATTATCAAAGGTCAAGGATGTCTCTGTAATCTTCATTCAGCCTTTAAATGTAGTAAGCATTATGATATAGCATTGGAGTGCTAAATTTGGACTTCATTTAGAAAATTAATCAAGATTAGACAGTGAGAAGGGCTCCTATTTTCATTTATTGCAAAAGCTAGTTTGTGCATGTAAATACACACTCTAACACACACATGCATACACACACACATCTATAGTTGCTCAACTATTCTCAGCATACATATAGATTTGAATATGAATATATGTGCAATATTTGAAGATATATATCTCTTTGTATATAATAATAGAATCACAGGGGTTGGAAAGGAACATAAAGATTATGTATTTCCAACTCTTTGCCATGGGAGGGTCACTTTCCACCAGACCAGGTTGCTCAGAGCCCCATCCAGCCTGGTCTTGAGCACTTCCAGGGATGGGGCATCCACAACTTCTTTGGACAACCTGTGCCAGTGCCTCACTACCCCCTGGATAAAGAATTTCTAACACCTAAACTAGACCTACCCTCTTTTAGCTTAAAACCAATCCTCCTTGTCATATCACTATCTGCCCATGGAAAAAGTCACTCTCCATCTTTTTTGAAGTTCTCTTCAAGGAGACTGGAAAGCCTCCTCAGAGTCCCCTCATTTCCAGGCTGAACTAACAAAGCTCTCTCAGCCTATCCACCTATGCTCAGCTCACCTTCATGGCCTTTCTCTGGTCTCTCTCCTGCCCTCTCTAACCTCTCACATCTTTCTTCTGCTGGAGGCACCAGGCCCACATGTATCTGTAGATGCAGGAAATAATAGGATTAATGACTTTCAGACCCAGGTTCACAGCTATTCTCAATCTAGATACTATGAACTTAATTCTTACATGTTTGAAATAGCAGTCAGTACCCCCCAGCTGTGGTATGTTATTAAACAAAGAACACATAGTCAAATACACCCTTGTGGTGGTTGGTAATAAGTAATGACACAGGCAGTTGCTCTTTGTGTGACACTATATCTACTAAAATAGCTATTCATGTTATCTTCAGTGTTGTTTAAAGTATGACTGTTAATATGGTATTTTACAGACAAAAGTTGAATCAAATGCATTCAAATTTGTGTTCTCATTATCAGTGTTACATACCAAAATTAGCTTTGCTGGTGACATCCTTGCTTTTGGCTACAGTTTTATTGTGCTCTTTCTCTGTGGATCCTTGGAAAAAGGCAAGGCTTAATAAAAATCAAATTTATTTCAGCATAACATTTTATATTGAGGCAAATGAAAAATAAAAGCCTTGATCTCATCTTTTAATGAAAGTATGCTTCCAGAATCCCTTACCTCTCAATGCTTATGCTTCCAGAATCCCTTTCCTCTCAATTCTGAGAAAAGAAGGATAAGGTGCCTAGACCTTCAGGCCTTGTTTCTCTTCAGCAGCAGAACAGAGCAGATTCTCAGCATTAGAAACCCCCAGATCTTTCTACCAGAAGGCAAGGCCTATGTGTGATACAGTGTCCTGCAGTAAGTTTCTGCATAATGCTAATAGCAAATTGTAAAAACCAAAAGTTGAGGTTTCTAAACCAGCATCTTTGCTTAATTTACTTCAGGACCGCTGGACAGGCAATATTCCAGGACTGACAGGCATTGGATTTGCTGCTATTCTCAGCTGAGCTGGAAAAGAGAATCTTGAGAATGAGCACTTAAACTAATACTGCAAAATAAAAGGCTTTAACTGAGGCACTGTTCTGCCTTCAAGGCATCTGAATCTCATTTGCTTTAGGAGCAGTTCTTTTCCCAACAAAACACGTGCTTACACTGCTACCAAAGTGCAGAAAATATGAGCACTTTTCAATACAAAACTCTTCCCTCTCAAAGTGTCTGAGGTTTTGTCTGAGATTCTAACTTAGTCACTGGAAAATGCCTGATAACTCCAGAGGGACCTAGGTTTGCAGTTATCCATTTGTATTAAAAGCTTCAGAACTGTTAAAAACTACAAAGACATTCTCTCCTTCTATCACACTAATGTGTTTTCATTTGAGGTAAAATTCAAGAGTTGCTGGAAATGTCCTTCACAACCACTTAGACTCTAACTTGAATGTGAGAGTCCTCACAGCACTCGCTGAGTACTCAGTTAAGCAGCTGGAACTCAGGAATTGAGTCTACATGACTTACCCATGGAGTAAGCTTTTTCAGCTGCTCATGCAGTCATTCCAAGTACATGTCATTTAATGGTCACTTTAATTCAGTCAAAGTTTATTTAAGAGGAGTTAATCCAAGGATGAAAATTTTCAGTTAACTCTGCGGTGAAAAAAACTAGCTCTCTAAGAGTTGTTTGGCTAGGTTTTCAGGTTGGGCAGAAAAAGGAAAAAATATCTTCCCTTGGAGATTGCAGCCAAATATACTAGTTTGATAGGTGAAAGTTTAATGAAAAACCTGAATAGTGAAGTGATAAAACTATATACAAGTTTATAAGGAAATGAAATCCTTTGTATTCAGTTCAGGATATGCAGTAGGTAAAACCAGGACCTGAATGCTGAGCAGTGAGACAGAAAGAAAGGAGATCAAAGAACATTTACTGGGGCTTGCACATTCATAGTGCCAAAACTGAAAATAAAGTGGCTGAGTGGAGGAAAGACTGGGGAAAAAGTGTTCTCATGCTATTTAAAGATAACATTGTAATAGAGGCATGCAAGGTGGCAGGATTAAGGAACCTTTAATTACTGCATTCCTTTACATCTAGGTTTTTTTCCTTCACATTTTTTGTTCAGGTATTTAAAATATACTGATTACATGGCAGCAGAGTTATACGATTTTAATTTCAATGGGGTGTGCATACCTTGCTAAAATTAATATATTATCTCCCACTCTTCTGTCCTATGAATTTTACCAGGCTCTCTAGCACTATAGGTTAAAAGATAAGTTATTAATAAATTGTATGGCTTTACTGCTACACAAAATTATATTGAATCCTTGTCCTTGTTAAAAACATCTCTGAGATGGCAGTGAGATTTAGTAGGGACACACACAGCTTTCACATTTTTAGGGTGTTCCATTCTTGGTCTCCCAGGTAAGGAATGAGAGGGCCAAGTGCCACCAGGCAGGAGGAGCTGATGCTGGAGGGCACACTGAGTGTATGTGTCCAATCCCCCACTGCAGAACACTTGCTGCTGCATGCCAAAATGCCCTCTCCCCAAAAGATTTCCTTCAGAATAGCATGTTTTTTATGCTTGGTAGATGACAGTTTCTTTTTTTGCAATGGCAATGTTGTATTGATCCATTCATCGCTTGAAGTGAGAAGAAGAATGGCTCAAACAATGTGAGATCTACTGGACTGTTATGATACACTGACAGTAAATACTCCATTTGTGCTTATTGAAATTGCTAATTTTTCCATTTGTCTCTCAAGTGCTGAAGCCAAAACAGCCTGCAGACTCTTTATGGGCCTCAGGAACAGCCTCTCGAACTCAAGCCTGTTCATTATTCAAGAGGTGTTATATTAGAACAGTTGTCTGGCCTGAAATATTTTCTACTGCTTTTGAAAAAATGTTCAGTTTTTCCACTACAAGTAGTTTTCCTTATCATAGCAGATTTGTGTTTATTTTTTTGTGGCAACTTTATTTAGGGACTCATTCTAAAGTCATACAGGCCCCAGCATTAGACCTGTTGTTTGCAGGAAGTGTTCAATAGTGAGTAAATGAAAACAAGGACTCTGTTAACCACTCATATTGCTCATCAGAGAGAAAATATCCAGTTGTTAATTAGGGCAATAAACTGACAGTGTATGCAATAGTGTACAGTTTGCTAGAGTGGTACTTTTAAGCTGTGCGTCCCTATTCTTTATGACAAAAATACACCCACACATGTTCAGATCTTGTGGGTGTTTAGCACATGAGAAAAATCAGCAAAGATCAAATGAAATTAAATCAGCTAAAATTGAAGAGTTTAGATTCATATATTTATAGTCAAAATAATATGATCAACAAGATGAATCAGTTAATGCCATTCCTGTGGACATGATATGGTCTGAATACATGAATTTTGCCAGCTTTAATGACAGTTACATTGTGTCAGTGAAAGAGAAAAGATGCAATTGCAATATGTTATGACCCAGATTTTTTGGAAGGCATTCTTCAAGTACTGAAAATCAGTCTCTCAATCCCATAAGGGCAGAACAGGCATGGCTGGCTGACATATGAGATAAGCTGGTCTGGACAGTGGGTTCATACTGTATTTCGTACAAAAGGCTTGACATAAAGTGATTTGCACAGGACAGTGGGTGTTGTGTTATGTGGGATGTGGAGGGTATCCAGCAATGTATGTATTCCCTTGTCGTAGTTTGAAAAAAATGAGTTTTTTCGAACTTCAGTGGTCAAACCAATGAGTGCTCAGGTTTTAAGACTGGCACCTGGTGTGGCCACTGAGGACAAGGATCCGCCTCTGAGAACACAAGGGGTTAAAAGCAGAGGGCTCCCCGGAAAGCTCTCTCTTGGTTCCGGTCCCTGAGGACGGAGGGATCTCCCCTGCCCAGCGGCTGGCTGGGCGGGGAGGGGAAGCCATGCGGCCTGGGCGAGGTAGACTGGAGCCTTGGGCACAGAGGGGGAGAGGAAAAATCCTGCAGGATGGAAGGGTGGAGAGAGTACAAGAACCTTGAGAGGCATCAGACAGCCTTCTTTTCCCTTCCCCCCCCCACCCCCACACCCCACCCCACCCCCCCCCGGAGAGAGAGAGAGACTGAGAAACCGTGTCTGTGATCTGTGTCACCTTGAAATTTGATATCAGCAGCCGGGCAGCACGGCCGAAAGAGTATGGGGGGGGGTGGCGCAGAAGAGTGCCCAGCAACAAAGATACTGTGAGAGTTCTGAAGAAACAAAACCCAAGATTTTAACCCTTTTCATAGATGATGGAAACTTTATAAATGCTAATCCTCCTGAATTTGAAGAAGATAGGGAAAACTAAGCAAAGATGATGAAAGTTTCTGCAAGTGGAAGATTGTCAGAGAATGCTGAAAAGAATCCTAGGTGTGAGGAGATGATAGAGTGGTCTTTGGCTAGACTGTTCTTATAGCCATGGATGGACTTATTTCTTTTCTGTAACACAGAGACTACATCTGGGGAGAGGCATTGGCTTGGAGCCAAGAGTGGACAGTAGTGTGAACAGAGATGAGAGGAAGAGCTCTGTTCTCAAGGCCCCTCGGCCCCAGGGGGTAATATTGGGGGGGACTAGTGTCCCAAAATTTGAGAAACTGTCGTTTCTTGGAACTAACCAAAGCATCTTTGAAAAAGAGAAACCCTAGAAACAGTTCTGGTCCATGCACAGTGGTGAGAGCACTGGACATGGAGGAAGAGACCACGATGTGGTGTAAGGAAGACTCCTATCTCTCCTTGATGGACTGAGTACTGATTATCGAAAAGGTGGTAATAGATTAAGGATTAATTATCTAAAAGGTGGTAACGTGATGGGGAATTTTCAGTTTGTTATGTTGTATTGAGAACTGGTGGGAGGGGGAGGAAAAGTGTTTTTTTAAAGTTTCCATGTTCTTTTGTATGTGTCTTCTTTGCATATTATAAGTAATAAAGTTCTTTTTCTTTTGCTTTCTAAATTAGAAACTGTTTTGCTCTGTTTTTGATCACATCTCACAGCAAATACCAGGAACAGTATATCCTCATAGGGGCACTGGCCTTGTGCCAACGTCAAACCTATGACATCCTCTACAGTGATGTGAGGGGGAATAAGTGTGTGGATGAGGCTGTGTAGCAGACTGCAGTGTCATGTTTGTGTATGACACAGAACAGCAGATACTCCATTAAAACCTTAACTCTGGGAAATTACAGCAAATCCTACTGTCAGTCTCTTTTCTCAAAATCTCATTTAAATGGTGCCTTTGAATGAGCAATCTGCCTGTGTTCCAGTTCTTTGCTGCCACTGAGAATCTCTTTGGCATGCAGCACTTACTTTGACCGACATGTTTTGCTCTTTGGTGTTTAGAAGATGCACTAAAGAAATTTAATTTGAATGACAGAATAACTATTGTAGACTCTAAACAGGAGAGTGCTAAAGGGGAAATAATGTTTTTGAGTGAATAGCTACATGATTAATAGAGTTTTGAGCATTTTACATGAGCCAGTATCTGTCTCTTTCTGAGTCTTCAATAATTCTATTTGGAAGACATGTGAGAGTCAAAGTATGTTTCCTGAAGCACTGTATATCAAATTTTCAGATCTTGCAAGTTATAATGCAGAAATTATATATATTTGTATAAATCTGAATCATATTGTGGATGTTATTTCTTTAAAGTGTACAAATAGTCACTGTATTTGTGTTTATTCATATATATTCATAGTATGATGAGTTTGATCTTCTGTAACCAGAAAAAAAAAGGATAGAATATTTAGTGTAAGGCACTCAATAATTGTTAGATAAAAATTGGCAAGGAAGCAATTTTCATGTGTTTAGAGTAAATTTGGTGTCACAATATAGATAACAATCACAATCAAATGTGGGTGATTTGCTCATTGTGTACTATGCTCAGAATTTTTGCAGATTATTTTTCTATACTCTTTTAATGTGCATAAAGGGTGTATTTATTTCAGTCATTTCAGCTTCAGTAATTGGAAAATTACCACTTCAGTTAAAAGTTAGAGGCTGACATGCAAAGCATGTCAAAAAGCTTTATGATCCTAATGAGGTCATGAACTTTATATGAATTAGTGCATTTAGAAAAGAAACAGAACTGGAATTATGCAAAAATTAATCTCCATCTTGTTCAAAATGAGTCAAACCTCCAAAGACCACAAATAAATAAGGATATGATAATTCACATTATTTATATTTACTTAAAATTTCTGCGTTTACCACTGTATCCCTACACAATTCAGTTTTAGGTAGCCCTCTTATGAACAGAGAGTTGGACTCAATCATTATGTGTTCACTCCAATTTGAGATAATCCATGATTCTATGAACACCATGGAATTGCAATCCTATACTATAGTCATTGAAGATTCATATTTCTCTACAGAGGCAATTAAAATGATGCCTCCTCTATTTAATCTTCTACAACTTAAAGAGCAGGCAGTGTGGACAGGCATGGTTATCTTCTGCAGATGTGACAGGTGAGCTTCTTGATAGGAACAAGTGGCTTCACCTGGAGAAATGCCCAGCTTTTTCAAAAAGTAACTTAATATGTTTTCAATTCTCTGTGGGACATATAAGAAAGGAGGAAGAGGAGGATATACGTGTTTAGGATTTTCTCTAGAATATATATGTTCTTTACACACAGTGAAACAGGGGTAATTGAAGGCATTCTCTTCTAGTTCATAGCCCATTAGTTCTTCTGTTATGTAGTACCCTCAGTGAAGAAAGCTTAAGTGGATTGACACAGTTAGAGATCATTGATTTATCTAATTTTTACAATTTTGAGCTTTAGGAAACATATAAACATACTTTAACTAACTTAATCATGCTTTCAAAATATTTTAATGTCAGTAAAGAAAACAAAACAAAAATATCTGGCTAACTGTAGTAAAATATTGTGAAGAGTAGTCTGATCACTTAGACAGTGCTGTTTTGAATCCAAGTGAAATCAAGAAGGCAATATATTACATGTAAAGAATTGTTGTATAAAAACAGCTATTTAACCAAACCATACAGTGATCCATGTTTTTATGCTTTCCTTCATTATGCAAACACTATCGTACCTGCTGCTATTATAAACTTAAAATACTAGGAGACAACATCTTGCCATTACCTGAAAATTTTGTTTCAGCTTGAAAAGTTTGTGTAATCAAGTCTATAAATATGTAGCTATTTGATTAATATTATAAATACATTTTTTTAAAATTGAGGAAATATTAGGAGTTCCGTTGAAATATGTGCGCCACTGCATCAGTAATGCCACGTCCAGCAGAGGTAACTAGTGAGCTAAACTGCATCCAGGATGATACGAGATAAGGCTGGGAACCTTGTCAGACAACAGCCAGAGACAACCCTACTGTGTTAGCACTGTCCATTTGTTTAAACATTTCAATCCCTTCTTTGGCCATTATGTATCTCCTTTTTCTGGAGAAAATATACAACTACTCCTGGCAGATTTATGCAAGTGAGGCATTTGGCTGATGATAAATTAGGAAGTTGTAAACACTGATTTTAATTTTCATAATGTAAGCCTATTCTAAAATGTGACCATTTAATCCCATCATATATGCATTCAAATTTCTAGAACAAGGAATGCTTCACAGGCACAGGATAAAGAACTGTGCCCAGGAATGTAGTGGCTGAAAAGGACTATGTAGTCATTTTTAATAATGCTCAGACTTGAACTCGTGTTTTATTTCTGCATCCATTATCCTAAATATGTGACAGAGGACAGGAACATCAAGTAGGATGGCTCAGTGAGAGGCAGGATGAGGTTTGGTAGCAAGCAAATTGAGCAACATGCACTCAGGCTAGAAAAAATGACTGACTTATGGTTAGTATAGTCAGAGCCTTTTACTTAATGGTTTGGTGGATTGTTCATTTGCTGAAACATTTAAACCAAATAAATTATCTTTGTAAAATACATTCTACACCTCAAACAGAAGTTACATTCCAGTATTAACATCATGCATTTTATAGTGTACTTCATATAGGTGGTTAGACTACAGGGTTATAGTATGACCTCTTTAGAGGTTAAAAAAAAAAAATTGGTAATGGAACCACACTTTTTATTCCTCAGGATTCATCTTAATGTTATCATTATTTGAAAATAGACCCTTCCCTTAGAAGGAGCCTTAAAGAGTTATCTGGGAATTTTTACAGGAGGCCTTGATAGACCTGAAGAAAATAATGAGCTTAATGCTGTGAAATAGTTGGGGTTTGCATTCTCGTGCTAAATAAGTGTTTGTATCTTACTATAGCCTTCCTATTCATTCATGTTGATTCATTCTTCACTATTATTTTATTGATTTTTTTTAATACTTTAGTGAAAGAGGACATGATGTGTGTATAATACATAAATGTCCGGTCATACAAGATGTAAAAAGAAAAAGAAAAAAATTGGTTCCAAAGAATTCCAGGACATAGGATATACTTTTTTACGTACTTTAAACAGCTACAGGATTTCTAAGGCAGATAATTGTAAATGTTTATCAGATTTTGAATTGATTTCATGAATTTGTCTCATGTTGTATGTTGCATTATTCATACTGTACATGAAAAGACAAAACTGCATGGGTGATTTTGACAAGATGCTTCACTGAAGTTAATGGACAGGCAGCCAAGGTGGCCTGTGAATTTTTGAAATGAAAAAAAATAATATAAATAGGATGAATGAAGTTGATTAATTGTGATTTTTTTCTAAAAATGTACTTAATTTCTTTCTTCTGCATGAGAAGGTATGTGTGAGGGACAAAAATCACATGAAACCAAGTAATAAAACTTATGTATGTATGTAGATAAAATTGGATTGTGAAGAACATTGCAGATTACAAATTGCGTAACTACCACAACACATGGAACATCTTAGAAAATAAGAAAAGGAGCATATGAATAGGGGAGTTTATAAAATCGTGTTGTCCAAAAATATTTATTTTTGTCAGAGTATCAATAAAAGTCATGACAATTAAATACTCAGGCAATATTAAAAGGTTTTATGCATTGATTAAGTTTATTGGCTTTGGTCTACTATTTAATGAAATGCCAGAAAAATTTATTGCTTAGCATACACAAGCAGCATGAATATTATCTATTCATCTTGCTAATACAGACAAAACAAATGCTGATGTCCTTGGAGTGCGCAAACTAAAACACCAAGGTGTTTTAGTAAATGCATACAACGCTCGTGTATTCATGTATGTTCACATAAAAGTCAAGATAAGATTCGGCTATCAACTACTCTCCTTGAGAAATTGTCTCCTACTATTATCATATTTTGCATTACAAAAGCTCCAAAATTGTAGTTGAAAATTTAAATTCAAGTATAAATAATACAGTTTTTAAAAATCACAGTATGGACTATGTAACACAGTACTTGTAGATCCCTTTAAACATTTTTTTCACTCCCTTGCAAGGTCAGAGTGATAAGCTTTCCACACCATTTCCTATTATATTTTTTTAAATTGTGATCAATTGTGTCTCCTTGTTGAAACTGGATTCTTCTGACACAGAAATTAATGGCTTAATTTCGATGACAAAAGAAGGGGCACCCATCCAAGTCTTGAGGCATCAGACACGTGAGTTAGAAGGACAAAAATTAAACAAAATAGCATCTTATCCTTTTACATCCAGAGAGCTGAACTTCTTCCTTGATACCAAAGTACCCCTAAAAAGATATAAAGCATGTATCATGGAAATTAGTGCATATGATATTCTAAGAACAAGCAGTTAATGTTAGGCTTCATTTTTTCTTGCAATTACATTTATAAAGTGCTGACATGGAGCTGTTTGCAAGAAAAAGATCCTAATCCACTATAACTAATCCCTGTGGCAGCTGCTGTGTTACACCAAACGCTTGTCTCATAATGGCAGCCTTGATCTCAAGAGCATAGACATAAAAAGGAAATAGATAAAGGTGCTTCCTGACGTTTGGACAGAACTTTGTTTCTTTTCCCACGACTAGGCATCACTGAAAAATCAGGCTCCATCTTGTTCACACTATCCCTTCAGGTATTTATATGCATCAGTGAGATCCCCCTGAGACTTCTCATCTTCTGGCTAGAAAGTGCCAGCTCTCTTTGCCTTTCCTTACATGAGGAGGTGCTCCAGTCCCTTAATTCAGTGACCCTTCTGGCGTGTCCCTGTCTCCCTTGACCTGGGGAATGCAGAGCTGGACACTGCTCCAGGTGTGGCACTCTCTCCTCCTGCTGGCAATGATCCATCTTGAGGATATCATTGGTCTCTTTTTCTGCAAGGGCACATTGCTGGTCCAGGTTGAAATTGATGTTGCCCAGGACCCTCAGGTCCTTCGCCCCAAAGCTGCTGGGTGTCTCCCAGCACAATTTTGTACCCAGCATTCTTCCTTCCCAGCTGCAGGAATTATCCTCGTTGAGCTAGATCATACACCTGATATGAATAATATTATTATGACATGAACTAGATAATAGACCTGATATGAATAATAAGATATTCCTGCAGGTTGCCCATTTGTTAAACAAAATAACTAAACGCGTATCATTGGTCTTCTATCAACTGACTGATATTTTAGTCTGCAGTTTCCTAATATTTTCTTTAGAGACTTTGCTTCAATGAGAGGGGCTCAATTCCGTCCATTCCTCTTCTTTCTCTTTGTCATGAAATCTGAACTCTGTGCCAAAGAATGCAATAAATAGCACCCTATCAATTAGACCTTCCTGTGCAAGTACTTTAAACATTTTTCCTGTATTTCTTTAACAATTATGTTTCAAGCTCTCCTCTGTCAGTAACTAAAATCACTACAGAATCACAGAAGATTTTGAAAAATGAAACAGGCCCATACAATATTTGAAAACTTGATTATCAGTCTTAAAATAATAAAGTCCTGGTGAAATAATGATCTCAATAATAAATCTTCTTGTGCATCATCAGTCTCTGATCTCAACCCTGTAATGTCTCTGATCTTCTTGCTTCTCTAATCTTTGGTCTGTTTCCCAATAAGAACATTCAGTACCTTGCCATAAAGGTTTTGGAAACATGTTTTAAAAATAGAAAAGATGAAAAAGAGAAAATTTGTGTTCTAAAGAGCACTAAGAAGTTTAGGATTAGTTTAGGCAATTTCCATTTCAGTGGTTCAAGAAAAATAATCTTTAAATTACTAAAGCTAATCCTAACCAAAGGAAATGCAAATGGAGAAAAGAAAGATTATTGAAGTTTTTCCTCCTCCATTATATACAGTTGTGATATTGGTCTATGTGAATTTTCTGGCTTTATGATATTACAGCATCTCTTCCTGTGATAGAAGCATTTTAGATTTTACTCATTCAGAAATTTATAAATGCTAAAATTCTAGAAAATGTTTAAGAAGATAAATTAGTTAAAAGCATATTTCAATAACGCATGGTGTTTTTTGACAATTAGGAAATAGTTAAAATTGGTTTTGTTGGTTGCCAGTTCCAAGTCCACCCCAAAAAAATCATTGCAATAACTCTTAAAGAATCTTCTTAAAAAAGGTAGAAAAGACAGGAAAATATAATATTTTCTAAATTTTTTCTCTTAATTTTTCATGCTTTACAATAAACACTAAAAATCTGACTATGAATATTTCAACTGATTAAATATTCTAAACACAAAAATTAAAGAATTTATTTTACTAATATATTTTTATGTCAGATTAATAAATATTAAGCCTTATATTCCCCCTTTGACTTTAATGTTACCAGAATGAATTGCTTTATTTTCTACCTGTCATTTATCTGTCCTCTTGATATCATTTTTCTTTGCCAAAATCTAAATGGTGAACAATTTATTGTATTAAATGGAGGTTTTCAACACAACTACAAGATGGTATTTATCAAATTTCCATAGAACAATTAAATATGAAGATCAAATGTCAATTTTAAACCTGTGTTTGGAAATCAGAGGATTTTCTCTGGTTCAAAATACCTCCTGAGAAGAAAGTTGGTGAACCAGCCAAAATACCATCTGTAGCTAGAGACCATCTTTAACGTGGAGAGAGAGAACACCTTGTAAAATACAATCCCCTCACAACACAACCAAAACCTAAACTAGTGTGTTTGGTTTTTGGGGTTTTTTTTGAGTCACATACAAAAACTCTATTGTTTTTTACCTAGTTCTGTATATTTTAATTCTCTACATCACCTTTGAGATAGTGGTTACCAAGGATTCTCCAGGCAGAGTTATCTCTCATCATTCCTACCGTAACTTGCAGCTTAGTCATGGATACGTAAATTCCAAACTAGGATTATGTAATAGTTTGAAATACGGGTTTGCAAGAGAAGTATGATATTCAAAGTAAAAATACACTAATTTTAATTATTTATGTGTGGTCCTGGACAGTTACAATTTTTAAAATATTTATTGCTGCCACTGAGATCGCAGCTGCACTGGGGCCATTTTCCATGACACCTTTTCCCAGAATAGTTTTAGCTGAGCTGAATCTATTAATGGCTTGAGAACTCAAGTCTATTCTTTGAGCAAGTGTTTTTTTCACTGCCTACAATTCTGGATATGGCTTTCAGACAGAGAAGCAGTCAGCTGATGTAATGAGTTCAGTAAGAAATTGTTTTGTCCTGTGGCAAAAGGAAGAGATTTTATTTAAATACTGCTTGGGTTCTTATTCAAGCTTAACTTGTTGATATTTTTAAAATAAGTCAGTTTGTTGAGATAAATTCTAATGTATTTTGCTCTTCTGTTATTTGCATTTTCATGTTGATGCATTTTCTACCATTTTACTTAATGGTTATTCTTTAGTAACACAAGTAACCCAAGTAATCTGCTGCTGTGGCAGCTGACATAATTTCCTACTGAGACTGTTTCATTGATTAGTTTATTTCTGTTTGTATTTTTTCGCTATTGGGGGAAACAGAGGTTTATAGATGTGATAGTCCTGAGCTGTAATTCTCAGTGAGCTTACATCTGGGTGATTGCAGACAAGCCACTTGACCTCAATATGACTCAATTAACCCAGCAGCAAAATTGGGTAAACATCAAAATCTCGTTGAAAAGCAGCTGCTGCAGCATCTAAATTGAATTGTCTAAAAATTGCTTTGTGACAGCATTGCCATAGGGTCTCTAAAGATCTGAATTTTAATTGTTTTTCAGTCATAACACTACATGAAAATAGCTCTAAAACGCATACAAATAATTATGTTTCCATAGTTTTGCAATGACATTGCCTGTATGGTCAACAAAGGCCTTTAGATCAATTCTATAGTTTTTTTGCAGCTTTCAGATTTTTTCACAATCATTTACATTTATATCCACGTGCAAAGGGTGTGTACTTTTACGATTTTGGATCAGATAACAGAAATTTCATCTTTAATTCATCATACAGAAATCTTAAGGATTTATTGATCTTGAGGGAAACCTAGAAAAAAAAATAAGATTAAGGGAAGTTTTATGAGGTTTTGGAAAATGAATGGCTCAATTTTGGGAAATATTCCATGACAGTTTTTTATTTTCCAGTAACGGTGGAGTCCACACTTGGGAAGCCATGCATGCCTAGGTGCTGTCTCTCCTGGCACAAGCAGTAGTAATTTTTTGACAGCATTTGACTTAACATCTTAAGGAAGTGGTTTTTTTCATCATAATGAATTTAAGTTATGATAACTATCTGTCTGTCTATCTATCTATCTATCTATCTATCTATCTATCTATCTATCTATCTATCTATCTATCTTCCAGCTTATCTTTCTCATGCAGTCTTTTTATAGGAATATTGTTTAAGGTTTTGGTTGCTGTTTTACTCATCATAGTGAAGAACTGCTATTCTGGGGTCTTTCATAATCAGACACTTCAAAAATATTAATTATTAATATTAATCACTCCAGTATTCTTCTCTGTCACTAAAAAAAAGACCTTTAGTTTTTTATTTAAACCCTAAATACAGGTTTAAATCTGAGCTTGTCCTGCAGGACACCTTATTCAAATGCAATGGCTAATAGCAAGCATACATACTATTTTTTTCTCATGCTGAAATTTTTAGTGTTCAATGAAGTCAAAGTACTGAACAGCTGAGCTGAACACCTGGAATCCTGTTTTTTATTATTTGTATACTATTCCTTAGGTGTTGCATCAAGATTTTTATCTCCTAATTATCTTTATTGTGAATTTCTCATCTCAATGAATACACTCATTATTTTTTATCCACATGAATGCACACCTCAAGTGCCAATCTGTACAGTAGTGGCTGTACAGACAATACACCTTTAATACCATACTTGGCTATTTTTTAATCTACATATTGTCTTTCTTTTATGACCATGGAAAGGACGATTTTGTGAATCATTTGATAACGTACAGAATATTTTTTTTCATATAATCAAAAAGAGCTTCTGAGTTTATCAGTCAATTATTCTCACTCAACACATTTCCTAAAAGCAATCACATGAGGGAAATCTGAAGATTATTTCAGTATGGAAGCAACTTTATAGAGTAGAATTGCCTCTGTGTGTGAAAACCAGTTTGGTTATACTATCAATGATCTGCTTACCTATATAACAACAGAGAGATCAAATTCCTCTCAGTGTTTTAATAATTAGTTAAAATTTCTCATTTTGAAAATCAAAGAAACAGCATAAAACTTTTAGTATATGTGTTCAATTATTCAATGTTATATTCTGTTCTACTATATTTACTATCACTAGGGTAGCCATAGCCAGGTGATATTAACAAAATTAAAAATATACTCCTGATAGGGATTACTAAGGAGACTTAATATTAACTTTAAAAAAAAATAAATATTTGTCATTTGGTCTCATGCAAAAAATCACCACTGTGCTTTAAAAAAACAACATCCATATCTTCAATATAGTGGGTAAGTAGAAATCTCAGTGGGAATCTTGAAGATGACTTTAGTAGTGTAAAAATATCACAAAATTTACAAAATATAGAATCAATTAACACGTATAGTAAATTGGACAAGAGTGTAACACAAATATCAAGAATGTTTGTCCTGTGTCTGTCAATACAGACAATGCTTTAGGTAGTCTGATCAAATAAAAATATTTGGTTATGAAATGGTAAAAAAAAAAAAAAAAAAAAAAAAGAGGTTTATTTTGGCCTGAGTTAGTTTCTTATATAAGGCATCTTATGTAGAGCCAAAAGCACACAGCAGTTCCAAAGGGACACACAATAGAGAAAACCAGCTCAGCTGGGAATCCTGGATTTCTACGGACACTTCTTATAGCCTTTCACTTTTGATTCTTTTTTGCTCCTGTGTGACTGAAATTATTGTAAGAAGCTAAAAGAATTATGCAGAATATGACTCCTGCACTGAGACGTGCATGCAAGGGTGGATGTTACATGAAAAATGGAGTAGGAAACTGTTCATTTCCCACCAGTAATAACAGAACACTTCTTTGTACAGCCTGGCTCCTGTCCCTGATTGGGAAAATCAATAGAAGTTGCAGCCACAAGTGTATTCTCAGAGAAGAATAATAGAAACACTTTTAATGGAGCACAATACACAAGCACACGACTTGATGTAGATAGTAAATTTGATGTATATGCTGATGACTTCTGCAAAGGTAGGGAGCAGCCCAGTCAGAAAAGGCTTTTCTAAGGCAGATGACATTCCATTACTTTGAAGGATATTTTCCAGAGTTTATTTGATCCTAACTGCTACGTTTTTCCTGTGCCAATGGAAAGAACCAGCATGTAGTCCTCCGGATTTTGTAATGTTTATTATTTACAAAAAAAGAAACAAACAAACAAACAAACAAACAACAAAAAATATTTAGCAGACCAAAATTATTCAGATTTTGTTACTTATTTTCTAGGCAGTCTGATACAATATTATTCCAAAGTTTATTAATACAAACACATATCCTCTCCATGTTAAGACATCTTTAAGAGCTACACTGCTCATTTATACCTGTGGATTATATAGTTGAATCCCTGGTCTGAGGAAGGCAGGGATATCAAAACAAAATGTCAAATTCAGACTGTGCTAGTGAGGTACATGTACCATTATCCATGTACCACATTTCCCCTGGAAGAAATTCACAAGCCAATGAGGAACAGTAGAAGTTAGGAAAATAATGTGTTTCAACTATCTTTGAGATTTCCTAATGTACCATTCCCTCTGAAATGTCTCCATCTAATAATAGCAACACTCAAAGAGCTGCTAAAGACAGTATCAGATCCCCAGTATAGACTTTAAAAGACTGAGGATTTTGCTTTATAGGCAGTCTTTTGATTTGATTTCTTTTTGGAAATAGAATATGGATTTCATGGTTCAAAATTGTATTCATAGCTCAGCTGCTGTAGTTGTAACACTGAAAAATGCATACTCATGGAAATATTCAGGAAAGGCCAAATAAACCTTACTTTTAATTCATTCTGGTTAAACTTATTCAAGTCCCTCACCTCTCAGATGCTTACTTGTTTTTTTACTGAATTTAATATATTCTATATAAATTATCTATGGACATTTTTAGTGTAATTTTTATGCTTATAAAATGTCAGTTTCCTTTATGTAAAATATCAAATTAAATTTTTAAATGTTTCAGAGTGATTTTTTTAATATTGCTCTGCCGACAATGTCAGTCCTATCTCTTTAACGATTTTTAATAGTCCCCCAGCTGTGGCATTTATCCTTACTATTCTCTGACCAGTTAATAATTGCACATTGTCATATGAAAACGTGCTGACTTTTAAAGTCATTATGAACAGATAACATTGTATCTACAGGTATAAATTGCTGGTTATTAAGTTAAAGAGCAGGAAATTTAATATAGAAATGTACAGATCTAGTATCTGAGGTGAAAACTAATCAGGAAGCATAAATAACATAAACTAAGTTACTGTAAAGGAATTTTGAATATTTGATGAAAAATTTATTTGGAAAGAGATTACCAACACTGAAACTTTGTAAAGTGGAGTAGTTGAAAAAGGCTAAGTTTTCAAAATACAAGGAATGGATACAGTGAAATAATGGACATTAAATTCCCATATCCAGATCATCAATAAAGGTGTTAAACAAGACCAGACACAAAACTTAGCCCTGGTGAACTCCCCTGGTGACTGGCCAGCCAAAACCATTGTGCTTCCTGAACCTTGTTTACTTGGTTGTAACTTTTAATTTTTGTTTCATAATCTGCATTCATATCTGAGTAGTTCCATAGCTGAAATTCATGTTCCTGATATTCCTGTAATCCCAGGTTACTGAAATTGTCCACCTTCCCTAGAGAGGATGCCTTCTATGGCAAATCACAGGAAAGGTCTTTACACGGGTAAATAAAGTGTACTTGAGTGGACTACTGCCTAATTAGTTGTTTTGATTTTTTAAATTAGTGTAAACATTGAGTTTTCCTCACAGTAATTGCAGATTTTTTTTTTTTTTTTACATTGAAAAAAATTTTTCTTTTTAATCCTTGATTTTCCTTGGAAGAGTGTCTGCTTGCAGTCACTAGAGATTGTTTATTATAGTACATGCTGTGTGATTTGGTTTCTGTGTACACAACTGTTACTTTTTTTGGGTGGGTTTTATATTGGCATATGGGTTTTTACTCTGTTAGTTTTGACTTTTATAACTAACTTTAAGTTCTGCTCAGTTTGAGTGTCTGTATTCTTCTGAACAGAACTCAAGAAGTAAATATCTGACTGTCAGAATTACACAGTGTACTGTACTATAGCTGAACAAGCATATTTTTTCTTGCCACCATATGTAAGAAATTTGAGTAACAGCTGCTGACAAAGGCAATAATTCTTAAAGTGAGGCTTTTTTCTCTCTGCTCTCAAGGCTATTTTGTTTCATTTCTCTGAAAACAAGAAATTGTACCATCACATGCATTTTCTCTTATGTGCTAGAGGAAGGTATTTAGAAAAGCACTCCACCGAGGTGGGCTGGTTTAGGATGACTTTGCCACATCTTTTCTGTATTGTCTTTCATAAATATACTATCTGGAACTGTAAACCTCTCTTTAACCTGTATCTCATGAGATGCTGACTTAATTGTAACTTTAAGACCCAGACAAATACGTATTTTACTGATTGTTTCTGAGGCAAAGTGTCCACTTCACGTAGCAGTTTATCCTGTTCCTATCTACTCAAAATATGTTAGCACCCTATGGGTCTTTATGCTCAGCAGCAGCTCTTCATGGATTTATTTTGTAAACTAATATTATTTTAAGGCCTTTTCTTTTTCTGTCCTCAGCTCTTCAGACAAGAATGCTGTTGGAAACTAAGATATTATGCACCAGCTTCTCCTGACCACTTGCAATCATTTCCTTAAGAATCCAATTCCTTAACCCTGTATCAATTGTAACAAGATTTTTTTTTCACTTTGGGCTGTCGAAGGCCTCAGAAGGGCAGTGTGAGGAGTGGCCTCGAGCAGCAGTGCTGGGTGTTGTTTCCAGGAGGCAGCGCTGGTCCCGCTGGGCGCTGTGTACTGGATAACCCTGCTCCTGGAGCAGCTCCTGCTCGCCAGCTGTGGCGTTCCCTGTGCTGCACAGAGGGGACTCAGGAGACTTTGTACTCCTGTTTCCAATATCAGTGGGGTGAGCAGAGGACACCTGGAGCCTAATTAAGCTCTTGTGAAGGCACATGGTATCAAGCTGATGGATTTCCTAAAGAATTTAATCCACGTTTTCTTCCTCCTCAGACACAAACAAACAAACAAACAAAAAACAAACAAAAAAACCCCAAAACCCTATCCATGCTGGTAACATGCAGTGAAGTGTAAAAATCCTGTTCACTGCAACTTTCTTTATATCAGGAACTTTTCTGTGACACTTCAGAGATCACTCATCTCAGATCTGGCAATCCTCTAAGTCTCTCCTCCTTTCAGGCTTTTGACCTCTCTGCCTACATTATGCTTTTCCTTAAGATGCAAACACTTTCAAAAGCTTCCTTGGAAGTCCAGGTTTTTCTTTTTATCAGTGATTTACCTGTCACCAGTTACAGTCTAAGCACACCCATCTTACTATTTTCAATTTTAGAAAAAAAAGGTAAATTTTCTGCAACAAGAATTAAAACAAACCATACAACTTTTTGTCCTAAACACTCTTTCTTCTCTTTATGAAAGTTCTATTCTTCTTTGATGTAAGACCTTCAGTCATGTGCTTTCTTTTTGAGTGTTTATACACAACACCTAAAATAGGAAGGCTTTCATTTTGACTGGTGAATTTGATGCTACTAGAATACAAATAATACTTTACAATTCTAAGACTTGAACTACAGGAAAAACATGGGATTTCTCTTAATTTTTAGTATAAATGGATTTGTAAGGGTGGGGTTAAAGGTTTTTAATCTTTAAAAAGATGCAGAGAGAGAGAGAGAGAGAGAGATATTTTGTTAAATCTGTGCTCTGTTACATTTATATGTCTTTTCTGTTGGATATCTGTAGCCCATTAAAGTGATCATAGAGGCCAGCCTGCTTAGTAAATAGCAGCTACATCCAAGTTGCTTCACTTGGCTAGGAAATGAAAGCATCCGAGCTCTTTATTCAACCTTTTAAAAATACAGAGTGCTATGCCTCATTCAGTTTTCTTCCCTAGGGAGCAGGCCAGATTGTTTGCATGCAGTGTAACACCGCTACCTCTTGGGACCTAGAGCAGGAACTGTGCTAGTTCTGCTGTGCACTAAAGCTGCTTGGCCTCCTTTTCAGTTACTCCTGTGTGCTAATTAGAATATAAGATTAAATGATATCGAAGCTTCACAGAGAGATGCAATGTGTTTGAATAACAACATCAAAGTATGGCTAAGGAGCCTTGCTCCATGTCTTTTGGAGTGATTTATTTTGAATGATCCATCAATTAAAATTACTTTTTTCCTTTTAGTTGTTTACTGTTGCTCTTGTTGTCATTATTAATGCTATACTAACAGCTGTGATGGTTGAAAGTAATTTTGAAAAACACCAAGTATTCTATTAAAAAATGCATTTTCTAACTATTTCCTATTGCATACTGGAGAGGTGGCTTTGTACTGTACCTGCAACTTCTCCTCTATCTCAAGACAGGTCATCTTTGAGCCAGTGCTACCAGTGTTTTGGAAAGCATTTGAGAGATTACTATTGAAAACTTGTGTGATTCTGCATTTATTTGTCTGTTCATCGCTTTATATTACAGAATAAGATAACATTCAAGGTGGTTTTGCTCTTGCTGCAGTCTAGATTAAAAAAAAAAAATAAACAAACAGGAAGACAAAGTTAAAATGTGCATAATAGTTATATAAAGAGAAAGCAGGAAACACATCTTTAAAAATTAATAGACAAGGTAAATTACTTCAAATTGAGAAAAGAGCTCTGGCTTCAGACAGCTGTAGATATAGTCCTTTTACAGCCTTCCTATATGACCCCCCAATTTTGTCAAACCATTTCTTTTGCAATGCAGTTTTATTCTGGTCTTTCTAAAGGCAGCTTTTCAGTCAGGCTACATTTATGGTCTTTTTCTGCCTTTTATTATTCAAAAACCTTGGTATTGTACATCAAAGTGATGTTCTTGTCTAGTCTCCAAAAGTGATGCTTAAACAAATAATGCTTCTGCCTACCATGTCATCTCTGTGTTCATTCTGTAACTCTGTAGAAAATCACGTAATTCATGTCTGATTTTTCAAGCTTACAATATATAATAGCCTATCTAAAACAAAGTAATTTTTTAATATATGAGGATATTGCTGAGGAGGATAGTATAACTAATAAAATATCATGAGAGAATTAAACGGCAGTAAAAATTAAACCCGAATTTCTTGTCATAGCTTTGGGATTCAAAATTACTTTCAATGCCATTAGGAAGTTAATGATTTGCCCTTGTGGTGTGTTAAACTTGGCTGGCTGCCATATGCCCACCCAATTACTCTCACACTCCCCTCTCTCTATAGGATGGGGGGGGAAATAAGATGAAAAAGCTTGTGGGTCAAGATAAAAACAATTTACCATTTACCTTCATGGGAAAAACAGACTTGACTGGGGGAAAATTAAGTGTAGGATTGTGAGAAAAAAAGGCAAAACCAAGAAGAGCTTCCCCCAGTCTCATCCTTCTCCCCAGACTCAACTTTATTCCTCTTTCTCAAGTCCTCTGTCTCATCTCCACCAACCCAGTGTGGCACAGGGGGATGGGGAATGAGGGTTGCTCTCAGTTCATAGCAGTTCATCTTTGCCACTCCTTCCTCACACTTTTACCCTGCTCCAGCATGGAGCCCCTTCCATGGAATACGGTCTTTCATGAGGATAGCCAGCGTGGGTTCTTCTGTGGGTTGTGGTTCTCCAAGATTTACTCCACATGGGCCTTTTCTGCAGGGTACAGGCCTCCAGGAACAGATTGCTCTGGCCTGGGTCCCCCATGAAATGCAGCTCCTTCCAGAAAACCTACTTCTGCACAGGACCTCCACAGGCTGCAGCTTCCTTCATGGATTGTCCACTTTCTCCAGCATAGTGACCTCCACAGGCTGCAGGGGGATCATGCTCCAACATGGTCCTCCATGAGATGTGGGGAGAAACCCTCTCCAGGTCATCTACAGGGGATTCTCTGCTCCAGCACCTAGAGAACATTTTCCCCTTCCTTTTTCACCATGTTCATGGTCTGCAAGGCTGTTTCTTCCAGTTTTCTCTAAATCCTCTTCCACAGCAGTTGCACTGTGTTTTTTCAGAAATGCATTCTTAAATAAGCTTTCCTGGGGACATGACCCACTTGGCTGCTGAGCTCAGCAGCGTCCTGAGGCAGATCTGTTGGAGACAGCTGGAACAGGGTCTGATCTGGCTTAACCCTGGTCTCTTCTCACACAGGCCACCTCTGCAGCCCTCTGCTGCTAACACCTTGCCATAAAAACCCAATTTAGCCCTTTATTTTGCCCGGTTCTTCTAGTCTACCTGCTCTTCTCCTATGCTGTGCGCTGTTTGACACAGTCTTAGTCCCTACCGTTAAGTCTATCTGCATCTTGATTTCACTCCTGCTATTTTCCTGATGTTAGCACCCTGTTTTTACACACTTTTATGAATTCTTTGTATAAAGATTGAACAAGTGGAGGAAAAGAATGGTACAGACACGAGGATGCTGCAAATAAAGTAAGAAGGTAGCTTTTTCCTTCATATATTCTTTCTGGATTTTTCATCCTGTGGTGTGTTATTTTAGAAGTAGGGTTGATTTTGGAGGGTAAATGTTTAGACCTGGATTTAAGTTATTTTTGTGATATTTTGTCATATTACTATTTGTGAGTGGGAAAGCAGTCTTTATGTTTCAGTCCCTCCTCTGCAAAATAACACTTTTACACTTCACAGATGATGAGGTAAATGTATTACAGAGTGTGAAAAACTTGGCTGCCTTTGGCTGAGGTCACAGGCAAATACCTGAGCAGAAGACAGATGGCATTTTGTGTCAGAAAATTTCTAGTGACAAAGTGTACCCCACTAGTAATAGTTTGGGCAAGATTTTTCCTAGTGGTGGCAGCGATCAGATGTTGTCATTGTGACAGCATGTTGTTCATTATTCAAGATGGATGGTTACTGAATTATTTCGTGTGCTACAGTCTCTGTCTCTCCACTGGTTTGCTGGACTAGTTTCAGAAACAGAAAAATAAATCTGAATTTTCTTGCCTTTTTTTGGTGAGGTTTCCCTTTAAAGAGGGAAGATGGCTCTATGAAAACACATCTGGATAAAAGTTGTTATCAGATATTTGTGTGAATGAAATATCACTTTACTGAATGTTTGTATTTAGTGAATAAAAAAGGTGGTAATTTTTATAATGGTCAAATAGAACAGCTGTTTTGAAACTCAAACTGAATATTCATAAACTCTCTCCGTGCATGATTTAACTGATTTGGGCTTTCAAAGTCTAATGTTTCCTCAGAAGTTTTGCTAGAATTATAACCAATAATCTTCCCATGTTCAAAAAACATGCAAACACACATATGGTACATATAAGGGCATTATCTTCATATTAGCTAGTTTTTGTTGACAAAAAGAAGATAGATCATTTAACAGATATATAATTTGCTGTCTTCATTGCAGCTTTATAAGAGACACTGTTATAAAAATCAGTATGACATTTGCATTTCTGTTTAATTGCTGTGGAGTGAACATAAAAAGATAAGAGAGCCAAGAGAGCTTATTAAAACTGAAATGAGGGCAAGTGATAAAAGAATGATATTTTAGTGGTGCTACAGTCGGATCTGACACTTTCCCCACAAAAACGATCTTATTCAGGGATTTTTTGGTGAGGAGAGAGGATATACAACAACTCTTTTCTCTTCTGAGCTGTACTTGATATATAGGACCTCTCCATGCCTGTATTTTAATTTGAGGGCCTCAGTAGCCTTGGGGACATTGAAAGAAATAATATTGAATATTTCTTTTTTCTCTGCCTGAAGTAGCTTCTTTTTTTTTTTTTTTTTTTTCTTTTTTTTTTTCTTTTTTTTTTTCTTTCTCTTTTTTAATCTTTTCCCCTTTTTCTTTCCTGTGTCAGATTACTCCATGCTGCATGTAGAGGCTCTTATAGCAACATCTCTGAACTTCAACCCATACAATGATATTTAATAATTGAGAGTAACATTTGAAAGCCATGTTTCATAGTCTGAAATGTTAAATATTAGGAAACACTAGTCTATACTGGGCATGTAAATTAGTTAAGTTCACAATGGAAAGTAAAGTATAATCATATAGCTAGGAACTTATAATGTACACAGAAAGGTAGAGCTAAAGACATATAGTTATCATTTAAGTCAGGGACTTACTACTTTTTGTTTTAATGGCATAATCAAGGCAATGGTTTTATAAAGAAATTTGTAAAAATTCTCCTTGTTTTAAAACATTAAATAACTATATATAAATGTGCATATTCTGCAAGCTGCTGTAGGGATTTCCCTCTGCTTTTGAATATCAAAAACCATCTTGCTGGCTGAAACCACCACTGATATTTTCACTTGAGGCTTGAGTCTAGCTGTGGAAGGAACTACAGCAGGGAAGTGTCTTGGAGGAATCTGTGTGCTGGAACAGGTGGCCTATCCCTCCTCTGGTTGGGCATTTCAGCAGATTGTGGCAAAATTCTGCTTTGTCAACAGAATAAGTCCAGTTCTGCACAGCCATCAGTCACATAGTAATGATGAGCTGTCACTGAGCTGATACAGAAGCAGAACTTGGTTGCACAGCTTTTCTCCACTAAAAAAAACCCTTCAATTCTCTTTCTGCAGAGAGATTCCTAACTCCTGACATGAAGCTGGCTTAGCTTGCACAAAAATTGAGAAAATCTGCTCAAATAAGTAAAATCTTCCCAAACCAGACCTGCTTTTATGCATCCAGTCTTGCTTACAAGGAGGGACATTCCCCTCTAAAAAGGAGGGACATTCCCCTGAAATTCAGGAGCTTTCTGGGACTATCTTATAAATAGTGACATAGTCTCAATTATTTCTAAACCAGCATAACCACTGGATATGGCTTTTTCTTCAGGTACACATCTTGTTTGAATAATTGTGTGTGCTGAAGGAAGAATATATACAAACTACAAAATTTGTGGAATTAAGTCTTCCTACTAGTTTGGTTTAGCTCCACAATCTGAGCAAGAATAAGGAACAACCAAGTATTTAATTTCTACTGAACCTTTATCTTGCTGTCGCAGATTATATTCACGTGCTAATAATACTTTTAGGTGCAAGTTTGGTTTTGGTTTGTTATGGTTTTTTACAGTTCCTGTGTTTACCATGAAAGAGTATTATCATTAGCTGAATAGTGAAATAGCTGAAAAATGAAAAAAATTTAAAAATCCACATGAATCCAGGAAAGCTATTTTCAAGCTATTTTCCTATGAGTGTTTTTTACAATGTGAAAGCAACTGGTTTTATAACTATTTTATTTTCAAACTAATAGAGTGGGTTGTTTTCATGCTAAAGGGATCCTGGAGTAACCCTGATACTTATCAGAGCTATCATTCATCAAAATTGATGCTTACCTTTATGCTGCAATTTATTTGAACATATTTTTGAGTTCTGGCCTTCCACATAAAACTCCCATGTTTCAAATATTTTGACTTTAGGAGAAATGAGATAATTTGTCTTCTGATTCAAACATACATAAAATGTAGAAAACTTCTGTTTATTGTTCCACTTTCAATAGCATAGCTTTAATTTCTGAGGCAATTTACATTTCAATATACATGTTTGTATGCATTTGATTAACAAGTGTACTACAGTCATTAGTATTCTGTGACATGTTCAAAAATTATCTATTTAGAAAATTATTTAATAAATTAAGAGAAAAGTTGCTAACTTAAAAGAAGTTAAAGAAGGTCCAAATAAATTCTTAAGGGGAAAATATTCTGTTATCAAGACATTTTATAATAACAGTAACAATATTGTCACTAACACCAATGAGCAGGAAATAGTAACACGTAAAATGGAAAAATCTGCCTCTGTAGATTAAAGACTGCAAGGCTTCAACTATTGTTCTTAAAAATATCAAGATTATCTCATACTTTTTAACCTGCTGATGAAGGAAGCAGAATATAATATGGGGAATTCAAAGCCATGTTCCTTGAAACATTTGTGTCACATAAATGTCTTACACAGCTTAAAAAAATATTTCCATGGATATTTTCTTCTGTGTACTATAGTTTGTGCTCTTAAAGACCTCAGCATTTCACTGTTGCTCTTCATCTTTCAGAAACTGGAAATTTAAATGTTTATGAGTTATTTTTCTCATCAAAGAAAAGGAGGAAAGGGAAAAAATTATACAGAAAACATCAGTATTATGGAGTAGCAGTTGCTTATACATAATTACAATGGTTGATTTCCCATAACAAGCTCTGTTAAAAAACAAACAACTCCTAAGTGGCTTAGAAAGAAAGACTCTTCTGATTTTTGTGTGCTTTCAGTCCCTCCTCACAGTACAGTTTTTTGTGACACTTATAATTACTGAAATTTTATTTGGCATTTTTGATAGTACTTTATATTTCTTTTATTTGTAGTAGCTCCAAAATGGATTAGTTTAGGAGATTAATATTTCTGGTTTTTTCTTGGCAACCAAAAAAAAAAAAAAGTATTTAGAAAGTATATTAGAAATTATATCGGTACATTATCTATATGTTTATAATTATTTATATACTGATGTAAACATAATACTTACATAGTGTAGCCAAAATCATGGTTGAAATATATTAGAATGGTAGGTAAAAGGAAATTAAAACTTCAAAAAAAAAGTTTTTGAAAAACCTGGTAGAAGAAATACTGCTGTAAAACTGAAGTTTAAGGAAATAGGAATTCTATTTCAAATTTTTTAGGAAGATGCAGGAACTGATTAGACATTTTGTGTACATTTGCTTTGGATTACAGAAAGTTTCAGAAAATCATTAGAATACAGTATTAACAGAATAAAAAGCATTCAAAAGTAGCTATGATTACACTCACAAACTGACTGCTTTTGCCACAACATACTGTGATTTTGAAGTCTTTAGATCAAATAGCAAAGAAAGGACACTGAATGCTTTATAAAAATATAGTCATAGAGAGAAACTTGATGGGATCTTTGTCAGAAGAGTGACTAACTTAGCAGAAGAGACTGTTTATAAAGAGAGGCAAGGAAAGACCCAGCTAGGAAAACAAGGGACGCTGGGAAGAAATCAATAACTTGTCAAGAATGTTACCCTGTGTGGTCTTTGAGAACTGGCTGATGGTCTTTGTTTAAAAATGAATATATTGATACCTTGTCTGCTCTCACACATGTAGTGCCAAGTTGATTGTAGAAAACATAAAGGCTCAGTGAGGGGTTAGGGAATCAGAGATGGGTAATAATTCCCCATGACCTGTAAGTGGAAAACCACCCAATCCCTTGGAGATGTTCCCTTCTGGAAAGGCCTTTGGACTGTAGAGTGTGTAGGGCTTCCTATGGGATGCAGGGAGGAAAAACATTTTTTTGTTAATGTAAAAAAGTACTGCCGAATGATCTTTTGAAGTGATTCTGAGGATGTGTGAATCTTATTTAGGGGAAGGATCAGAGGTAATGTGAAACTAATGTGCAGGGAAGAAATGGAGTAGAATACAAAAGGTAAGAACTCTAGTTTGAGCTATATAATTTGTCCCATCTTCTCATTAAAGTACCCTTCAGTTCTCCACGTGGGTGTTGCCTCCACTAGGCAGGAGTTGGTGCATGGTAGCAAGCTTTGAGCTGGACTGGCAGGGGAGCAGGGTAAGTTGTCTGAGGACCAGCAGCTGGGGCAAGCAGTGGTCCTGGGCCAGTAAAGCCAGTTGCTGGAAGTACCCGCACTGTGTGTTTGTTCCACTAGCTGACTTCAACCTGATTAGCTGGAGGGGAGGCACTGGGCTGGGTCAGCTCTGCAGTTCATTATTTCAGCAAGCACAGGGCATCTGTGCAGGTGTGTGTCTGTGTGAGCAGCCCTGTGAGCTCGTGGGTGTGTGTGTGTGCCCACATGTGTGGTACCTGTGCTGGATGAACCTGGTGCATGTGCTGCAGCCTCTCCTCATCCCTCTGGTTACTAGATTCACCTGACTCTAACAAAGACATCAAGAGCATAAGTAGAAGTCATGTTTCTGAACAAATGTCAAGAAAATAGCTATTTAATTCAAATTGCTCTGAATATTAAAATACTTGCAAATGGATATTAATTCTTCCGTGAAAAATGTGAAGTGTTTAATCAATACAGGAATTCACAGGTTCTCTTTGTTCTTTCCCAAGATGAAGAAAAAAAATGTGACTGAAATAGATTTTAGAAGCAAAAATAACAACTAGAAATGACAATATAAATGACAATATAGGTTAAGTTCTCTACTCATAAATAGTTTGTATATTCATTCACTTTCTACCTATTGTAAAAACTGGTGGCAGGGTTTTGAGCCAAAGTGTATTTATAAATGGAATTGAACTTTTTAATACTGCTATTCCTATATTTAGATAGTGGGGATTTTGTGGGTGAAGCTAGGTGACAAAAAAAAAGCAGATGATTAAGCTGGCTGCCCAGCTGGAAGCTGTGTCCTGCTATAGGAGGAAGCATCCAGGCAGACCAAAATGGAGATTCTGCATTTCTGATAAATGAAGTGGACTTTTCTGTTAGTCCACCAGCAAGAAAAATATGTCTGAGAGAGAGGCATCTGCTGCTGTCCCTCCTGTATCTGCATTGAAAGGTTGTATAAAGACCCTGGCATCATAGTCCAACTGAAAAAGAAGTGACTTTCAATTATCTGAAATGTATTTAAATTTGTTCAGTTTACATTTTATGTTTGAGGTGTGAATTAAAATGTGTAAAGAAAACCTCATTTTTGTGCAATGAAAGTAGCTTACACAAGCACACTTGATTTAGGTGAAATTATTCAGAGCTTCTGTGTAGAACAGAAATACTCTAATACATTCATATTGCTGCTGTTCATATGACTGGATTTTCATGTCTGGATGTTCTGGGTGATTCATGTTTCTGAGGGTGACACGTAGCAGCAAGCATGAAAGCTAAATCAAGAAATGAAAATATATAGCTGTAGTGTCTGGCACCTGCCTGTGCCTTATCCTCACACTCTGTTCGGGCAGTCAATGCCTCTGAAATCTTTTCATTTGTCACATCAGAGTTGTTTACCTTGGGGTTAGATAATAATATGGGACCAATAATAGTATAATTTCACATACTTGAAACTTGAGTCTCTGCTGAATTCTCAAATGTGTTGTGTTGTACTTAGGCTCAGTCACTGGAGATGGAAATGTGACATGAGGAGGGAAGGTCCACAGGTATTGGTTTTATGCTGAGGAAAACAAGAATTAATTTATCTGGGGATTCTGTAGAAGAAAAGAATTAATAATTCTTTAGCATGGAGTCACAACTCATGCTTTGAAAGCCTTACAACAAAGAGTGTGTCCCCCTGGCTGCCCCAGCCTCTTCAATAAAATATTTCCAAAGATCCTCAAATAATGTTTACCTAAAATGACTCGCTGAGTTCTTTTTTATTCCCTGTAAAGATGGTTATTTTTCTACAATTTCCCTTGTCTGTATGGACATAAAAATTGTGTTTAGTACTTTCAAGAGCAGAAATCCAAACTGGATAGAAGTTCTGGAGGCCAAACTGAGAACACTTTCAATGATAGACAGTGTAGGTAGCTCGGGTGTGTGGAAGATCTTGCTTGCCCCTGTTTGTCATCAGGGATGCTGTTGATAGGAACATAGTGCAAATACTGGTTTATATTGTCTGAGCTTCCATAACTCTGATCTTCAGCTACAGCCTGAAAGGTATCAGGATCACATTTTAGAGCTTTAAATTAGAGAGAAATAAAAATATTTATTACGTCGTTACAGATCAGACTGAGGCAATTTTGGAAACTGTTGTGAGGTAAAACTGTTCATATGAACACAGTCAAAAATGGTTAAAAGCTAAGTTTCCTGTGTCCTTTATGGTCCTCAAATGAAAGACAAATCCAAATCGTGTTATATCCCTTTGTTTATTGATTTGTTCCTTCAAATCTTGCCGCCTTTGGAAATTCACGACTTGCTCTGAGGTCTTCAGTCATATAAATTCCGTAAAAATTGTTGCACATTTCTAAATTTTTGCTTTAGTAGCAGCAGTATCACCTTTTTGCAAAGAGTGACTTTTCTGCAGAAAATTGCTACTTTCTTTTGAGTTCTGGCTCAATCTGCACACAGTAATGCTCTTACTGAGATGTCATACTACTCTCTTCCATTCAATCCTGTGACTGGTAAGGAAGACTGATACCTGAATTGTTTCTTCTCAGGAAAGTAGTTGTAAAACAAGAATAATTAAAACTGTAGGGATTGGGGTTTTTTTGGGAGGGGATTTTGTGGTTTTGGGGAGGAGAGGTGGTTTCTTTTTTCTTTTTTTTTTTTTTTTTTTTTTTGTTTTGTTTTGTTTCTTTTTTAACAAATGTAGGAGTCATAATTCTAAGAATTATTAAGGGGTTTTTTTGGGGTTTTTTTAATTTTTTTTAATTCAGAATTGTCATTAAATCCCATTAGAGAATTTTTAGGAGTCTGGAAAAGTGTCATCAGTATGCTAGGTAACAGCCTTGAACCTAATAAATGTGATGATTTTTTATGTATTCCATTTTTACTGGGTAGATATGGGAAAGAGTTATGGAGAGATTTTCAAGGGAATCTTATTCATGTGCAAATGTCATTCTTCTAATATCTATAATAAATGTTGTAATTGTTGGATATCTGTCCATATCTACCTTTCCTGAGTAACCTTTCTACTCAGAAAATAGCACAGTCATGCAGACTTAGCAACAGATAAAATATCTAGTCATTTGGAAACAAGACAGATACCTCCATGGGATATTCTTTATGCATCTGCTCGACAGCTGAACAGAAAACTAACTTAGCATTTGAGACTGAATGACAGGATCTGTCTTTATCTGAGAACTGTGTGAGTTCATCAAGCAAAGAGAGGGAACAAGGGAGAAGCCATTTAGCAGCACTGCATTTTCAATGTTTGCAGTTTTGGTACTATAAAAGAAGGCCAGTTGCATTTTCAAAAGGGATGATTTGGTGATAAAGACATTCCAGTATTTGTTGACCTTCTGAGTCATCAGGATGTAGTAACGCTCATTTGTTCTGAACACAGAAGCACATCTGCTGGAGCAGGCTCTGGTGCACCATACAGTACACATAATTTTAAGGACCACTACCTTCAAAAATTCTGCATTTTTTTCTAGTCCTTCTAATGCTAAACTTTTTTTTTTTTTTTTTCTGTCCTTTTAATATAATACTTGGAAAAAGTAATTTTTTTTGTTTAATGGTTCTGCTCCATTCCCTGGAAGGAAAAACCACCTCTGAGAAATAAACAAAAATATATGTAACTTTAAAGAAAAGGACTTGGGGGTTCTGTTGAAAACCAAGTTGAACATGAACCATCAATGTGCCCCTGCAACAACAAAGATGAATGATGAGCTGTGCTGCATTAGATAAAGTATTGCCAGCACACCAAGGGAGGTGGCCCTTCCTCTTTACTCAGCAGTGGTGAGGCTGCTGGAGTGCAGTGTCCAGTTCCAGACTCGCTGGTGCAAGAGAAACTTGGAGAGAGTCTAGTGAAGAAGCATGAAGATAATAAAGGAGCTGGAGCATCTCTGCTGTGAGCACAGGCTGAGAGAGCTAGGACTCTGCCCTGGAGAAGGCACAGCAAATTCTCACTGGACGATACACATTTCTGAAGGGAAGGTGCCAGCAGGAGGGAACCAGGCTCTTTGCAGTGTTGCCTGGTGACAGGACCAGAGGCAACAGGCACAAACTGGAACACAGAATATTCCATTTGAGCATCAGGAAGCACTTTTCACCATGAGGGCGACTGAACCCTGTCACAGGTTGCCCTGTGGACTCTCCATCCTTGGCGATATTCAAGAGGTCTGACTTGCTCCTGGGCAAGCAGATCTAAGTGGCTCTCCTACCTTAGGGGGGTTGGACAAGTTGACATCCAGAGTTCCCTTCTGACCTCAAATATTTTGTGAATATCTGATTCTTTAAATGAAAGAAATGGGAGGAATAATACAGCTCTATTAGCTTGTAATTTTTAAAAGAAGCATTTCTGTTATTCTGGCTTATGGTACTAAGTAAGGGTATAAAAATTACTCTTCTTCAGGATCATTGGCTTCCAAGAAAAAGCAAGTGCCATCGGCTCCTGTGTTGTGAGGACATAGAGGCATTTCATGCTATGGTATTATCTCCCTACTGCAGTTTGTTGAAAGCTAAAGGGATTTTCATCTGTAAGGGTACATTTTTGTGCAGCTCTTCATATTTCTGTCTCCTCTGGGAATATACATTGATCTACTGCAGTGGAAATGTTCAGCATCATTCTGACACATCTCCACTGTAGCACTTTATGACTCAGTCGCCCAAAATTTCTTCACTAATGATCCTGGGGAGCCTTACTGAAATGAGTAGCTAATTTAGCACTAAATTTGTAGCTAGCACTAAAATATCAAGTGTGCAATTAAATTCAGACTAGTGGCAATCCATATTTTACTCACCCTATATGCCCTGTGCAGTACAATGCTTTTTTGATTTATTACTATCCTTTTAAACTACCTTCAACATTTTACCTGCAATCCATAAGTGCTATTCTCTGAATTTCTGATAGCAAATATTTTAATAGAAAGTTATTTTTAAAATTGAAATTTTCTCATACTGAATAACATACAGGTATACTATTACCATGCTTTTAAAAATTTTATATAGTAACTTTCTTGATTCACATACCTTTAGTATTAGTTTAACAATTATTGGAATCCCCAACATACCCACAGGACTGGTTCATAGACATGTATGTATAGACATATAGACACATTTTCTCTGTGAGAATTCCTTAGCTTCAAATAAAATTTATTTAGATTTATGTTCCTATACTGTAGGAGTGCAGACAGAATTACATTATAGGAATGTTTTTATATACCTGCACAGTAAGATCATAAAATTTTTCTTTTAATGTATCTGAAAGGAAGCTTAAATGTGAAATGAAATGTTTGATTCGGAAATTAGGGAAATTAGTTAATTTTATGTAATTTTGCCTCCCATACAATTTCCAGTACAAGTTCATAATTTAGATTATTGTCATAATTTTTTTCAAGTATTTTGTTCTAAGTGAAGTTTCATTAAAATATAGAAATCAATGTTAGATTGATTCCAGTTCTCATAAAGAAATGTTTCACTTTGACTTTAAAAAAGACAGAGATCATTCAGAAAAAATCAGTATCATAAAAATTTGCAGTTTTTTTCTAGTTTACCCAAAAAAGAATCTTTAGGGTATTATAAGGAAGTGAAAATTAAATTCCTTTTGTAAAGGCTAATTTTTATTTAATTTTTATTTTTCAGGACATTAATAAAGGGCCTTTCACATAAGTCACTAGCTCCCTCTTACACAAGGAAAGCATTATTCTAATTCAGTTAGACTTTGCATTTTGACATTCTCTTTTGACAGGTTTGGAATGAAGGGGAAACTCAGGATGGCAGTGTGTACCACTTGTGTCCGAAAAAGATAAAATGTGAAGGTTTGGCTCCCAAGGATGGAAGCAGGCATTAAAACTAAACAGTATTTTCTGGTGTGTCTAATTGAAACCTATTGAAACAAGTATCTTGCAGAGTATTGATATTCAAATAGTCCTGGAGGCTCATGTGCACTGGGTTATTTCATAGTATCATGCACATAATTAGGTAACCCTTGAGGGAAGAAATCAGTGCTTATGTAATTCAATTGAGGTCAAAAGCAGTTTCCAAACTGGGTTGGCCCCCCAGGGTATGGAAGCAGGAGATAATTTCTAAGGCACAGAGGAAAATTCCATCTGGCTTCTGTCCATCTCCCTCCACTTTTCTCCTCTTTCCCCCGTGCCTGAAGCACTGCCCCAGCACTTGTAGCTCCGTTGGCTCTGGAGCCTTTGTGGAAAAGGCAATCTGTGATTTCAGAGATCAGAACCAGCGAGCGTGTGGGAGTCAGCCATTCCAGAGCTTGGGGGAAAGAAAACAACAACCCAAATAACAAACAAACCCCAAATCCAATAAAAGGGAACCCTGCATATAAAGTTTGTGAACTGCTGTCCTGAATGAACGCTCCAGAAGCCACTGGGTGGGCAGTGAACTGCTGGGGCCATCAGGGACATGAGAGTAACCCCACGGTGCCCTGGCCTTTCTCCCTCACCACGTGCCCAAGGCATCAGGCGTGTCCTCAAAAAACCCTGCTGCTATGTAGAGGCTTTAAAAATTTTTTGTGTGAAAGTTTAAAAGCTTACAAAGGGCCTTTGGAGCCACGGGCCAAGAGCATGAGTAGATTATCAATAATGTGTTTTTGTTTCTGTCTTGAATGAATTCTTTTCTCTACAGATTTCAGGCATCCAAATAACTGTAACAGAAGTTACTTGGACTGAAAAAGGACAAAATTGTGTCTGCAAAATCATGAAAAACCTAATTAATGAAGTCAACAAATGTTTTCCCCAGAAATGTGGTGGAACATTTATAGAAAATGGATGTGGACATCACTGGCTAAGTTCACTTATTATAATTTAAAATAAAACTGCAAAGAAATGAGTTTTTTCAGACTTTCTTTTAAATGTCCAGTTCTAAAGGAGTTGGAAATAAAGTTACTTTTCCAACTCAGTTGGAAATAAAGTTTCTTTCCAACATTCTATGATGAGGAGAAACATTAGAGTGATTTTCTGGCTTCCTGTTTGCTCTCCAGTTTGTTCTCTTTGGTAAACAGTATAATGGCAAAGTACCAGAGTGGACAAGTAACAGGAAGAGTCCCACTTTCCCTTCTGTCATGAATAGGGATGATGAGGATGCTGCCCGGGCAGTCCTGAGCTGTATAAATCCATCACTGAGCTCTCTCTGGTGAGGCTGGAGACTAACAGTTACCAGAGGTCATTTTCTGAGGAAAAAAGGCAGTTTTTCAAGTGTAAACCCATCTGGCCCATTTTAGAGATGTATTTATAAAGAAGCCATGATTTAAGTGATTAATTTTCAAAGCAACTCCTTTAAATGTAGATGTGAACATTGCAAAAGCTAAAGTTTAGAGAAGCTATTTTTGGTCTATGTGGGTTCTCTTGTCTGTTTTCCCCCTCATGTCTCCTTTTCTCTGTAACAAGTTACCTGTTCATTTAACTTTAAGACAAATTTGATTTAAATGGGTTTGTAGTCTTAAATAAAAAGCACCAAACAGCTTTTTTCTTTCCATTTTTGTATTTTTGTACTTTTAGATCTCATTATTTTAGTACTTGAAAATATTGAATAAAAGATGAAAATTAAAACCTTCTTATATGTACTAAAAGGTTCTAGCTAATTTTATGCTTGCAAACATTTGTGACTGGTAGATTAGGGAAAAATTAATTCAATAATTTGTCACCTCTTCTTATCGCCATGTTCAGGAAAAAACCAAAGGCAAACAAACAAACAAAAGAAATGCCCCAAAGGTATCCTGTGATAAGTGAGTTAAAGCACAGTTAGTTTAGCTAATACCAGTTTTTTAAATCCCTTAAACTCATGTCATAGGGGGGTTTTGCCTGTTTTATTTGTTTCTTATCTGGTCCCTCTAGTAAGAGACATATGGAAAACTTTCTTACTTCTAACATGTGAGCATTTTTTACCCTCTGCAGTATGTGCATGCTCCAGAGGGCTTTGCTGCCTGCTACTTTTTCTGCTGCCTGAGAGGTTTGACATCTACTGTATCTTTCATGCTCTAGCTGTAATCAGCAAACTCAGTCCCTCTTTCTTCTTTTTCTTCATTCCTACCAGGGGAATATTTAATTTTCTTTCCTTCGTTCTGTACTGAGACCATTATCTTGGTTTTCTTACCTCATGATGTTTGTGTTGCTCTGCCTTCTGTACCCGCCTCTTTGAGTTTGGTTTCATCCCAACAGCCTTGGTTTCTGACACAGAGCATGAGATGAGTCAGATTGACAGTGCAGTTAATATTTAGAATTGAAATAAGGAAGTCTGTGTCACCAGTGATTATCTGGGACTGTAGGTTTTTTGTTAATACTTTGAGCTTTCTGAAAGAAAATTCTGTTAGGGAACCCAACCAACAAAAATCCACCCAAAATTTTTCGGTACCTTATATCTGACAGTTTAGAAAGATCCACTTCAAACAATGAATTTAAACATTCTGAAATATTTCCAAAATGCTTCTCTTATGGAGCAGGAAGCCTTAGCTGCATCTGCTCAAGGATCTGCTGTTGCGATGGAAACTTGGATGTGCCTCAGATGAAATTCTGTCTCTGGCAATTGACATTGTCACTGTTGCAGAACAGAGTTCTTTAGTACATCAAAACATTTGATCATAATTTTTGTGAAATTTATTCCGAATACTGAAGGATGCACATGCAAACATTTTACTAACCTTGCTTCTTCAGAGACTGGGAAGACAATAAAATGTCTTGCCTTTTTTTTTTTTTTTTTTTTTTTTTTTTTTTTTTTTTTCCCCACTTCCATGTCCTTCTAGAAATATTTTAATAATGCGATTCAGTAACATGAACAAAACATGATGCTTAAACACATAGGAAGGAATTAAAGAGAATATTTAAATGTGAAAATTGTATAGCCAAATAGCTCCCTATATACTGCTCCCTGTCATCCAATAACAGGACACTCTCTTCTAATTAGTTTACTCTTAAACCTCAGAGTTTGATGAATTGTTCAGAACCTGTTTCCAAGAGATGAGTCTTCCAAGGACAAAACAAAAAGCATTTTACCAATTTGGAAAAACAGAATTAAGTGACTTTTTATGATATTTTCAAGACTCATGATAAACAAATAAATAAAATATTCCAAGTAACACCTTAATGGAGAAATATCATAATTTACACTAATGAAAAAGTATTCTGTAAAAAGTGAGTGATTTTCAACTGCATGTATCTTAAATGCAGCATGAGTGATCCATATTCAGTGGATCCTTTCTTTGATTTGCATAAAGCTTAAACAATTTTATTTGCTTTATACAGCCAGATTCACAAACATGGTAACAAATTATACTTACTTCTTCATTACAAGGAAATAATTCTGTGTTTGTTTTCCTTACAAGACCATGAATTAGATTGACAACTAAGGGTCATTCTGTTAAAAAATTTATGTTTCTAAGACTATTCCATAAATTAAAAGTTACTTACAGGGTTACAGTTTCTGTAGAAAATTTGAGTTCTTTGAATTAAGTTTTCTTATTCTTTATCCTTAAATGTTTCTAACCCTTCTTATTGGAGAGAAAAGGAAACAGATATTAAGAAGTTGATCTCTGAGATTCTGCCATGTCTGATAAACACAAGTCCATTATAAATAAGCAATCAGCTCATAGAGGATGAGAGTGGTGATAAGGAGGTGAATGTTTCCTCAGTACTCTCTGCAGGATCCTCTGTCAGCAGGCCAGGGGCACAATGCATTTACAGAACAGTAGGAAAGAAATCTTACACTGTCACAGTGTGCTCCCAGGGAGTACTCATTTACTCATTTACTCCCTACCTGGAAACCCAAATGAAGAAAAAAAAAAAAAAAATCAAGCAGTTTTGTCTTTTTGCCTGATTGATTCACATAGCGGAATGTGGGAAGGCAGACAAAGTTCCCTAGTCTCTGGCTGCCTCGCTTATCAACATCCAGAAGCAGATGTAGCAACAAGTTTCAGGAGAGAACACAAGCTCATGAAATCTGTAGGTAATGCAGAACATTTTGTCCTGGGAATATGGACATGGAAGGCTACAGTCAACAACCTGGCAGTGCCTTAGACTGAAACATCCTTCTTTCTATAATTAATCAAAAGATTCTTTTTAATTAACGTCTGCAAAATGTTGCAACTTGCAGTTTAAGGCATACTCAGCGCTGATGAATATGTGGCTCTTGGTGTGTTGCTTGATTTCCAATTTATTAGACTTTTTTTCTATTTTTATTGCATTGCAGAAACTCAACTTACTGTATGAAAGTGTCCATTTCGCTGACGGTGGGTGAAAATGACACTGGACTCTGCTACAATTCAAAGATGAAATATTTTGAAAAAGCTGAACTTAGCAAAAGCAAGGAAATCTCATGTCCTGAAATTGAGGACTTTTTATTTCCATTTAGGGAGCCTGAAATTCTGTGGTATAAGGTAAGGAATGCAAGAGATTTTATACCTTCAAATATATAAATATATGTTCTTATGATTCTCTTGATCTAAATGTGTTATGAAGCTTGGGTTGTTTTTAATTTTGTCATGAAAAGACAACAGAATCAATGGTAGAAAAGAATGAACTAATTGAGAATTCAAATGCTTCCTTTAGTAAACTATGTAAGATACCTATGTATGCTTTACCTGAATGAACAGCTTAATTTTTTTTAGCATAAAATACAGCAAATACTACCAAAACTTCATCTTCTACACATATACTTAAGGTTATATTTGCAAATATAATTTCATTGTTTTTATTAATAACTTTATTTCAATATTGTGTACTGTTTTCTAGATTATTACTTCAGGGCCAAGTTCTTGGAAGTAGTGTTGCCTGTGGGCAGTGCAGTAGAATTAATTACAGTATACAAGACTGTGCCACCTAAAAAGTAAAATTTTGTGACCTGGAAAGATAGTCCAAATAAACTGATGGCATATCTAAGATAGGAGAAACATAGCCAACTATTTGCTTATTCTCATCTTGGGTATTGTATCTGTAATAAAATATTTGTTTAGGTTAAAAAACCACCTTTTCTAGGTTCATAGAGTGTTGATTGTAAGATGGTTTTAGAAAGAGAAATATATAGCATCCTTATTTCTCCTCATTCTTATCTTCTGTTTCTCTACATTTTTTAACTTATTTTTTTTTTTTAAATTGAATGAAAAAAATAATTAACCCCTGCAGCCTGAGCTGCTGGTAATATAAAAGTCATAGACTGCAGACATAAGGGTAATGCTAAATGAGTAAATTAAATATGAGCCACTCAGCAAACTAATGTCAAAAAATCCCCACCAAAGGAACCTTTTCTAGCCAGAGGCATAAATATCAAATCAGGTGACAAAATTAGTTTTCACCAACATCTATATACACTGGATTTTTACATTTTTAGTTTATATACATTTATAACTAACCTGGGCTCTTTCCTAGCCACCTTGACTTTGGGCAGCATTGTCCACATTGGTTCATATAAAGTGTAAGAACACAATCCCTGAAGTTTTATGTTCTCTTTAAACAGGAATGCAAGTCAAAAACATGGAGATCGAGTATTGTGTTTAAAAAGGACACTCTTGTCATTCGGGAAGTTAGAGAGGATGACATTGGAAATTACACTTGTGAGTTAAAATATGGATTCTTTGTTGTCAGAAGAACTACAGAGTTGACAGTTACAGGTAATTACAGGCTCTTTCTATCTCTTATATTTAGAAAAAAAAAAAAAAAAAAACAACCCACTGAATATTGTGGTTCAAGTTGTGTGTTTTTGAGTTATACCATTTGCACACAACTTTGCTGTGTGCCCAGGTATGAATGACTGATACATTAAAAGTGTCCTGAATACTTCACAGTGGTATCTGTAATACCTTGACAAGTCTGAATTTTGTTCTGTTCCAAAAACTTGTGGGCAGTTTTTTTTTTTTTTTTTTTTTTTTTCTGGTTTTGTTTTTTTTTGGGTTTTTTTGTGGGGTTTTTTGTTTGTTTGTTTTTGTTTTTGTTTGTTTGTTTGTGGGGGTTTTTTGTTTGTTTTTTTTGGGTTTTTTATTTCTTTTTAAGTGGAAAATGTGGTCAAGGAACAGGTAAATTCAGAAACCATGAACTCTTACAGGGAAAAAAAAAATTCTATGTCTATCTTACTCTGTCATGTGGTTAAATTACTTGGGACATAAAAGTAGCTGTAGCAATAGCTCCACAGCACAAGCTGTAATTGTCTTTGGATGTGGGAGCAGCTGTAGCCACATCCCAGGAGCAGAAGCTCTGTCCCACTGAGACAACTGCAAGTGTGTGCCAGGTGCTCGAGCAGCACTCCATGAGGGACGGGAGCATCTTTTCCTGTTGTTCTCTCCCCACTTTCTCTAGTTTATAGTTCAACAACTTCCTGATCTCAATAGTCATGTGGTGTGGTTACCAATTAATCTATTTTACATTAGTCTGATTATGTTATTAATCCATTTAGTCTTGGCTTTGAAAACATTTTGAAATATTAAGTTCCACGTGGTAATTATGTAACATGAATAAACTCTATAATTCAGCAAACAGCAATTGCATAAGATGCATTTAATATACCCTGCTTTTGAAACTGCCATATCAATATTTAAAATTCATTGTCAATGAAAACAAAGTATATACCATAATAGTAATGTCCACAGTAGCAGAACAATGTGAAGAATGGTTCATTGAATTTTCTATTCCTCACCAGCCCTCCTACCTCCATTTTAAAATTATGTAAAACATATAGCTGAACATACATGTAAGGTAAAAAAAAACTTTTACAATTTTAGGATTCCAGTGGTAGGCAGGAGTAGATCATGATCTATGTAATGCTGTGTAGTTTCATGGTATATTTCCTAAAAGAAGGCAGAATGAGGATTTTCCTGTCAAATTAGAGGTGAACTAGATTTGTATGGTTGACAAAGAGGCTTGCACCTTCAAAATATCTAGCAAACCAAGAAACAAATCTTCCAGAATCATTATGTGGATTGTTCTTGATCCTTTTTTGTATCTAATATATAAACCTGAGGCACGGCAGCACTAGAAACACACTTATGTTAAACTTTGGGTTGAAGCACAACAGTTTCCTTTAGTGAGGGAAAGTTTGTTTTCTCTTTCACTGTATCCCATTTCCCTTCCACATTAACAGAAATTTTAGTCAATTAGGGAATGCAATTTTCCACTGTTGGATGTGTCTGGAAATCATATTGTTTATGATGATTTGGGAGATTCAAATAATCAATCATATTTATTTAAACTCAATAATTAGGATCTCTTTGTTGTTGTATAGAATTGATTTATTTGGTTAGTACAGACAGGTAATTACTGTGGAGTAATTAACCTCACGGTAAACGTCCATATACTCTATTTGATTGACTCTGATATATGAAAAGCAGGGAAAGATTCTTCAATTCTTCTTATTCGCCAGAATAAAGTCAATTATCTTTTGCTATATTTGATACCTGGATTTCTAAAGTATTATTTACTTTGGAATATTTACTGCATAAGTGATCCCTTCTGTCCCTTTGATTGGTGCTCCACTGCACAGCATTATTTCAACAGGCTCAGACTGACAGAAAAGAGAAGGAAAAAAAGCACTGGAACCAGATTCATGTTACTATTTGTAGGAATATTTTTTTAAAATGTAATTCATCACTTGTAGTGTAGGTAGGAGTTCAGTATTTAATGTTTAACTAGACAGAGACGGAAAGAGACTTGGCGGATTTTGATGTGCTAAAAATGAATGAATTCATGGGGAGGGAACTATTCAATTTCCACCTCTGCAAACCCCAGCAGATTTAAGGACAACCTCCAAATTAGTAAACTTATTTAGTAGTACTGTGGGTCTTCACATTATCTTTATAATATTATGTGAATAAACAGAACAAGCAGGTAGATTTACTCTTAGTACTAATTCTTATTACACCTGTTCCTCACCACCTCTTTTCTCTGGGTAGCTGTGGAAAGTCACCTCTTAAGGATTCCCTTCTTTTCCCCACACGATGTGTTTTGTCAGAATTGCTGTCTCTTTTAGGGAAACCTGCTGCTCTTGCAGACTATTAGCTATGGATGTAATTACAGACATGGTCTTTTCAAAATTGGTGGTTTACATTCTTGTTATTATAAACCCCGTGCTTTACACCTTTAATATCTGTGTGCCTCATGGAATAGCTTGTATTCTGATTTTTCATTAAAGTTGAAAAATAAGAAGGGGATTCACACATTTTGGAAAAGACAAAACTCAATAGGCAGTATCCATCTCATCTAAGTATAGAAGTTGAAAAACCCTAAGCCATGGAAAAAGAGAATTTCCTTTCCTTTTAAAAAATGAGAAAAAGAAATGCCCCTTTTTAGCTTAAATTATAAGCAGTCAATGCCACCTTGGGTACACCTTTACAGTAACAACTATTTCATGGCTCAATTTTTTGTTTGTTGTGGGGATTTTTGGGCTTTTTTTTTGTTTTTGTCTTTGATCTTAATGGAAACTTTTAAATTTTCTTGAAGATAAGTATCTCACACTGAAAAAAATATTATTGTCAAAGTGATTTGAATCAATTTTTTTATTGTTCTGAGATGGGACCTAGAAATTCCCTGTTTTTCAAAACAAAAATTATACATTGATTATTTTAGTATTCACATAAAAAGCATAATTGGTAGGTTTTTCTGTTTGTGGTTATGCAATTACACATTCTAAAATGTTCTGCAATGTACAAAGTCATTTGTAGAATTTCATACTTCAGAATAGCAGGTTTTCTTTTATATGTAAAATTTTAATTAAGGCATACCTGTTGTTTCTGACATAATTAAATAAGAATGCATTTAGTATTGGAAAAGATTCCTATTAGAAAAATATAATGTTAATTTAGTCATAGTGCACAACATGGGTCAAAAATACATTTCTTCAGTGATTTGTTTGAAATATTAGGTTTAATAATTTTTTTTTTTTTTTTTTTTTTTTTTTTACTTATAGTACCAAGGCATTTGCAAACTCTATCTGCTTTTGAAGGGTTTCCTTCATATCAAATGAAGACCAGCCTATGTCTGAGACAAAATATATCCCCACTGCAAGATCATATAGTTCTCCATCATGAACATCATAAAACAAATAGATCCCATTAGCCTTGCAGTTGAAACACGACTTATTCTGTTCTAGTTTTAAATTTTAAAATACCTTTTCCATTCTGTCAAAAGTAAGCCAACCTTATACCTTGCAGATGGAATCAGAGCTGATCAGTAGGTTCTTAATCCTGCAGCCTTTCCTCAGAGATACCCTTTGTTTTCTTTATTCACTGATTAGACCCTGAGAAATTCCCTTGGAAACAACTCCTGCTGTAATGAACACAATTTTAGATTTACAGATTCCAGCATGTTTACAATCAAGCGATAGGAATAATAATTTGACAGAGTAATTTTTTTTATTATTTAAATTTAGTTTGCTTGGTTTAACAAATTTCTGCAATAATCTTGAAAGTGCCAGTTTATTCTGTTCCATCTTCAACCCATGACTTCTTTTCATATTTAGTTTGTTTTAGGCAAAAAAAAAGAATACCATTTTTCTCATTCAGTTATGCTGTAGTCAACTCTTAGTGCTGCTTAAAGTTTGAGTTATGTTGAATAAGTTTTGTCTCTTGCTTTCTGACAGGTTTAGTCTTTATCAGCATAATGTGAAATCTTAAATGACTTCATGTATTTGTGTATTTTTAGAACTGAAAAGGTCACTGTAAAAATAAATAGTATGAAGAAATAATTATGATTTAATTATATACCTAGCCTCACAGCTCAAAACTTTTTATATATGTAGCCACCACCATATATTGTGAATAAAAAAAAAAAAAAAACAAACTAAAAAAACCAAACAAACTGAAAGGGACACACACCCTTTGAAGGTCATACCCTGCTTTAAGTATTTTAACTGTATAAGACAAAATGTTCACCATATTTTACCCCCAAAATTTGGCTTTAATTTCTTCCAGGTGTGCTGCACTTTCTCATTCAGTACATCAGAATGCAGAGAGGTGCTGCCATAAGTATGCTCCTCTTTATTATTAGCAGGTGCTAGGAGAAAAAAGTATTAAAGAACAAAGAGAGTTGTTTTCTAAGCATTTAGAGCTTTAGCATAGACTCTGCTTGGTTTCTGAAGGTAATGACAGGTATGAACCACACTGCATGTACCCAGTGACTCCTTGATTCAGCTGATCCTAATAATTATCAGAGCTGAAGTTCATTCCTTTTGTTCATCATTAATTTAATTCCAGAACATACTCAGATCGTAGTTCTATTTACCATTATTCTGTGCAAAGACTAATAAAATATAAAGCAAACAATAGATTCATTATGAAAGCAGCATGTTCAAAATACTATCCTAGCATTTCAAGATGCAGAAAATCCTGTAGGTTTAATAAATTTATGGCTGATGTGTGGGATGTTTTTGTTTTTTTTTTTTTTTTGGTAAATTAGCAATGAGTGATTTTCTTTTATAGTGCAATCATTTTAATATGCCTGAAAACAACGGTCTAAATTATTTTTTTGTGTGTATTTGAGTAATAATAATAATAATAATAATAAAAATGTGTTGATGTTTGATAAAATATTCTCTATAAATGTACATTTAACATATTTATTGTAAGTGGGTTTAGAGGGTTATTCAAAACCAGTCTTATATGAAGATGGCAATGAGCAAAGCTTTATGTATTTTAATTCAAAGGATGTGCAGATGATGTCATGTACTCTATGCTATAGATTGAAATGATGAATTGGAAAACCAGCTTCAGCAATTTAGCCAAGGAAGAGATGCAAAAGTTAAAGGGAGAAAAAATTCCAGATTTATTTTCAACCTTGCTGCTTGTGACCTTTGTTGGGGTGGATTCTTTGCTGGGTTGGGGTGCTTACAAAGTCCAGTTTCAATTATTTATTATTCCTATTGTAGTTAGGGTAGGGAGAAGATCCTCTAGATATTAATTCAAAGAAGTAGGAAAAGCAGGGTGGTCAAAATTTATTTAATGAAACAGACACTATGGGCTTTGGAATGAAAATTTTCTCTCCCTAAAATAAGACCCGATGAATAACTTGTTCCCTTTGGACGATGTGTATATATGCACATCATTCTGGACAATGTCCTGTTTCATGCACAGGATATTGCTCTTTTTCTGTTATTTACCAAAAGTCCTCCAGGATGTGACCACTAATAGTTGATGATGCATTCATGATTTCTGCTGGAGTTGTACTCCCTGTGGACAATACAGTGACTGTAAAAGTTAGGTGTTGTGTCAATAATTGGCAAGAAATAGAAGAAATCTTAGTTCATAATCAAAATGAAGAATTCCACTTAAATTAATAAATTAGATATTATGCAAGAAGTGCGTGCATTTCTGTGCATACTGTTGTTAAATTTACAACAATTTTGTTTATTTCTAAGTGTTATTATAAATCTGATGTCTTTTTAAACTTATACTATTATTTTCCATGAAGATGTTGTGTTTTTTTTCAATTTTGGCTTTGTGTGTAAGGTTAAAGACTAAAGTAAAATAATAGGTCCAAACAATTTCGGTTTTTTACATCAGATGAGGGGAAAAAAATAGGGAAATGACATTTCCAAAATGGAAGTCTGTGTGAGTTAATTTCCCTTTCTTCAAGAGTCATATGAGAATATTGAAATAAAAGCAATGTGAGTGGATGTTGTTTATCAGGATGATTGTTTCAGTCTAGTGTAGTGAGGTTGTTAAGATGAACTACATTCTATAGAGAGAGAATTTGGAGACAAATGTTTATCAAAAAAATGTGTTAGTCACTACTAAAGATGTAAAAGACATAAACTTGTAGTTCAATAATATCTCACAAAATTAAATAAATCTGTTGTTAAGGCACCCAAGATGCTTGTTAAACAACCTTTTAAAAAGTAGATAAATTACATTGAATGTTAATGTTTCACGTTATTGCTATGGAATCAGAAGACTTCATTTTACTTTTACGTTCCCCTAGAGTATGTTAAATCCACCAATACTGTCCTAACTGAGCGTTTGTCATTTCCAAAGCTTTTCTTATACTGCTTTACATAATTTATATGTACAGTGGAGTCTTCCAGAATGGTACTTTAATAAACCAGAGTATAAAATGTACCAGTACAATAGCATATGGACCTTGTGTTGCCCCTATCCTTACAAACAATCTGTACACATTCTTAAAAACCATCTATACACAATTAGACTAACTGAATATTTAGCTTTAAAACGGAGACCATTTTTCCAATGCTTTCAGTGTCTTTCAAATGGCAAGTTCTAAACTCAGAGCTACTAAGCAAAATTATATTGGTAATACATATGTTCAGAGAGAGATTCCAGACAATACGTGTACCTGAAATCATTACAATTGTTTTTAGATGCAGAAAATTTTTGTTTACAGAAGAAAAAGAAAGACTCCTCATTTTAACTGCAGCAATATCACACAGGGACATATGTGTTAATACATTAGTAGCCTCAAAATCACTTAGAAGGTATCTAATATTTATTCCATTATATTAAAAGAGTAACTTTTCTTAAAGAAATATTTTCTCTCACCTTCACCACCCCCCAAGAAAAAAAAAAAAAAAAAAGGCTTTTTTCATGCTGTTGTGTCATAGTATTAATTAACTACCCAAAATATCATAGTATGTAAACAATAGAAAAAGAGTGCATATCAAATTTAAGAAAAAAGTTTTATTTGGAATTCTATTACAAGTGTGAATCAAGACTGAAGCCTTAGTTTCTCTGGGACTGCTGTCCATTTGCCTGTTGACTTAAACAGTCAATATTTAATCTTTTGGCTTTCTGGTTATGAAAGATCAGAATGGATGTTAATTTTAAAAATTGAAATCAGTTTTTAAAAGTTCTAGCTTTTCAAATCACCTTGATGCTTTATTGGTTATTCTGTCATGAAATTACTTTCAATTAATGAATTAAATTATTCTCTAAAAGTAATTTAAATAAACTTTCTTCATGTTTTAGTAACAGGCACAATGCATGGTAGCTGCATAGTGACCCTCCAAAACAGGATGAATGAGATATGATTTTTTTAAAAATCATAATAAAAAGGGAAAACCTGCCCATCTATTTCTATATGATTCTGAAGTACAGATTTTAATTCTGAAGCTGTCTAAACTGTAGTTTCTCCCAGTTTACTCACTGTGGTAAACAGTTTGTTTCAGTTCTTACTGTAATAAATTCGGGTAAATCTACTGACTTTCTGGAAAAAAATACAGAGCTAAAACTCAGCAGTCAAGAGAAAAAACTCTGTACTCTAGGGTACTTTATCTGAAAAGTTTAAAAATTAAAGATATGTTAAAGGGAATAGAAATTACTAAATCAAAATTGGATAATAATTTAACTTCTGGAGCTTTACTTATCCATGTTAGAGCTTAATATAGGAAAACAATTTCACCAGCTTATTGGTTTGTTTTTGTTTGGTTTTGGTTTTTTTTCTGTGTGAATGTGATAACGCACAATAATTGTTTGAATATAAAAAAGAAATTGGAACCAGCAAACTATTTTTCCATTTCTTAATGCAGTTTTTCCTTTTGCTTTGGAGTATTATATTCTCATCCAGAACTGGATTAATTTTAAAATATTAGATATAACTTCATAGAAGCATGACTGAGGAGTGCTATAAATCAGTGAATTTTGTCCACATTCTTTAAACAAAGTGAAGACAGAAGAACTAGAGTAGAAGGATGTCTGTGAGTTTTCTCCCTTTCTAAATCATTCCATTTCACCTCACTGCATTCTTCCCCTGTTCAACAAGAGGATTATATTTCTCCAGACACTCAATATGACAACAAACATTCCGGCCCTTAACAAGTCCTTTGGGGAGCCGCTAGTCCCACAGCATAATTTTACTCCAGTTGTGGAAAGTTTATTTATGGTGAGTACATGATCTGTTGTGTGATTTTCTCCCCTAGAGGTAAGACTCCTCTCACCTAAGTTTAATATTTACTCCCACTGGCATAAGAGCTGGCTGCTCTTCCTGGCAATTCCATGGCATGACTAATATCCTCTTTTTGCCAATGCCTCCAACATAAGATGAGCTGAGCTTTACAGAACTCCACTTCCATCTCTTGACTATCCAAGGGCTTTACTAGACAAACTCAAATTTAGATTATAATATAGGCATGTAAATCACATGAATCCTGCTTTAAACTTTCATGGTTGTTATGGTTATAACCTTTGGAAATGGCAAGCTGGTTCTACATAATATTTTCTTGTTATAAAACAAGCACAAAAATTCATGTCATCTTTTCAAAGCAGACAAGTACAAATCTATAGTAGAAATATTTGGGTTTTTAAAAAACATGTATAGCTGGGAGGAAAAAAAAAAAAAAAAGAGTGCAAGCTTTTGGGTGTACAAGGCTGTCTTTAAATCTCAGGGGCTTAATATACCAGTTGGTGTAATAAAATATATTGCTTTTACCTTGATATGACTAAAGCAACATTATTGTTATTTTGCATGGTATTAATGTTTTCTTAGGATGGAATCACAGCATGCATTTCTTTAAGCTAGCTGCAGTGTGTAAAATAATTATAGAGTTTGTTTTTTTTTATTTAAATATTGCTGTTTTGATTGATTTTGGCAGTTAGAATAAACTGTGCTTCGCATGTAACACAGAGCTTCCTTTTTTTATTCTGTGCTTTATTTGAAAGTGATGATTGTGACTACAAGACAACTGGAAGCTTTCCTTTTATACTTCACAATTCTCAATTCAATGCAAACTAAACATAAAGAAAAATCGGTCCTCTTTGAAAACAAAGGGTCTGGTTTGAGAGCTGCAGTAAACAGAATAAATGTTTTATTAGAAAGTAGGTGGGTTACGATGCTTCAGTGTAGAGATGGTAAATTTATTTTAAGCTCCTATTTCTGTTCAGTACTTGCACATATCTTCTAACAGGGCATTTTTAATACTGCTATCAATAGTCTTTAATGCCCAGGTGGGTAAAGAACTGAGGAGAGAGGTGATTTTTGTTTTCTTGTAGTATAGCTCTGTCAGGAAACCTTGTCTCTTCCGTGCACATCCAAGTGAGAAGTGCAACTTGCCGTGAGCATCTGGCTCCTCCACAGCTCTGAGCCTGGCACTAGAGCCCAAGCACCAGCTGCCTCATGGCATCCCATGCTGGACCTGTCCTGACATGTCATAACACCCCCTCTGACTCTGCATTTTCACTGAGAGCTTCCTATCTTTGCATTTAGGAGTTGCTGACTGCCTCTCAGTTTGTGATTTCAGTGGCCCAAGCCACTGTCTCTCCAAACCTCTCTGCCCAGCCTGCCCCGTGAATGCACAAACCAGCGGCACCCTCTGGGTCTTGGAGTCACCTCTGAGATGTGCAGCAGCAGGGGTACCTGCGAG
>CM063283.1:107438769-107470007 GCA_032173965.1 Sitta carolinensis
TTCATTTGTATACTGGGAAGTAAATGATCTCCTGAAACTTCAGTATGGGCTTACAGAGAACCAAGAGAGGATGAACACTGCAGGATTTCTACCAAGCAAAACCCCAGGACTGGGAAAGAAGCATCAGTCACCACTAAGCCTTATATGTTGAACTGTGCAAGTCAGATGCCAGTAAAGACCAAAGAGTAAAGTTTAATCAGCTCACAAGGTACTGTGGTTCTTTCTCTTTAAAAGGTGATGGATATAGTTCCAACTCAAATTGGTGAAAAGTCTGACATTGTGACATTTTTGCTCACGTCACAGCACTGGGCCTACATGGCAAACTCATCTCAGTTCTTTTCTCTTAGGGCTTCTTAGCACGAGGCATTCTGAACATTGTTTGTTCAGTTGTTTGGACTCTAAAGACAAGACATTCATTTCAAATCTTGCAAATAGCCCTAACCACTATGTCATGACACAAATTCACACTTATAGAAACACAACTAGTACAGATAGGTGTGTATATTATTTTCTAATGAAAAAATGTATTTTAAATATTTTTCAGAACATGTGAACAGTGTTTTGGGAGTTGAATATTTGAATCCCCCTAAGTGTAAAGATTTGTATTAATCCTTGTCTGTCAAATAAAGGAGAAAGAAAATTCAAGATCAAGACAGGTAAAATTTCTGTAATGTCTCCTAAAGTATTCTTACATGCACTAGCCCCTCTATGATTAAAGCTGTATATCTGAGCACTCTCCAGTTCTCTAAACTAGTGGATATACAATCTGGGAGACTCCAAAGCTCTTTGTTCATTATCATTTTATCTCTGAATTGCATTGGATTGATAAATACTTATCCAACATGGAATACTGACTGCTGGGAGACAGTAATATGGAGGAACTTGAATTTGCCAGAGGGCAGATGTATATGAAGGGAGAGGGTAGGAATTTATGGCAGGGTAAAATCTGAAGCATTTTTCTAATGGCCACCATTTGGATTAGACAGAGGATTGTAGTATCAAATGGGCTTCCAGCAGAGTGAGATGGAGAAGTTTGGGGGTTTTTAGAGCACTAATTTATCATATAGCTGTGCTTGTGAGCGGTGTATAGCTATTTCCCTTATACATATGTAGGAGAATCAGAAGGGTAGTTACCAACATCATAACCAAGCATTCATATTTTACAGTCCCAGCTGGGACTGAATGAGTATTTTATGAACCGAAAAGGTAGTTTGGGTTCACTTGGCACAGTTCACATGGCAGATGATTGGGAGCTGGCCTCAATTTGAGCAGTAAGGTTTGCAGGGAGTGAGAAAAGAATCGAAGGCAGTAGGTGTGTGTACACTGCTACAGAACCTGGCTTTGAAAATCCTCACTGTGGCTGCCAATTTTATATAAAATACCTTAAAAATAATCAACATAATGACTCAAACTCATGTTTTCTGTCAGGAGGTCAGCTGTAGGTGTGCTTAGGCCCTAATTCTGGCCAAGGACTTGATTTACTTCACCAGAAACAAGCAGCAATGGTGATGCTTGCCCTTGCTTCATAACTTATACAAGGGTAGTGCATAAACAGTCCTTTGAGAAAGAACAAGCACTGACCCAAATCTGAATCAGCTCAATTAATCAAGTAATGAAAAGTGCCTGAATGCTAACTGTATTTCCATTTTCCAGTGGTCTAAAATACAGGGAGGTCCAGTTGATTTGTAGTATTTTCATTGTTTGGCCGCTTCAGTGAAAAATCAATCATTTGAAAAACATGAGTGATTAGAAACTCTCAGCTAGCTTTCAATTAATAGAGACTAGGAATATGGCAAAAAAAAATTATATTTTTTGGCTGAGTTATGTATTTTAAAATGCTGTTGAATTTGATTATTCTGACAACTTTCTTCATAGGATGCAGAACTCTCCTCAAAGAAGAAATATTAATTCCTCTCCCTTATACAGAATAAAAAGAACAGCAATGGTTCAGCTTATGCCTGTGAGCAGAAAAAAATGTGCTGTACTCTCCAAGGATGTGAAGAGAACAATGTATAAAGGAATTATTCTGGAGCGATTAAATAATTGTAAAAGATGTGAAAATTATTATTTTATCTTAGTACTTTTGTTTACCTCTATCTTATTTTCCAAATGGGTTGCTGCATTTATTCAGTACACCAGAAATTTCAAACAGCCAGGGTGCATATGGGTGTTTGACAAACATGATAAATAAAATTTATATAAAATATAAAATTTATATTATAAATGTATAGATAAAATTTTATTTAAAGTTTGTTTATAGTTCTAATTCTCAATCTTTGCATTCCTTGTAATAAATACATAAAATATAAGTGTGACATCTCATTCTTTGGCTGCTTCAGCCATTACTCAGTGATGTCAGAAAAGTCAAATATGCAACTGAAAGTGGTAGATTTAGATCTCATTTGAAAAAGCTCAACACCAAGTCAAGGAATTCAGATAAGCCCCAGTTTAACTTTCAAAAAATAAAATGCCACTTTCATATGTCTTAATAATATTTCACTTTTAATTTAGAGAGAATTTTGCTCTTTATCATGGGAAATTAAAACATAATAAAATCACAGCAAGATTTCACAATATTTTTCACCTAAACATTTGTCAGGTCCCATGAGGGAGGTCCTGAGCCTCCTGCTCTGGGACAGCAAAATGTTGAACCTGGATAGGGCAGCCCTGGACTGCCTCCCCTGGGATAGCTGATGTTGAGAGTACCCTTGGAGTAAATTCAGGCAGAACAATGCCAAACAACCAAGTTAAAAAGTTTTAGCTATGGAAGCAGCAATTTAAACTTTTAGACCTTATGGTAGGTTGAACAGTCTATGTCAGCAACAACTTAACATTTCTGAACAGCGCACACCATCATCAAGTTAAACCTCACTGAACAGCCTACAGCAGCAGCACATTAAACTCTTAAGGGGATGAAGAAATGAAGAAGGAAAGGTATGAAAATTAGAGGTAAAGGATCCATGTCACCACCCAGGGTTCCAGCTCTGGTGTGGTTCCTGTGGGTGGTGGGTGCACACACAGCCCCCCAGTAGTGCTATTTACAGAACAGTCCTTGTGCAGGCACATTTTGTTATTCTCAAACTTTTCAGAAGGGGGTTGGGGTTTCTGATAGTTTCAATTTCCCTGTCAGAAACACAACTACAATGCTCTCCAAACCTGGTTTGAGAGGTAGTTACCCAAGATAAGGAGGGTGGTCTCAAAAAAGCACTATACGGCTTCCAAGACTCTTTCCTAACATCACCTTAACTCGTTGGCATGGTAACACTCCTTTTCTCCTCTGCCCAGTGTTTGAGACATGAACTCGTTCAGGTTTACTTTAACTCTTTCAGGATTTCAGCCTCTCACAGCAGCTCTCCTCTTTAGGATGAAAACCACGTCCTACTTTCCCTACCCTGTATCTGAGAAATTGCCAGAGACCCTGAATGAACACAGCAGACCATTGGCTAAGGCAAGAGCTGAGATGAGATTCTCCCATTTGTGAATCTGTATCCCAACCACCTGATTAGGTAACTTTCATTCCAGGAGCAAATATTCAATCTTTATTATGTGCACTGCAGTACAATCTAGGAAGCTACAAGCAGAGGACTGAAACCTATTGTTTTAGGCACTCTGACAACACAAGCCAAAAATACAGTATAGCAGGGAGAAATTGAAGATGGAAGAGCAGTGCACAGCAACATATTTGTTTCTGAGGGCATTTTTCCTTGGTTTGCCACAAATCCTGACAATACTACAGCCTAAAGATTAATTTGACAGACTTAAAGTCTGGACAAACTTTGGTTGATGAAATAACAACCTTGAAAGTAATCAGCAGCCACACAATAGACACACAATGGTTTGGGGTTTTTCTGACTCAGATATATACATAGAAAGATATATGGAAAATGACTGGAATTGTCAAATGAAAATCAGGTGAGGATTTGCATTGAGCCTAGTTATCACAGTAGACTGCTACAATAACATCACAGACTCAAAGAAATCACAGACTCAAAGAATTAGGGTTTGGAAAAACCCCTAAGATACAACTGTTAACCCAGGGCTGCCAAGTTCAGCAGTATACCATGTCCCTCAGTGAAATATCTACATGTATTTTATTTACCTTCAGGGATGACGACTTGTCCTCTTCCCCGGGCTCTTCCTGTTCTAATGCTTGACAACACATTTGGTGAAGAAAATTTTCCTGATATCCAATCTAAACCTCCCCTAGCACCACTTGAGGCCATTTCATTTTGTCCAGTCACCTGTTACTTTGGAGAAGATACCACATCCCACCTGCCTAAGACCTCCTTATAGGTAATTGTAAAGAGGGGCAAGGCGTCCCCCAAGCCCCGTTTGTCCAGGCCAGACACCGCCAGCTCCCTCAGTCTCTTCCCATGACACAGGACTGGCCCCAGCACTGAGCCCGGGGAGCATCCCTGGTGTGTTGTCCCCAGCTGGATGGCACTGCACTCCCCACCCCTCTCTGGGCCCGGCCCCACAGCCAGTGTTTTACCCTGCAAAGCACACCCATCCAAGCCAAGAGCCATCTCCAGGAGAATGCTGGGAAATGTGTCAAAGACTTCACTAAACTCCAGGGAAGCAGGACCCACGAACTCTCCCCCATCTGCTGAGTGGGTCATCTCGTCCTGGGAGGAGATCAGGGTAGTGTAGCAGGCTTTACATTAAGTGCTTCAGATCTTACTCCTTCCTCCTTTGTCAGTGTGTTTCTCTCCATCCATTATAGGCTGGAGATTCTCCTGAGCCCTCATTTTGTTACCAATGTACTTGTGGAAACGGCTTTTATTGTCTTTTAGGGCACTTTTAGGACCAAATCAACTTCTAGTCAGGCTTTGGCCCTTCTGATTTTCTCCCTGCACAACCCCATGTTGGCTGTGCGGTGCTCCTGAGTGGCTGCCTCTCCTCCATAGGCCATAAAGGCCCGGTTCCATCTGAACTGCCCCTGGGCTGCACCCGGCGGCCCGGCCGGCTGGCGGGGTGACCATGGAACCCGGGTGTCTGTGACGCCACGGCCCGGGCCCCAGACCCGGCCGGCGCAGCGCCCCGGGCTGGCTCAGTGTGTGTCCAGGCGGCGGTGAGTGCGGCGGCGGCGGCGAGGCCGGGCCGGGGCACGGGCACTGGGGAGCCTGCGAGGCTGCGGACAGCGTGCAGGGGCTGTGCAGGACACCCGGGCAGGGCCGGTGCCCCCATGGGGCCAGAGCCCTGCCCTGGGCCCTGCCTCTCCTGCCCCCGCTGCCCAGCCACCCTCTCCCTGCTGCCCGACCCGCTGAGCCCCTGCTCTCCCTCCTCCTCCTGCAGGCCATGGCTGGAAGGATCACCAAGGTCCTGCTGGTGCTGGCTGTCCTCCATCACGCACTGAGGGCAGATGTCCAGGCAGTGGAGCCCATGGCAGAGGTTATGAGGCAGCCTGAGGAACAGCACAGCCAGACGACTTGGCTGGTGAGGAAGACTGTAAATCACTCGAGTGACTGGGCAGCTGGGAGTAACTCCTGATCAGACTGTGAACTGCAGAGCATCCTCTAGCATGGGCTGAGTTTAACAGTGCCTGCATCCCACTTGGGTGCCTCTGCCCAGGTGTTATTTCCTGCCTGCTCCTCATCTCTGTTTTCCAGTTCAGGGGCCTGGGTAAATGGAGAACAACTGGCCTTACTCTAAAGACTGAGGCAAAGAAGGCATTAAATACCTCAGTCTCTTCCTCATTCTATCTTACTATATTTCACCACCACTCCCCCACACACTTAAGCATGGAGATTCTTCTGAGCACTCCTTTTGTTGTTAATGAATTTATAGAAACATTTTTGTTCTCTTATATAGCAGTTAATATATTACCAGATTACATTCTATTTGGGCTTTGGCACTTCTGATTTTCTCCCTGCACAACCCCAGCAGCTGACAGCTGTGCAGTGTTCCTGAGTAGTTTCCCCTTCTTCCAAAGTTCATAAAGTCTCTGGCTCCATATGAGTTCCATCCAAAGCTCCAGCTGGCTGGGCAGGGTGTGTCTGGTGGCTCTGATGTCTCTGACATGAGAGGAGGGGGACACATCCCCAGATACCCCATGTGGCAGTGTCACTGCTTGAGGCAGCAGTCAGTGGGGCGGGCTGGGGGAAGGCTGGGTTAAGGGACAGACAAGAAGCACCAGCACCCAGGGGAACTTCTAAGGCTGGGGAAAGGGTGCAGAGGCTGTGGAGATAGTTTTAGGAAGGGCAGGCACAGAGGTGCCCAGGGCTGCCAGCTACAGCCAGTGCCTTTGGGGATGTGTCCCCATCTCCAAGGAGTTCCCCAACCTTGTCCTGGCTGCCTCCTGGCTCCTGCATCCCCTCCTCCATCTCCTGCCCCCACTGCCCCAGCCACCATCTCTCCATCACCCAGTCCTGTTAAGCCCATTCTCTCCCTTATCCTCCAGGCCATGGCTGGAAACATCGTCAAAATCCTGATGGTGGGAGGCATCTTCCACTATGCACTGCGTGTGGATCTCCCCACAGTGAAGGTCACGGAAGAGCTCCTGAGGCAGCATGAGAAGCAGCACAACAAGGAGATGGAATATCTGCAGATAATGCAGCAGAAGATGCAGGAGCAGAGCAGACCCACCCTGGAAAGCATGCTCCACTCAGGCTGCCAGCAGTGGTCGTTCTGGAACTGTGTCAGAATTATCCTCGTGCTCTTTGTGATCTACTCGTTGCTTCATTAAGAAGAAAGCTGGTTCTGGAAGTGGTAGCCAGGAGAAAAAACTTGCAGTGCCCAGGAGCACATAGAGTAGAACTGGAAGGACAAGCCCTTGGATAAGGTAGGGACATCCACTGCTTTTGCCTTGTTCTTCCCACAAATGATGTTCTGACAGCTGCATCCAGCAATGGGAGCTGGCAGCCTAGCCAGCTGAGCACCTGCAAGGACAATATCATCAACCACCTGCTGCTTGTGCCCCTGAGACTAACCACTGTGCACTTTTTCCACCAGGGCCAGGCACTGAGAAAGATCTGCTGATACTACTGCTTCCTGTACAGCCCCTGCAAATGGTCCCAGTTGTGATGCTCCCCCTGCCAGAAGATGCAGAAGAGATTTCCCCCTATATATCTGCTAATAAAATTGTTGATTTGCTTTGAGAAATCCAGTGTCCGTGAGGGTCTGGGCAAGACTGTTTTGGGGGATGGCTCCGTCTCCCTTCTGTAACAAAGAGATGAAGTTTTGTGCTCCCATTGATGTTTGCAGTGGTTATACTTGTGCTTAGACACTTGGCACCTCCCTGTCTTCTCTGCTCCTCGTGTTCTTGATGTCTCCCCCTCCCATCATCCTTTTCCATGCCTTGGAATACCTCTGAACTTGATCAAAAGAAATCAGCAGTTCCATCATAGAGTCTTTTCCTCAAGCTGTTCTTTATAGGATGGTTGTTCCATAAATTGGGACACCCAAAGGCCTGCAGAAGCCATTGTGTCACCTATTTCTGACCTTCAGATCTTGACCCATGGCTGGAGGCTCAGACACCTCTGGGCACAGTTTGAAGGGTGCTGGGAGGCAGCCTTGTGCACACAGAACTCCTGCTTTTCTCCCTGCACTCCCAAAGTGGGAGCATTGCCTGTGTGTCCCAGGCTGCTGAGAATTCACTCTTGGCACAGGCAGAGCAGTGTCTTTGGCCCAGGGAGCCGGGCCTGGAGCAGTGGAGCTGCAGGGGAGGCCTGTGAGAAGAGGGAAAATGCAGGGGAGGGAGGAGGGAGGAAAGAAGTGTGAGGGACAGTGAGGAGGAGGAAGAGGAGGTGGGAAAGGAGGGGGAGGAATCAGTAGTAAAAATGTAATTTCCAAATAAATGCTTTTAGGACTAAACTGACAGGGCAATCAAGTAATATTAGATTTTCAGGTATTTATTAATGTTTTGCACCTTTATAGTTTTGTGTGTCAAGGGACCTGAGTATGGTCTCATGGTCATCTTCATGGATGTCAGTCCTAAAAGCAGGCATACCAGTTCCCTGTGTGCTATTGTACAGGGAAGCTGCAGAATAAAATGAAAAGCATATTCATTCCTATCCCCATTAAACACAACAAATTTCAAGACATCCAGAGTTTGTATATATAACTGAGAGCATTTCACATGTCAGCCTGTAAACAATATACAATATGCATTTTTAATTCTGGAAGAGTGTCACTACCCTATAACCTCATCGGTATTTTAAATAAGATGCCTCAAAGGAAAGAATAACAGAGAACCCTGGATGAAGGGATTGAATGCTCCCTAAGCAAGTTTGCTGACAATTCAGAACTGGGGGGAGTGGGCAGTCCACCTGAAGGCTGTACTGCCATTCTGTGAGACCTTGATAGGCTGGAGAGTGGAGCAGAGAGAGACTTAATGAGGTTCAACAAGGGCAAGCCTGGGGTTCTGCACCTGGGGAGGAAGAGCCCCAAGTACCAGCACAGGTTGGGGGCTGACCTGCTGGAGAGCATCTCTGCAGAGAAGGACTGGGGAGTCTTGGTGGGTGACAAATTGTCCATGAGCTGCCAGTGTGTCCTTGCAGCCAGGAGGGCCAGTGGGATCATGGGGTGCACTGGGAAGAGTGGGCAGCAGGTCACGAGAGATCCTTTCCCTCTGCTCAGCCCTAGTGTCCTAGGGTGATGCTGAATTGTATCCCATTCGTCTGTTTAGCCCAGAAATAAGTTTTGCACCTTTAAAACTAGATTTGAGAGTGAAGGGGGGAGAAGAAGTGGTGGAATGTCCGAGGTGGTTGTTTTCAAAACATAAAGATAAGATTTTTCAGCTTTCCTTCTCACTGACTGCATTGTCTGCAGCACGGACAGTGGGAGACAGCTCTCCTTTGCTTTTAGTTAGTTGTTTTTTTTTTTAGCTAGTTGAGACAGAGAAGTTCCCCAGACTGTGGCTTTTCTTTTTTTTTTGGAATTGTTCAAACCTGCTGTGGACTGGAAAATCCAGAAAAACACCGGGAGCTCACGCCTGTGGCCCACTGGAGGCCTGGGCTGTGTCATTTTCCAGCACCAGAGGGACTGACAAGAGACTGAGCGAACTGAGCTACACCTCACAAAAAGGACTTTCTGAATTTGCCATCTCTTCAGAACAGAGAGAGGTTTTTTTGTTTAATATAATTAATTTTTTGTGCTTGTGTTTTTGTGCTTGCACACACTTTGCATGTGAATAGACAGGTTTTTTTCCACTTCTCTCCAAGGAAATCTTTTCCCGGATCATTTGCGGGAGGACACTTGAATCTCCTTTCTAGAGGGACCCCATTTGGAGTTTCCTCCCAAATTTTGCCCTAAAGCAGGACACCTAGAGAGGACACACCTGGAGTGCCGTGTCCAGGTCTGGGCTCTTTGGTACAGGAGAGACATGGAGCTATTGGAGATGGTCCAGCAGAGGCCACAATGATGAGGAGGGGTTTGGAGCATCTCCCTTGTGAGGAGAGACTGCAGGAGCTGGGCATGTTCAGTCGGGGGAGGAGACTGAGAGGGGATCTCATCAATGCTTATAAATGTCACAAAGGCAGTGTCAAGAGGATGACCCAGACTCTTCATAGTGGCCCAGTGACAGAACAAGGAGCAATAAAATGAAACACAAGGAGTTCTACCTCAGCATGAGGAAGGAGCTTATGTCAAAGCTGGCAGGGCACCGGGACAGGCTGCCCGGGATGGTCACGGAGTCTCCCTCTCAGGAGACATTCAAAACCCACCTGGATGCGTTCCTGTGTCACCTGCTCCAGGTGACACAGCTTTGGGCAGGAGGGTTGGACTGGGTGATTTCCAGAGATCCCTTCTCCCTAGCGATTCTTTGATTCAGTGAACTTGTAAAATTCATAAGAAACTGCTTGTGTGTGCAAATATCAAAGAGAAGCATGAAATGTAACATGCAAATCATCCTTTTTTTCCCTATGTGTTGCTTTTTCTTTCCCCGTTCCCTTGCCTCTTCCCCTTGCTCTTCCGTTCCTGACGCTGAGGGTCCCGAGGGAGCCCGGCTGACCCTGTCCAGGGGCCGTGCAGTCTAGGAATGGTAGAAAGCAGAAGGCTTTCTGCTTTCTACAGGTCTCCTGATCCCTTGCGCCGAGGTTTGAAGTAAAGATCAGAGAAGGCATTTTTGCATGGAAGCTTATTCTTCTGAAGGGGGTGCAAAAGAGGGAGCAGGACCCCAATGCCCAAGCTTTTATCCTGAGTCGTCCTGGGGGTGTTCCCATCGGAGGACAGGAACAATGGGACAGGGTGTGGCCAGCCAGGGATAAACCAAGCCCAATGTGGGGGGTTAACAGGGAGAGACCACTAGAGCAAAAACAGCTTAACCAACTCAGTATTCATAACCACACGCTCCCCAATATTGGAATTACTCCGATACTCCAGTTCCCAGGGGAGCAGGCGGGCTCTTCCCGGGACGCGCGGATTTTCCCGGCGCCCGGCGCCGGGCCGGCCATGGCAGGGCCTGGCCGCCAGGGGCCGCCCTTGTACCAGAGCCCGAGGCGCGGCCGGCACCGGGAAAATCCCCGCGGATTCCCTTCCAACGGCGCTCTGCACATCCCGGCAAACGCCGCTGCGTGATCGCTCCCTCGCTATGGAAGACAGTTCTAATGTAGTTTCTCCATTTTGAAGTTATGATGTTCCTCGGAGGGACATGATTTGCTGATTAGAGATATGTTTGTTTAGCTGCAGTGCCTCAAGCTTCAAATTTGATTGCGTTCATTTTAATCGCATCACTGATCTTATTTTCAGTAACGCGGAGTTGTTTGTTCCAAATGCATTTAAGAATTCTTATGTCAGTTATGTCACGTGCTGGAAGTGATATTACTAATTCCTAAAATCATAAAACCCCAACTTACACAGAAGAGAAAGTGCTGGAAGAAGGAAGCATCTTTTGAATTTATTTAAAACAGAAAGTGCTCCATTTTAAGACTTTAATCCTGCTTATGCTGCCCTAAGGGGCAGGCTCCAAACCCGCACATGATCCTTGTGCCTCTGATGTGAAAGACCCGTCAAATGTCACCCACTGAGTGTGACACGGATACACTTGGCTCATGTCACATTGCCCCTGCCTGTGGCTACATCTCCTTTCTCTGCCATGTTTTACCATGTCTTCCTTCTTTCTAGAGGCAACCTACCCCCAGAAACTGCCAGCTGCTCCAGCTGCCATCCCTTATTCTTCCAGCCTACGAGATAAGGGAGGAGAAAATAAACGGAGGCGGTGGCACTTCACAGCACAATTTCCTGGCTCCTGTACCATCCCTTCTGCCCTGTGATCAGAGCGCCTGCTCATCCTCTGCTTGGAACTCTTTTGGAGAAGAAAAACCTGAGCTTTCTGGGCCTGCAAGGCAAGCACCAAAGAGGGTAAACTTTAAAAACACAAGGCAGGGAGAGTTTTGGTGATGGAAGAAATTGCACCTGGCAAGTCACCTTTAACAGAACTTGTCTTCCCTCTGCAGCAAGCCAGAGACAGAGACAGATTTTCAGAAACCTTCATCTTCAGCTAAGGATTAAAGTGGGGCCTACAAGGAAATAACTAATAATGTTACAAACACATGTAATCATCTGTCCCAGCCTCACATGTTTAACAGTCACATCTGTAGGCCATAGGGTGAAGAACAGGGATCCAAGAACATGCAATGTCAGCAGCCAAACGTTGCTCGAGTTCCACAGAGCTCCTTTCCCAGCCCACTCCAGCCTGCCACTGAGGAGTATCCATGCTCCCCAGGACGTGTGTGCCAGGGATATGGGGCTGGAAGAGTGGGAGGTTCATTACCTTGTTTCAGAAGTTACTTAGGTGCTATTTTAAGAAGAGGTCATCACTGGGCCATAAAGCACTTGGAACATGTCCTCTCTCACCCTTTCTCCACAGCAGTGGTGGGGAGAATGCCAGTGGAAAATTCCTGTGCATAACGAGGTCAGATATACTAGTTTTTCCATCTTTTTTTAACTACCCAAGCAGTGAAAAGCAGCTGGAGTGACAGTCAAGGCTGATCCAGACACTGCTCCAGGAAACATTATGCTAGAACAGGGCCCTGATGTAAGCAGGAGTTCAGGGCCTCGATGCAAATGGGAGTCACTGAAAACATCAGGCTGATCGTCGACTGAGATGGGGTTGTTCCAATCAGATGAACTATTTGAAAGCTTACTCCATCTCCTGAGCACAACAATGCCTAAATGAAAGGTGGAAACGGGAACACATGAATGTTCAGCCCAGCTGGGCCTTGGAGCCTCAGAGCCAGCGTGGGCTGGAAGGCGAAGTGACATCTAAGAGAGGGAACAGTTTGTACACCGGCCAACATGCAGAGGTTTAATTTCTCCCTGTTAGGTTTTTTAAAATATAAAAATATATATTTTCTTGTTTTATTTTTCTTGGGGCTTTTGAGGTTTCTGAGAGCTCTGTGAGCTTGGCTTTCACCTAACATAACTTGTCTCTGTCTCTGTGAAGGCTCTCTGTTTTCCCCCAGCCCTGCGTCTGAAGAAGAGGTCGAGTCATCTGTCTTCTCATGTTCAGGAATTTGTTTATTCTTTGTTATCTCATATTCGTTCCCTGGCCTGCCACAGCTTCTCTGCAGGCCAGGCTGTGCTCTCCTCTCCTCTCCTTCATCTGTCTCTGTCGTCTGTCCCTGTTGTCTCCTTCTGCCCTTGGGAGGGCACTGTCTTTTATACTGAAAATTACATATGCTTTATTTATAACAATTCTCCAATATCTATCCACTATGTTGTACACTGTACTTTTGTTCTAAACCAATCCAAATGTGCCACACCACCACAGAAGGTGGAGAACAAGAGGATGAAGAAGCAGCTCAGGGACACACCCCATTTCCTCCATCTTTGCCCCCTGATCTCACATTCTAAAATCCCCAAATTCTACTTTTTCACCCTGTGACATACTAATTATCATTCTATCTAAATTCTTGTGAATTATAAACCTTCCCAGGACAGTCAGAAGGATGTCCTGGTTCCCACACTCCCCAGTAGGTAACAAGCACTGACATCTGTGAAAGTCGCTGTGCAGTGAATAACAAACATCCAAATGTGGGGCATCCAGCACCAGCAGCTGCACTCCAGGCACAAAGCTTTTATTGCAGTGACTATTGACCAAGCCCAGCACCCCTTTAGAAGGAGAGGATTCTCATTGAACTGTGTATTAGTGCCTGACTCAGAGAGTTGATGGCTTTGCTTCATAATTTGGCTCTGACACAGGGGAACAGAGCAGCAAGAGAAGGCAGCAATTGCAGACAAACCCTTCTACACTAGTTGTGGATTCTACAAGTACTGTTGAGCCTCTTTGCACAAATGATGAAAACAATGCTGTGACATGACAAAGGCTGGCTTTACAAACAGCACAGTGGAAACCTGCAAGTAACTAAGCACTAAATAAGTACACATAACTGGATTCATTTGTATACTGGGAAGTAAATGATCTCCTGAAACTTCAGTATGGGCTTACAGAGAACCAAGAGAGGATGAACACTGCAGGATTTCTACCAAGCAAAACCCAGGACTGGGAAAGAAGCATCAGTCACCACTAAGCCTTATATGTTGAACTGTGCAAGTCAGATGCCAGTAAAGACCAAAGAGTAAAGTTTAATCAGCTCACAAGGTACTGTGGTTCTTTCTCTTTAAAAGGTGATGGATATAGTTCCAACTCAAATTGGTGAAAAGTCTGACATTGTGACATTTTTGCTCACGTCACAGCACTGGGCCTACATGGCAAACTCATCTCAGTTCTTTTCTCTTAGGGCTTCTTAGCACGAGGCATTCTGAACATTGTTTGTTCAGTTGTTTGGACTCTAAAGACAAGACATTCATTTCAAATCTTGCAAATAGCCCTAACCACTATGTCATGACACAAATTCACACTTATAGAAACACAACTAGTACAGATAGGTGTGTATATTATTTTCTAATGAAAAAATGTATTTTAAATATTTTTCAGAACATGTGAACAGTGTTTTGGGAGTTGAATATTTGAATCCCCTAAGTGTAAAGATTTGTATTAATCCTTGTCTGTCAAATAAAGGAGAAAGAAAATTCAAGATCAAGACAGGTAAAATTTCTGTAATGTCTCCTAAAGTATTCTTACATGCACTAGCCCCTCTATGATTAAAGCTGTATATCTGAGCACTCTCCAGTTCTCTAAACTAGTGGATATACAATCTGGGAGACTCCAAAGCTCTTTGTTCATTATCATTTTATCTCTGAATTGCATTGGATTGATAAATACTTATCCAACATGGAATACTGACTGCTGGGAGACAGTAATATGGAGGAACTTGAATTTGCCAGAGGGCAGATGTATATGAAGGGAGAGGGTAGGAATTTATGGCAGGGTAAAATCTGAAGCATTTTTCTAATGGCCACCATTTGGATTAGACAGAGGATTGTAGTATCAAATGGGCTTCCAGCAGAGTGAGATGGAGAAGTTTGGGGGTTTTTAGAGCACTAATTTATCATATAGCTGTGCTTGTGAGCGGTGTATAGCTATTTCCCTTATACATATGTAGGAGAATCAGAAGGGTAGTTACCAACATCATAACCAAGCATTCATATTTTACAGTCCCAGCTGGGACTGAATGAGTATTTTATGAACCGAAAAGGTAGTTTGGGTTCACTTGGCACAGTTCACATGGCAGATGATTGGGAGCTGGCCTCAATTTGAGCAGTAAGGTTTGCAGGGAGTGAGAAAAGAATCGAAGGCAGTAGGTGTGTGTACACTGCTACAGAACCTGGCTTTGAAAATCCTCACTGTGGCTGCCAATTTTATATAAAATACCTTAAAAATAATCAACATAATGACTCAAACTCATGTTTTCTGTCAGGAGGTCAGCTGTAGGTGTGCTTAGGCCCTAATTCTGGCCAAGGACTTGATTTACTTCACCAGAAACAAGCAGCAATGGTGATGCTTGCCCTTGCTTCATAACTTATACAAGGGTAGTGCATAAACAGTCCTTTGAGAAAGAACAAGCACTGACCCAAATCTGAATCAGCTCAATTAATCAAGTAATGAAAAGTGCCTGAATGCTAACTGTATTTCCATTTTCCAGTGGTCTAAAATACAGGGAGGTCCAGTTGATTTGTAGTATTTTCATTGTTTGGCCGCTTCAGTGAAAAATCAATCATTTGAAAAACATGAGTGATTAGAAACTCTCAGCTAGCTTTCAATTAATAGAGACTAGGAATATGGCAAAAAAAAATTATATTTTTTGGCTGAGTTATGTATTTTAAAATGCTGTTGAATTTGATTATTCTGACAACTTTCTTCATAGGATGCAGAACTCTCCTCAAAGAAGAAATATTAATTCCTCTCCCTTATACAGAATAAAAAGAACAGCAATGGTTCAGCTTATGCCTGTGAGCAGAAAAAAATGTGCTGTACTCTCCAAGGATGTGAAGAGAACAATGTATAAAGGAATTATTCTGGAGCGATTAAATAATTGTAAAAGATGTGAAAATTATTATTTTATCTTAGTACTTTTGTTTACCTCTATCTTATTTTCCAAATGGGTTGCTGCATTTATTCAGTACACCAGAAATTTCAAACAGCCAGGGTGCATATGGGTGTTTGACAAACATGATAAATAAAATTTATATAAAATATAAAATTTATATTATAAATGTATAGATAAAATTTTATTTAAAGTTTGTTTATAGTTCTAATTCTCAATCTTTGCATTCCTTGTAATAAATACATAAAATATAAGTGTGACATCTCATTCTTTGGCTGCTTCAGCCATTACTCAGTGATGTCAAAAAAGTCAAATATGCAACTGAAAGTGGTAGATTTAGATCTCATTTGAAAAAGCTCAACACCAAGTCAAGGAATTCAGATAAGCCCCAGTTTAACTTTCAAAAAATAAAATGCCACTTTCATATGTCTTAATAATATTTCACTTTAATTTAGAGAGAATTTTGCTCTTTATCATGGGAAATTAAAACATAATAAAATCACAGCAAGATTTCACAATATTTTTCACCTAAACATTTGTCAGGTCCCATGAGGGAGGTCCTGAGCCTCCTGCTCTGGGACAGCAAAATGTTGAACCTGGATAGGGCAGCCCTGGACTGCCTCCCCTGGGATAGCTGATGTTGAGAGTACCCTTGGAGTAAATTCAGGCAGAACAATGCCAAACAACCAAGTTAAAAAGTTTTAGCTATGGAAGCAGCAATTTAAACTTTTAGACCTTATGGTAGGTTGAACAGTCTATGTCAGCAACAACTTAACATTTCTGAACAGCGCACACCATCATCAAGTTAAACCTCACTGAACAGCCTACAGCAGCAGCACATTAAACTTTAAGGGGATGAAGAAATGAAGAAGGAAAGGTATGAAAATTAGAGGTAAAGGATCCATGTCACCACCCAGGGTTCCAGCTCTGGTGTGGTTCCTGTGGGTGGTGGGTGCACACACAGCCCCCCAGTAGTGCTATTTACAGAACAGTCCTTGTGCAGGCACATTTTGTTATTCTCAAACTTTTCAGAAGGGGGTTGGGGTTTCTGATAGTTTCAATTTCCCTGTCAGAAACACAACTACAATGCTCTCCAAACCTGGTTTGAGAGGTAGTTACCCAAGATAAGGAGGGTGGTCTCAAAAAAGCACTATACGGCTTCCAAGACTCTTTCCTAACATCACCTTAACTCGTTGGCATGGTAACACTCCTTTTCTCCTCTGCCCAGTGTTTGAGACATGAACTCGTTCAGGTTTACTTTAACTCTTTCAGGATTTCAGCCTCTCACAGCAGCTCTCCTCTTTAGGATGAAAACCACGTCCTACTTTCCCTACCCTGTATCTGAGAAATTGCCAGAGACCCTGAATGAACACAGCAGACCATTGGCTAAGGCAAGAGCTGAGATGAGATTCTCCCATTTGTGAATCTGTATCCCAACCACCTGATTAGGTAACTTTCATTCCAGGAGCAAATATTCAATCTTTATTATGTGCACTGCAGTACAATCTAGGAAGCTACAAGCAGAGGACTGAAACCTATTGTTTTAGGCACTCTGACAACACAAGCCAAAAATACAGTATAGCAGGGAGAAATTGAAGATGGAAGAGCAGTGCACAGCAACATATTTGTTTCTGAGGGCATTTTTCCTTGGTTTGCCACAAATCCTGACAATACTACAGCCTAAAGATTAATTTGACAGACTTAAAGTCTGGACAAACTTTGGTTGATGAAATAACAACCTTGAAAGTAATCAGCAGCCACACAATAGACACACAATGGTTTGGGGTTTTTCTGACTCAGATATATACATAGAAAGATATATGGAAAATGACTGGAATTGTCAAATGAAAATCAGGTGAGGATTTGCATTGAGCCTAGTTATCACAGTAGACTGCTACAATAACATCACAGACTCAAAGAAATCACAGACTCAAAGAATTAGGGTTTGGAAAAACCCCTAAGATACAACTGTTAACCCAGGGCTGCCAAGTTCAGCAGTATACCATGTCCCTCAGTGAAATATCTACATGTATTTTATTTACCTTCAGGGATGACGACTTGTCCTCTTCCCCGGGCTCTTCCTGTTCTAATGCTTGACAACACATTTGGTGAAGAAAATTTTCCTGATATCCAATCTAAACCTCCCCTAGCACCACTTGAGGCCATTTCATTTTGTCCAGTCACCTGTTACTTTGGAGAAGATACCACATCCCACCTGCCTAAGACCTCCTTATAGGTAATTGTAAAGAGGGGCAAGGCGTCCCCCAAGCCCCGTTTGTCCAGGCCAGACACCGCCAGCTCCCTCAGTCTCTTCCCATGACACAGGACTGGCCCCAGCACTGAGCCCGGGGAGCATCCCTGGTGTGTTGTCCCCAGCTGGATGGCACTGCACTCCCCACCCCTCTCTGGGCCCGGCCCCACAGCCAGTGTTTTACCCTGCAAAGCACACCATCCAAGCCAAGAGCCATCTCCAGGAGAATGCTGGGAAATGTGTCAAAGACTTCACTAAACTCCAGGGAAGCAGGACCCACGAACTCTCCCCCATCTGCTGAGTGGGTCATCTCGTCCTGGGAGGAGATCAGGGTAGTGTAGCAGGCTTTACATTAAGTGCTTCAGATCTTACTCCTTCCTCCTTTGTCAGTGTGTTTCTCTCCATCCATTATAGGCTGGAGATTCTCCTGAGCCCTCATTTTGTTACCAATGTACTTGTGGAAACGGCTTTTATTGTCTTTTAGGGCACTTTTAGGACCAAATCAACTTCTAGTCAGGCTTTGGCCCTTCTGATTTTCTCCCTGCACAACCCCATGTTGGCTGTGCGGTGCTCCTGAGTGGCTGCCTCTCCTCCATAGGCCATAAAGGCCCGGTTCCATCTGAACTGCCCCTGGGCTGCACCCGGCGGCCCGGCCGGCTGGCGGGGTGACCATGGAACCCGGGTGTCTGTGACGCCACGGCCCGGGCCCCAGACCCGGCCGGCGCAGCGCCCCGGGCTGGCTCAGTGTGTGTCCAGGCGGCGGTGAGTGCGGCGGCGGCGGCGAGGCCGGGCCGGGGCACGGGCACTGGGGAGCCTGCGAGGCTGCGGACAGCGTGCAGGGGCTGTGCAGGACACCCGGGCAGGGCCGGTGCCCCATGGGGCCAGAGCCCTGCCCTGGGCCCTGCCTCTCCTGCCCCCGCTGCCCAGCCACCCTCTCCCTGCTGCCCGACCCGCTGAGCCCCTGCTCTCCCTCCTCCTCCTGCAGGCCATGGCTGGAAGGATCACCAAGGTCCTGCTGGTGCTGGCTGTCCTCCATCACGCACTGAGGGCAGATGTCCAGGCAGTGGAGCCCATGGCAGAGGTTATGAGGCAGCCTGAGGAACAGCACAGCCAGACGACTTGGCTGGTGAGGAAGACTGTAAATCACTCGAGTGACTGGGCAGCTGGGAGTAACTCCTGATCAGACTGTGAACTGCAGAGCATCCTCTAGCATGGGCTGAGTTTAACAGTGCCTGCATCCCACTTGGGTGCCTCTGCCCAGGTGTTATTTCCTGCCTGCTCCTCATCTCTGTTTTCCAGTTCAGGGGCCTGGGTAAATGGAGAACAACTGGCCTTACTCTAAAGACTGAGGCAAAGAAGGCATTAAATACCTCAGTCTCTTCCTCATTCTATCTTACTATATTTCACCACCACTCCCCCACACACTTAAGCATGGAGATTCTTCTGAGCACTCCTTTTGTTGTTAATGAATTTATAGAAACATTTTTGTTCTCTTATATAGCAGTTAATATATTACCAGATTACATTCTATTTGGGCTTTGGCACTTCTGATTTTCTCCCTGCACAACCCCAGCAGCTGACAGCTGTGCAGTGTTCCTGAGTAGTTTCCCCTTCTTCCAAAGTTCATAAAGTCTCTGGCTCCATATGAGTTCCATCCAAAGCTCCAGCTGGCTGGGCAGGGTGTGTCTGTGGGCTCTGATGTCTCTGACATGAGAGGAGGGGGACACATCCCCAGATACCCCATGTGGCAGTGTCACTGCTTGAGGCAGCAGTCAGTGGGGCGGGCTGGGGGAAGGCTGGGTTAAGGGACAGACAAGAAGCACCAGCACCCAGGGGAACTTCTAAGGCTGGGGAAAGGGTGCAGAGGCTGTGGAGATAGTTTTAGGAAGGGCAGGCACAGAGGTGCCCAGGGCTGCCAGCTACAGCCAGTGCCTTTGGGGATGTGTCCCCATCTCCAAGGAGTTCCCCAACCTTGTCCTGGCTGCCTCCTGGCTCCTGCATCCCCTCCTCCATCTCCTGCCCCCACTGCCCCAGCCACCATCTCTCCATCACCCAGTCCTGTTAAGCCCATTCTCTCCCTTATCCTCCAGGCCATGGCTGGAAACATCGTCAAAATCCTGATGGTGGGAGGCATCTTCCACTATGCACTGCGTGTGGATCTCCCCACAGTGAAGGTCACGGAAGAGCTCCTGAGGCAGCATGAGAAGCAGCACAACAAGGAGATGGAACATCTGCAGATAATGCAGCAGAAGATGCAGGAGCAGAGCAGACCCACCCTGGAAAGCATGCTCCACTCAGGCTGCCAGCAGTGGTCGTTCTGGAACTGTGTCAGAATTATCCTCGTGCTCTTTGTGATCTACTCGTTGCTCATTAAGAAGAAAGCTGGTTCTGGAAGTGGTAGCCAGGAGAAAAAACTTGCAGTGCCCAGGAGCACATAGAGTAGAACTGGAAGGACAAGCCCTTGGATAAGGTAGGGACATCCACTGCTTTTGCCTTGTTCTTCCCACAAATGATGTTCTGACAGCTGCATCCAGCAATGGGAGCTGGCAGCCTAGCCAGCTGAGCACCTGCAAGGACAATATCATCAACCACCTGCTGCTTGTGCCCCTGAGACTAACCACTGTGCACTTTTTCCACCAGGGCCAGGCACTGAGAAAGATCTGCTGATACTACTGCTTCCTGTACAGCCCCTGCAAATGGTCCCAGTTGTGATGCTCCCCCTGCCAGAAGATGCAGAAGAGATTTCCCCCTATATATCTGCTAATAAAATTGTTGATTTGCTTTGAGAAATCCAGTGTCCGTGAGGGTCTGGGCAAGACTGTTTTGGGGGATGGCTCCGTCTCCCTTCTGTAACAAAGAGATGAAGTTTTGTGCTCCCATTGATGTTTGCAGTGGTTATACTTGTGCTTAGACACTTGGCACCTCCCTGTCTTCTCTGCTCCTCGTGTTCTTGATGTCTCCCCCTCCCATCATCCTTTTCCATGCCTTGGAATACCTCTGAACTTGATCAAAAGAAATCAGCAGTTCCATCATAGAGTCTTTTCCTCAAGCTGTTCTTTATAGGATGGTTGTTCCATAAATTGGGACACCCAAAGGCCTGCAGAAGCCATTGTGTCACCTATTTCTGACCTTCAGATCTTGACCCATGGCTGGAGGCTCAGACACCTCTGGGCACAGTTTGAAGGTGCTGGGAGGCAGCCTTGTGCACACAGAACTCCTGCTTTTCTCCCTGCACTCCCAAAGTGGGAGCATTGCCTGTGTGTCCCAGGCTGCTGAGAATTCACTCTTGGCACAGGCAGAGCAGTGTCTTTGGCCCAGGGAGCCGGGCCTGGAGCAGTGGAGCTGCAGGGGAGGCCTGTGAGAAGAGGGAAAATGCAGGGAGGGAGGAGGGAGGAAAGAAGTGTGAGGGACAGTGAGGAGGAGGAAGAGGAGGTGGGAAAGGAGGGGGAGGAATCAGTAGTAAAAATGTAATTTCCAAATAAATGCTTTTAGGACTAAACTGACAGGGCAATCAAGTAATATTAGATTTTCAGGTATTTATTAATGTTTTGCACCTTTATAGTTTTGTGTGTCAAGGGACCTGAGTATGGTCTCATGGTCATCTTCATGGATGTCAGTCCTAAAAGCAGGCATATCAGTTCCCTGTGTGCTATTGTACAGGGAAGCTGCAGAATAAAATGAAAAGCATATTCATTCCTATCCCCATTAAACACAACAAATTTCAAGACATCCAGAGTTTGTATATATAACTGAGAGCATTTCACATGTCAGCCTGTAAACAATATACAATATGCATTTTTAATTCTGGAAGAGTGTCACTACCCTATAACCTCATCGGTATTTTAAATAAGATGCCTCAAAGGAAAGAATAACAGAGAACCCTGGATGAAGGGATTGAATGCTCCCTAAGCAAGTTTGCTGACAATTCAGAACTGGGGGGAGTGGGCAGTCCACCTGAAGGCTGTACTGCCATTCTGTGAGACCTTGATAGGCTGGAGAGTGGAGCAGAGAGAGACTTAATGAGGTTCAACAAGGGCAAGCCTGGGGTTCTGCACCTGGGGAGGAAGAGCCCCAAGTACCAGCACAGGTTGGGGGCTGACCTGCTGGAGAGCATCTCTGCAGAGAAGGACTGGGGAGTCTTGGTGGGTGACAAATTGTCCATGAGCTGCCAGTGTGTCCTTGCAGCCAGGAGGGCCAGTGGGATCATGGGGTGCACTGGGAAGAGTGGGCAGCAGGTCACCGAGAGATCCTTTCCCTCTGCTCAGCCCTAGTGTCCTAGGGTGATGCTGAATTGTATCCCCATTCGTCTGTTTAGCCCAGAAATAAGTTTTGCACCTTTAAAACTAGATTTGAGAGTGAAGGGGGGAGAAGAAGTGGTGGAATGTCCGAGGTGGTTGTTTTCAAAACATAAAGATAAGATTTTTCAGCTTTCCTTCTCACTGACTGCATTGTCTGCAGCACGGACAGTGGGAGACAGCTCTCCTTTGCTTTTAGTTAGTTGTTTTCTTTTTTTAGCTAGTTGAGACAGAGAAGTTCCCCAGACTGTGGCTTTTCTTTTTTTTTTTTGGAATTGTTCAAACCTGCTGTGGACTGAAAATCCAGAAAAACACCGGAGCTCACGCCTGTGGCCCACTGGAGGCCTGGGCTGTGTCATTTTCCAGCACCAGAGGGACTGACAAGAGACTGAGCGAACTGAGCTACACCTCACAAAAAGGACTTTCTGAATTTGCCATCTCTTCAGAACAGAGAGAGGTTTTTTTGTTTAATATAATTAATTTTTTGTGCTTGTGTTTTTGTGCTTGCACACACTTTGCATGTGAATAGACAGGTTTTTTTCCACTTCTCTCCAAGGAAATCTTTTCCCGGATCATTTGCGGGAGGACACTTGAATCTCCTTTCTAGAGGGACCCCATTTGGAGTTTCCTCCCAAATTTTGCCCTAAAGCAGGACACCTAGAGAGGACACACCTGGAGTGCCGTGTCCAGGTCTGGGCGCTTTGGTACAGGAGAGACATGGAGCTATTGGAGATGGTCCAGCAGAGGCCACAATGATGAGGAGGGGTTTGGAGCATCTCCCTTGTGAGGAGAGACTGCAGGAGCTGGGCATGTTCAGTCGGGGGAGGAGACTGAGAGGGATCTCATCAATGCTTATAAATGTCACAAAGGCAGTGTCAAGAGGATGACCCAGACTCTTCATAGTGGCCCAGTGACAGAACAAGGAGCAATAAAATGAAACACAAGGAGTTCTACCTCAGCATGAGGAAGGAGCTTATGTCAAAGCTGGCAGGGCACCGGGACAGGCTGCCCGGGATGGTCACGGAGTCTCCCTCTCAGGAGACATTCAAAACCCACCTGGATGCGTTCCTGTGTCACCTGCTCCAGGTGACACAGCTTTGGGCAGGAGGGTTGGACTGGGTGATTTCCAGAGATCCCTTCTCCCTAGCGATTCTTTGATTCAGTGAACTTGTAAAATTCATAAGAAACTGCTTGTGTGTGCAAATATCAAAGAGAAGCATGAAATGTAACATGCAAATCATCCTTTTTTTCCCTATGTGTTGCTTTTTCTTTCCCCGTTCCCTTGCCTCTTCCCCTTGCTCTTCCGTTCCTGACGCTGAGGGTCCCGAGGGAGCCCGGCTGACCCTGTCCAGGGGCCGTGCAGTCTAGGAATGGTAGAAAGCAGAAGGCTTTCTGCTTTCTACAGGTCTCCTGATCCCTTGCGCCGAGGTTTGAAGTAAAGATCAGAGAAGGCATTTTTGCATGGAAGCTTATTCTTCTGAAGGGGGTGCAAAAGAGGGAGCAGGACCCCAATGCCCAAGCTTTTATCCTGAGTCGTCCTGGGGGTGTTCCCATCGGAGGACAGGAACAATGGGACAGGGTGTGGCCAGCCAGGGATAAACCAAGCCCAATGTGGGGGGTTAACAGGGAGAGACCACTAGAGCAAAAACAGCTTAACCAACTCAGTATTCATAACCACACGCTCCCCAATATTGGAATTACTCCGATACTCCAGTTCCCAGGGAGCAGGCGGGCTCTTCCCGGGACGCGCGGATTTTCCCGGCGCCCGGCGCCGGGCCGGCCATGGCAGGGCCTGGCCGCCAGGGCCGCCCTTGTACCAGAGCCCGAGGCGCGGCCGGCACCGGGAAAATCCCCGCGGATTCCCTTCCAACGGCGCTCTGCACATCCCGGCAAACGCCGCTGCGTGATCGCTCCCTCGCTATGGAAGACAGTTCTAATGTAGTTTCTCCATTTTGAAGTTATGATGTTCCTCGGAGGGACATGATTTGCTGATTAGAGATATGTTTGTTTAGCTGCAGTGCCTCAAGCTTCAAATTTGATTGCGTTCATTTTAATCGCATCACTGATCTTATTTTCAGTAACGCGGAGTTGTTTGTTCCAAATGCATTTAAGAATTCTTATGTCAGTTATGTCACGTGCTGGAAGTGATTTACTAATTCCTAAAATCATAAAACCCCAACTTACACAGAAGAGAAAGTGCTGGAAGAAGGAAGCATCTTTTGAATTTATTTAAAACAGAAAGTGCTCCATTTTAAGACTTTAATCCTGCTTATGCTGCCCTAAGGGGCAGGCTCCAAACCCGCACATGATCCTTGTGCCTCTGATGTGAAAGACCCGTCAAATGTCACCCACTGAGTGTGACACGGATACACTTGGCTCATGTCACATTGCCCCTGCCTGTGGCTACATCTCCTTTCTCTGCCATGTTTTACCATGTCTTCCTTCTTTCTAGAGGCAACCTACCCCCAGAAACTGCCAGCTGCTCCAGCTGCCATCCCTTATTCTTCCAGCCTACGAGATAAGGGAGGAGAAAATAAACGGAGGCGGTGGCACTTCACAGCACAATTTCCTGGCTCCTGTACCATCCCTTCTGCCCTGTGATCAGAGCGCCTGCTCATCCTCTGCTTGGAACTCTTTTGGAGAAGAAAAACCTGAGCTTTCTGGGCCTGCAAGGCAAGCACCAAAGAGGGTAAACTTTTAAAAACACAAGGCAGGGAGAGTTTTGGTGATGGAAGAAATTGCACCTGGCAAGTCACCTTTAACAGAACTTGTCTTCCCTCTGCAGCAAGCCAGAGACAGAGACAGATTTTCAGAAACCTTCATCTTCAGCTAAGGATTAAAGTGGGGCCTACAAGGAAATAACTAATAATGTTACAAACACATGTAATCATCTGTCCCAGCCTCACATGTTTAACAGTCACATCTGTAGGCCATAGGGTGAAGAACAGGGATCCAAGAACATGCAATGTCAGCAGCCAAACGTTGCTCGAGTTCCACAGAGCTCCTTTCCCAGCCCACTCCAGCCTGCCACTGAGGAGTATCCATGCTCCCCAGGACGTGTGTGCCAGGGATATGGGGCTGGAAGAGTGGGAGGTTCATTACCTTGTTTCAGAAGTTACTTAGGTGCTATTTTAAGAAGAGGTCATCACTGGGCCATAAAGCACTTGGAACATGTCCTCTCTCACCCTTTCTCCACAGCAGTGGTGGGGAGAATGCCAGTGGAAAATTCCTGTGCATAACGAGGTCAGATATACTAGTTTTTCCATCTTTTTTTAACTACCCAAGCAGTGAAAAGCAGCTGGAGTGACAGTCAAGGCTGATCCAGACACTGCTCCAGGAAACATTATGCTAGAACAGGGCCCTGATGTAAGCAGGAGTTCAGGGCCTCGATGCAAATGGGAGTCACTGAAAACATCAGGCTGATCGTCGACTGAGATGGGGTTGTTCCAATCAGATGAACTATTTGAAAGCTTACTCCATCTCCTGAGCACAACAATGCCTAAATGAAAGGTGGAAACGGGAACACATGAATGTTCAGCCCAGCTGGGCCTTGGAGCCTCAGAGCCAGCGTGGGCTGGAAGGCGAAGTGACATCTAAGAGAGGGAACAGTTTGTACACCGGCCAACATGCAGAGGTTTAATTTCTCCCTGTTAGGTTTTTTAAAATATAAAAATATATATTTTCTTGTTTTATTTTTCTTGGGGCTTTTGAGGTTTTCTGAGAGCTCTGTGAGCTTGGCTTTCACCTAACATAACTTGTCTCTGTCTCTGTGAAGGCTCTCTGTTTTCCCCCAGCCCTGCGTCTGAAGAAGAGGTCGAGTCATCTGTCTTCTCATGTTCAGGAATTTGTTTATTCTTGTTATCTCATATTCGTTCCCTGGCCTGCCACAGCTTCTCTGCAGGCCAGGCTGTGCTCTCCTCTCCTCTCCTTCATCTGTCTCTGTCGTCTGTCCCTGTTGTCTCCTTCTGCCCTTGGGAGGGCACTGTCTTTTATACTGAAAATTACATATGCTTTATTTATAACAATTCTCCAATATCTATCCACTATGTTGTACACTGTACTTTTGTTCTAAACCAATCCAAATGTGCCACACCACCACAGAAGGTGGAGAACAAGAGGATGAAGAAGCAGCTCAGGGACACACCCCATTTCCTCCATCTTTGCCCCTGATCTCACATTCTAAAATCCCCAAATTCTACTTTTTCACCCTGTGACATACTAATTATCATTCTATCTAAATTCTTGTGAATTATAAACCTTCCCAGGACAGTCAGAAGGATGTCCTGGTTCCCACACTCCCCAGTAGGTAACAAGCACTGACATCTGTGAAAGTCGCTGTGCAGTGAATAACAAACATCCAAATGTGGGGCATCCAGCACCAGCAGCTGCACTCCAGGCACAAAGCTTTTATTGCAGTGACTATTGACCAAGCCCAGCACCCCTTTAGAAGGAGAGGATTCTCATTGAACTGTGTATTAGTGCCTGACTCAGAGAGTTGATGGCTTTGCTTCATAATTTGGCTCTGACACAGGGGAACAGAGCAGCAAGAGAAGGCAGCAATTGCAGACAAACCCTTCTACACTAGTTGTGGATTCTACAAGTACTGTTGAGCCTCTTTGCACAAATGATGAAAACAATGCTGTGACATGACAAAGGCTGGCTTTACAAACAGCACAGTGGAAACCTGCAAGTAACTAAGCACTAAATAAGTACACATAACTGGATTCATTGTATACTGGGAAGTAAATGATCTCCTGAAACTTCAGTAAAGGGCTTACAGAGAACCAAGAGAGGATGAACACTGCAGGATTTCTACCAAGCAAAACCCAGGACTGGGAAAGAAGCATCAGTCCACCACTAAGCCTTATATGTTGAACTGTGCAAGTCAGATGCCAGTAAAGACCAAAGAGTAAAGTTTAATCAGCTCACAAGGTACTGTGGTTCTTTCTCTTTAAAAGGTGATGGATATAGTTCCAACTCAAATTGGTGAAAAGTCTGACATTGTGACATTTTTGCTCACGTCACAGCACTGGGCCTACATGGCAAACTCATCTCAGTTCTTTTCTCTTAGGGCTTCTTAGCACGAGGCATTCTGAACATTGTTTGTTCAGTTGTTTGGACTCTAAAGACAAGACATTCATTCAAATCTTGCAAATAGCCCTAACCACTATGTCATGACACAAATTCACACTTATAGAAACACAACTAGTACAGATAGGTGTGTATATTATTTCTAATGAAAAAATGTATTTTAAATATTTTTCAGAACATGTGAAACAGTGTTTTGGGAGTTGAATATTTGAATCCCCCTAAGTGTAAAGATTTGTATTAATCCTTGTCTGTCAAATAAAGGAGAAAGAAAATTCAAGATCAAGACAGGTAAGATTTTTTGTAATGTCTCCTAAAGTATTCTTACATGCACTAGCCCTCCTATGATTAAAGCTGTATATCTGAGCACTCTCCAGTTCTCTAAACTAGTGGATATACAATCTGGGAGACTCCAAAGCTCTTTGTTCATTATCATTTTATCTCTGAATTGCATTGGATTGATAAATACTTATCCAACATGGAATACTGACTGTGGGAGACAGTAATATGGAGGAACTTGAATTTGCCAGAGGGCAGATGTATATGAAGGGAGAGGGTAGGAATTTATGGCAGGGTAAAATCTGAAGCATTTTTCTAATGGCCACCATTTGGATTAGACAGAGGATTGTAGTATCAAATGGGCTTCCAGCAGAGTGAGATGGAGAAGTTTGGGGGTTTTTAGAGCACTAATTTATCATATAGCTGTGCTTGTGAGCGGTTGTATAGCTATTTCCCTTATACATATGTAGGAGAATCAGAAGGGTAGTTACCAACATCATAACCAAGCATTCATATTTTACAGTCCCGCTGGGACTGAATGAGTATTTATGAACCGAAAAGGTAGTTTGGGTTCACTTGGCACAGTTCACATGGCAGATGATTGGGAGCTGGCCTCAATTTGAGCAGTAAGGTTTGCAGGGAGTGAGAAAAGAATCGAAGGCAGTAGGTGTGTGTACACTGCTACAGAACCTGGCTTTGAAAATCCTCACTGTGGCTGCCAATTTTATATAAAATACCTTAAAAATAATCAACATAATGACTCAAACTCATGTTTTCTGTCAGGAGGTCAGCTGTAGGTGGCTTAGGCCCTAATTCTGGCCAAGGACTTGATTTACTTCACCAGAAACAGCAGCAATGGTGATGCTTGCCCTTGCTATCATAACTTATACAAGGGTAGTGCATAAACAGTCCCTTTGAGAAAGAACAAGCACTGACCCAAATCTGAATCAGCTCAATTAATCAAGTAATGAAAGTGCCTGAATGCTAACTGTATTTCCATTTTCCAGTGGTCTAAAATACAGGGAGGTCCAGTTGATTTGTAGTATTTTCATTGTTTGGCCGCTTCAGTGAAAAATCAATCATTTGAAAAACATGAGTGATTAGAAACTCTCAGCTAGCTTTCAATTAATAGAGACTAGGAATATGGCAAAAAAAAATTATATTTTTGGCTGAGTTATGTATTTTAAAATGCTGTTGAATTTGATTATTCTGACAACTTTCTTCATAGGATGCAGAACTCTCCTCAAAGAAGAAATATTAATTCCTCTCCCTTATACAGAATAAAAAGAACAGCAATAGGTTCAGCTTATGCCTGTGAGCAGAAAAAAATGTGCTGTACTCCCAAGGATGTGAAGAGAACAATGTATAAAGGAATTATTCTGGAGCGATTAAATAATTGTAAAAGATGTGAAAATTATTATTTTATCTTAGTACTTTGTGTTACCTCTATCTTATTTTCCAAATGGGTTGCTGCATTTATTCAGTACACCAGAAATTTCAAACAGCCAGGTGCATATGGGTGTTTGACAAACATGATAAATAAAATTTATAAAATATAAAATTTATATTATAAATGTATAGATAAATTTTATTTAAAGTTTGTTTATAGTTCTAATCTCAATCTTTGCATTCCTTGTAATAAATACATAAAATATAAGTGTGACATCTCATTCTTTGGCTGCTTCAGCCATTACTCAGTGATGTCAGAAAAGTCAAATATGCACTGAAAGTGTAGATTTAGATCTCATTTGAAAAAGCTCAACACCAAGTCAAGGAATTCAGATAAGCCCCAGTTTAACTTTCAAAAAATAAAATGCCACTTTCATATGTCTTAATAATATTTCACTTTTAATTTAGAGAGAATTTTGCTCTTTATCATGGGAAATTAAAACATAATAAAATCACAGCAAGATTTCACAATATTTTTTCACCTAAACATTTGTCAGGTCCCATGAGGGAGGTCCTGAGCCTCCTGCTCTGGGACAGCAAAATGTTGAACCTGGATAGGGCAGCCCTGGACTGCCTCCCCTGGGATAGCTGATGTTGAGAGTACCCTTGGAGTAAATTCAGGCAGAACAATGCCAAACAACCAAGTTAAAAAGTTTTAGCTATGGAAGCAGCAATTTAAACTTTTAGACCTTATGGTAGGTTGAACAGTCTATGTCAGCAACAACTTAACATTTCTGAACAGCGCACACCATCATCAAGTTAAACCTCACTGAACAGCCTACAGCAGCAGCACATTAAACTTTAAGGGGATGAAGAAATGAAGAAGGAAAGGTATGAAAATTAGAGGTAAAGGATCCATGTCACCACCCAGGGTCCAGCTCTGGTGTGGTTCCTGTGGGTGGTGGGTGCACACACAGCCCCCCAGTAGTGCTATTTACAGAACAGTCCTTGTGCAGGCACATTTTGTTATTCTCAAACTTTTCAGAAGGGGTTGGGGTTTCTGATAGTTTCAATTTCCCTGTCAGAAACACAACTACAATGCTCTCCAAACCTGGTTTGAGAGGTAGTTACCCAAGATAAGGAGGTGGTCTCAAAAAAGCACTATACGGCTTTCCAAGACTCTTTCCTAACATCACCTTAACTCGTTGGCATGGTAACACTCCTTTTCTCCTCTGCCCAGTGTTTGAGACATGAACTCGTTCAGGTTTACTTTAACTCTTTCAGGATTTCAGCCTCTCACAGCAGCTCTCCTCTTAGGATGAAAACCACGTCCTACTTTCCCTACCCTGTATCTGAGAAATTGCCAGAGACCCTGAATGAACACAGCAGACCATTGGCTAAGGCAAGAGCTGAGATGAGATTCTCCCATTTGTGAATCTGTATCCCAACCACCTGATTAGGTAACTTTCATTCCAGGAGCAAATATTCAATCTTTATTATGTGCACTGCAGTACAATCTAGGAAGCTACAAGCAGAGGACTGAAACCTATTGTTTTAGGCACTCTGACAACACAAGCCAAAAATACAGTATAGCAGGGAGAAAATTGAAGATGGAAGAGCAGTGCACAGCAACATATTTGTTTCTGAGGGCATTTTTCCTTGGTTTGCCACAAATCCTGACAATACTACAGCCTAAAGATTAATTTGACGGACTTAAAGTCTGGACAAACTTTGGTTGATGAAATAACAACCTTGAAAGTAATCAGCAGCCACACAATAGACACACAATGGTTTGGGGTTTTTCTGACATCAGAATATACATAGAAAGATATATGGAAAATGACTGGAATTGTCAAATGAAAATCAGGTGAGGATTTGCATTGAGCCTAGTTATCACAGTAGACTGCTACAATAACATCACAGACTCAAAAAATCACAGACTCAAAGAATTAGGGTTTGGAAAAACCCCTAAGATACAACTGTTAACCCAGGGCTGCAAGTTCAGCAGTATACCATGTCCCTCAGTGAAATATCTACATGTATTTTATTTACCTTCAGGGATGACGACTTGTCCTCTTCCCCGGGCTCTTCCTCTTCTAATGCTTGACAACACATTTGGTGAAGAAAATTTTCCTGATATCCAATCTAAACCTCCCCTAGCACCACTTGAGGCCATTTCATTTTGTCCAGTCACCTGTTACTTTGGAGAAGATACCACATCCCACCTCCTAAGACCTCCTTATAGGTAATTGTAAAGAGGGGCAAGGCGTCCCCCAAGCCCCGTTTGTCCAGGCCAGACACCGCCAGCTCCCAGTCTCTTCCCATGACACAGGACTGGCCCCAGCACTGAGCCCGGGAGCATCCCTGGTGTGTTGTCCCCAGCTGGATGGCACTGCACTCCCCACCCTCTCTGGGCCCGCCCCACAGCCATGTTTTACCCTGCAAAGCACACCCATCCAAGCCAAGAGCCATCTCCGGAGAATGCTGGGAAATGTGTCAAGACTTTCACTAAACTCCAGGGAAGCAGGACCCACGAACTCTCCCCCTTTT